>CM060709.1:260333056-260793056 GCA_030686995.1 Artemisia argyi | reverse complement strand
AGTGTTTAGATACTCACATCTCTCGGGTGTAATAAAGTATAAATTACAATATGGAAACGGAAGATATCTCTCACTACCTGTCATAGCAAAATAGATTACCATAGGCTTGGGAAAGGATCAAACCTCCACCACATGGCGTAAGCACCTAGGATAAACTATCAAAGAGGTCTTTTAAAGGGTTGTAACGTTAGGTGTGGGGATATGAAATACACGGTTTTGTTGGATAAAGGAAGTTTTTACTGGTGGCGAGTTAACAATCTTGGTCAATTACATGTACAATATGGTGTTGCTAAGCCAAGACTAGACTCGACTTAAGCTAATAAATGAAAAATAACAAAAACATAAAATGAACATAGAATAAAAAAGGATGGTAGTCCGTATGTTTTTTCTCTTTTCTTTTTTCTATTTTTTACTTTTTCTTGTTTTTTCGATTTTTTTTTTTTTTTTTTTTTTTTTTTTTTTTTTTTTTTTGCATACACTCTTACCCTACCATCCAAAATAATATATCATAGGGAATAAACGTTCCCCTTACACTTGAATTTTTACATACTTTACAATAAACTAATCTAATGACTCGAATTAAGAAAATCAAAACACTTGGAGCACTTTTAAGATTAACGCACATATGGGGGTAACATATGATGTTCTTCCTCATTACTCCATAAAATAAGTACTTTACCCATGAGTCCCAATCTTCCCAAAACAATATGTACAAGGATATGACTCGACTTAGCAACCATGTAATCAATTAGATAGTTAACTTAGGGTTTAACAAATAACAATAATGTACTAAAAATGAGCGCATACACGGAAGGCTAAGGCGATTTGGTTGTACATTTAAGTGGGGTGTAACAAATTTTTCCTTTAAGTAAAATGCTTAAAGTTAGAAACGAAAAGATAGGCTCGGAGGGGTGTACTAGGGGTTTCGTGTACTAAAAATGAGTACAACGCTAAGGTGTGGGAAAATTAGTTGACTTAACTAGCCAAGTAATATGACATAAATGGTCAAGTAATTATGATACGGGTTTAACACAAGGGTGATCCTAATGCCTCTTATCATGTAGTAAATCCTACCACACGAATGTAGTCTCACTAGCGGTCTTGGGATGCATCACTAACGCAAGTTCTAGAATCTAAATGCTACCGGTACACTCATAAGCACTACTAGTAAATGCTTTTCCTATCAAATCTAAAGGCGAACCTCACATATTTGGGTGAAATTTTTTTCTGAATATACGGTTATGTGCTAGTCATACAATCTCCTATCCATGAGACGCTTGCTATGGCTAAAGTTTCACTCCTAAATGTTGTAAAAAATTTTAAATTTGGCGCTAAAATTGCACTAACAAGTATTTCTCATAGTTTTATTACACATCTACCATTAAACAAAACAAACTCAAGCGAAAGTGTACATGTAAGGTATCATCATTTTACCCTCCCCTTACACTTAAGATGAACATTGTCCCTAATGTTCAAGTAAAGAATGTAAAAGTGAAATAAGTAAAAAGAATGAAATCAAATACTCCCCTGATTCGCTCGGTATGGATAATAAGGTGGCCAGGTTAAATCTTCCTTCAAGAAAACGAACAATCAAAGCTTCCCTTCCAGAATATAAATCATCTTCTTGTCATACATAACCTGTAAATCCTGAGAAAACAAACAAGACAACCTTGTGTAAAATCGGCGGCAATCTATATAAGTTACTAAATCCTAGAAAACAAAGTAAGATATAATGCTTGTGGAATAAAGTTTGCAGATTTCCTGGAGATTATAAAACTTAATAATTCACAAAAACCGTAAGACTCCGTTAGAAAAACAAAACCGGTAAAATTTCCAGATTTTTACACGTGACGCCGTCAAGAGTAATCTCGTGACGCCGTCAGAAGTGATCTGCAGAAATTCTTATGTTAAGTTTCCGGAAAATTTCTGGAAAAACTTGGTCCTACTTCCTGGAAAATCCTGCAAAACTTCATTATGACTCAATACAAGCATTTGACTCTAACAAATACGAATATACATGTTCACTTAATATTGTGGAGAATCATGATCGGTTTGTTTCTTAAAAACACATTTGGGGTTTCCCCTTACACTTATCTTTTGCAAAAATACTTTTAGGTGGAGTTAAGACTAGGCCAAAACAACAAAGTAAAGTATTTCCACTATTTAGTTTAGAAACATGATCTACCAACAATAAAAATAAAGCATGTATACGGAAGCAAATAACAAACAAACAAACAAAATAAAATCACACAAAGCATGGGTTGCCTCCCAAGAAGCGCTTTTCTTTATTTACGAGTCTTGTAGCTAGACTCAAGGTCATGGGTTACATTTTCCTTTCCTACTTTTGTGCCAACTCGAAACATCTAACCCAATTCTCATCACGCTTGTATTCCGGGCCTAGATTCATGCAACCCGAATAGTATGTTTGCCTCCTCTCATAATAGGCGTCATCAGTAATTCCATCTTCCTTAACCTCATAGGGTCGAATTTCATTAATTTGTAGATTCTTGATGCCCTTTAATTCTTCCTTCATGCGAGGCATCATGAAAGTGACCTTCTCTATCCCATCTGTAAACTGAGCTATTCCCTTCTCATGGTCGTGATACATCTTAGTTTTCTCTACAAATGGTTGTCCTAAAACTACTTCTCCTAGGTGTGGATCATAATGCCTCTAACATCTTCTAGGATTACAAAGTCGCATTGATAAGTAAAATTTCCTATAAAGATGTGTACCCTTTTAACTCTCCTGACGAAATTACACAGCCTATTAGAATTGTAAGGGTCTTTTCTAGGGCTTAGTCTTTCGTTCATTATCCAATTGGAATATAGTCTAGACATGATATTCATGGGTGCTTTCAAGTCAATGTACGTATGCTCTCTAGACATGTACCTAATCATGCAAGGAATTTTTATGTTCCCGAAGTTATGCCTCCTAATCCATGGTGTCTTTCTATATTTTGAGGGGCAAGGGTGTTGTAAAAGGAACCTATGGTAACTCAATTCATCCGGGGTTTGAGCGAAGTCTGTAAACTCAATTTTCATTTGGAGAGGCTTAATGAATTCCTTAAATGTGTTAACTTCTCTCTTTCTTCTTTTATGCGCAATAAGCCTCTTGCTAACTTCTAAACGGCGACTCTCTAATTCCATAAAGACCAAACTAGTACAAACAAAAACACGAAGAATTAAGATAGACTAAAGAAAACCTAAAAATAAAAATAAAATCTTACTAGAAAAGAATCTAGTAAGTAGACCTAACAAAAAAAGATTCTAACCTAGACAATAACTATTCCCCGGGCTGCGGCGCCAAAAACTTGATGCGTAGGGATTGCACCAGGCTTTACCTCTCAAGGGATCTTGAGAAGCTTACAACCCCCACCAGGCAGTGTACCTGATCGTTGTAGTATAGTATAGTGACAAGTACCGGGGGATTGATCGTTCAGCTGGGAATAGTGTCGCTAGGATTAGAAAACCTAAAAACTAGTTCTAGAGATGAAGGATGATTATTTTTGTATTTTTATATTTTTTAGAAAGCAAGTAAAAATCTCGGGTTTTAAGGATTTGGGCGGAATTAGTTGCTAGTCAACTAACCCAATACTAAAGATGCAATCAAAATAAAATACTAGAAATGAAAATAAAACTAAATTAAACTAAGGTTGTGAGTAATAAGTGGAGAAATTGTGTTTACTTAGATTTCACTACTCCCTAGATATCTTTTACACGTTAATTACTTGTTATAGTTGCGTGGATGACGGATTGTATTGCTTATTACTATTCATGGGGTGGCGCACTTAATTCCCCAATCCTATGAGTGCCTACTTCACTCCTATGTCGAGCCGGCTAAGAAGCTCCTAACATGGGATCATTAGAATTTACTCATGCATTAAATACAACCAATAAAACCTATTGCACGTCAGTTCATGTTTCCTAAGACGTTCAAGCATGTTACCATTTGGAGATCTGCCAGTTTTCTTAAGCCTAACATCAAAATCATTCATCCAATACAACCATAAACAAGTAATCAACACATAATTAACATCTAGGTTTCATTAGATCTAAGCAAACACAAGATAGATCTAGCCTAGCATGATGGAATTAAGACAAGAACAAGATATAGACAACCAACACATAGACATATTGATTGAATTAAAAGAATACTTATCTCAATTACACATGAAAGGGTTCAAGGGCTGAAAACCCTTGAAAAACCTGTAAAATTCGTAATAGGTTCGGCCTTAGGGTTTCTCCAAAACTTCTCTCCTTTTATGAATGAAAATTAGAAAACTATATATAGAAAATTAAGGCTGACGGCGTCAAGACCAAATAGGTGACGCCGTCATCTCGCCGCCAAAATACTTCTCGGACTGCCTTAATCTTCATCTGACGCCGTCATGTGTTATGGTCTTCCAGGCCGTCACGTCTTTTACTCTTGACGCTCTACTTGTGACGCCTTCACGTTTGTACTGGACCGTCATGCAATTTACCCTTGACGCCGTCAGGATGTTGCTCTTGACGCCGTCACCTACTGTTCCCAGCAAGGAAAATTAAGACTTTGGCGTTTTCTTCACTTTTATGCTCCAAAAACGTCCGAATTGCTTCATTTTCCAGATTTCACTCCCAAAGTACCTAAAATCACAAAAGGAACGATTTAGGGCAATATTTGATCAAATAAATTCAATTCCGGGCTTAAATGACCCCCTAAAAGTGGTTCATTTTTCGCCTCATCAAAATGCTCTGAGATTACGCCTTTTTGGGGCTTCACTCAGAGCTTGGAACCGTGACCCCAGAGAAAATCAAGCAAGAAACCTTAGGGAAACTAGCTTCTATCTGCTTCCTACTATTAAGGTTAGACATTTTCTATGCGGGTCCATTCCTTTTTGACTTATCAATATTTTTATTCGTTAAGTGTAATTAACAGGATTTGTATTTATTAAGATTTTTTAATAATATTATTGAACTAGACTAACAAATCATAGAAGCGTCAATCTTCAATATAACATGAAACACTATTTGAAATTGACATAAAAACAATCCAATTGTAGCTATGCTTAAACATGTTTTAGATCAACCTGGTTTATTATACAAGTCGTGTTACCATTAAAAGTCATCTAAACCAGCTAACCTAGCAACTCATTTGGGTTTAGTAAAATGAAAATGAGTGGCTGTCACTCAACCCAATTAACATGTTTAACTAACCAAATAACATGTCGAGTGATGATAAATTTAAAAGCCGATACAACTTTTCTTATTACGTAAATAAATTGTGTTCAAATGCATTTATCCATAAACTATCAACCCAAACCGCAATCATTGTTACTTTAGAGAGTGTTTCTTTAAGCTTTTTTTTTTTTTTTTTTTTTCATATTATCAGTTATCTATTCCAATTTATTGTTATTGTATTTTTCAGTTTTATTTTTGAAACTTGTGAGCTCGTATAAGCAGTGAAAAACTAGAAGGGAGATTGAATAGATTATTATTTTTTTTATATATTTTTTAATGCCTTTTATAAGTAAATGCGGAATGTAAAGGAAATATCAAACCAATAGACATGGTGATTTATAGTGGTTCTGCATGAAGCTCTCTTCCTCGCCCTACTCCACTCCCCGAGTACCCAACTCGAGAGTTCACAAGCACTATATCAACAAGCTCCTTTGTGGCGGAGAAAACCTTACAACGTCGCTTCACTTCTTTACCGATACTAAGCTAGATATCGAGTCTTTCCCAAGGCAAGACCAACCTTATCACTCAACATATTTTAAGGCCTAAAATACTAACCAAACTCTCTAGGATATTGTATGATGATCACTAGCCAAGTTGGTAGATGATGGTGAAGTACAATGACACACAATTGATATACAAAGTTACACAACTAAGTATATGATAACACACTACTAATTACAACACTTGAAAGCTTGGAAAACTTCTTGTGTTCTTCACTTGAATTCAAAGTAGAAATCGTTGAAGTGACTTTTTCTTGTACGAGTAGTGAAGAACTAAACGAGAACTTTTGTTGGTTGTTAACCAACAGAAAGAAATGGGATTGTGTCAACTTCGTTCCTTCATATTTCCATTTTTTATTTTATATTGTATAACCCAAAGCGCATTCCTTTAAGAATGTATCTGGTTCTATTTTTCTTTCGTGAATGTATTATAGGTCAAGTGGAATGATCAAAGAGTGTTAATTTGATGTTAGAAGATGATATAATTAGTAATAGTGAGCTTAGAATAGCTGGGAATCATTAGTTTCAAATGAAACTCTAAACATTTTGTCTCAAAAATAGCATCCGGCGGATCTACGGATCCGTAAAATACGGATTAGCCCATTATAAAAATGGATCTGCGGAGACAACCCTTTTCTCTAGTGAATTTTTCACTAAATTGTCCTTAAATTAATTTTAAATTCTACTTTTCTAGAATTACTTGGGTATAAATGTTTAATTAAATTAAATTTTTATTTACTTAAATCACTTAACAAAAATGTTTAGTGTTAATTTTATTAAGTAAACTTTGTATTATTATTAAATTAAAATGTGTTTAACAAATATTTAGAATGTGTTTAAAAATATTTATTACTTGGGCTCTTTGATTATTCGACGTGTGTTATAATCACACTATTCATACCTGAAGTGATATACGTTGTAATGTAAACTTACAACTAATAACTTGGTTACGTAAACATTTACGTCATATAAATTTATAATTGCCATTATCAAAAGCGTGAGTGACTATAAAATGTAAATAACGTTTTTACGCGATATTTGTATTAACATAAGCTTATTATAACATAATACGAACTCGTATGTATTACAATAAACTGACAAAAGTGAAAAACAGCTGTACAAGACATGTGAGCTGAAACAGCTTAAACTCATAAGCTCAAATTTTTTTTTATTTTTTTATTTTTTGTTTTTGTTTTGTTTAAGCTTTACTTGTTTTGACTTATGTTTTTAAAGTTCATCATCTTGTTTATTTTAAAACTTAGAAATGTCAAAATACACTAAACAAAATTGATTAAATATAATCCGAAAACACCTAAACTTAGAAGAAAAAAGAAAAACTAAAGGGCTTGTGTCCCTAGGGTGTAAACGAGACGAGACAGCTCGTGAGCTATTCGAGATCGACTCGTAAACTACTCGAAATTGACTTGATATAAACGAGTCAAGCTCGAGCTCGAAAACACTCAGCTCGTGAGGCTCGCTAGCCCTTATCGAGCTTCAATGATATTACACTTTTACTCTTTTATATACATGCAGTTATGTAATTGTTATACAAGCGAGTCGAGTCTAGTTTGATATGCCGAATTTTCAGTGAGTTTGAGCTTTAAATCTAGAAATAATCGAGCTCGAGTTCGAGCTTGGCATTACTCGGCTCGTTTACACCCCTATGTGTCCCAATGATACCTCATATTGTATGAGAAGCTTCCAAATCAAATGATTATGAATTCAAGTCCTACTTAGTGTAAAGGGTGCACCCAAAAGATACATTCAGGAAAGAAGATTCCCACTCGAGAAAAGCAAAATATCCACACCCAATCTCTAGGCAAAATGAAATTGTATTCCTTCACGGGACTCTAGTGCCGCATGTAGAGAGAGATTTTAAAGAGAGAGAAACAAATATTTTATTTATTGTGAGTAGGTATTTGTATAGCATGTGATATACAAACACCTCTTTTTTTACAAGTAACACACCCCCTTGGTCCTCATTGTACTAATTGGTCCCTATTAGTTTTGTCATGTTAGTAGTTTTGTCTTCTAGTAGTTTTGTCATTTTTATTGCTTCAACAAACATATACTTTCAAAACTAAACTTAACAAGGTTTGAAAACTCAAAACGAGATCTAGACAAAAAAAAAAGTATCATTTGGACCAAGGAAAGGTGCGGCAGCTATGGTGGTTAGACGTGAGGTGGCGGCGCTCGTGGATTTAAAACAACCGGAAGTTGTAGCGGCTGTGGTGGTTTGACCGGAAGTGGCAGCAGTTTAACCGGAGTTAATGGTTGTTAGAACGACGATGGTGGTGGTCTTGTCAGGGTTGTTGGATATAATTTGGTGGTGGTGATGATGGCTGAAATGGTAAAATAAGTTAGTTAAGTTGAAAGGAAAGAGGTAGTGTTAGACCCGCCAAATAAAATAATAATTCAGTTGCATTTTTAAATAGGCCCGTATAGTATTTTGAAATTTACTACTTACTAAAAAGAGAAAAAGGGAAAGTGGTGGAGTAGGAACCAAAGAACCCTATGACAAAATAGAGTGTGAGAAGAAAAGGACAATTCAAGATAACATGGGGTGTTTACAATCATATTGTGTATTAGGGGTATCCCCAACATGACCCATTTGTATTTTGAGGATATTTTTAAATGATAAAAATTAAGAAAAAATGAATGTAAGAGAGAGAATGTATTGTGGTGATTCAGGGAAAGTTGAAAGGAAAATGTTTAGCAGAGAGAAAAAACTGACGTGGAGCTGATGTGGTGAGGGAAAACCGCAACCACACTCTTTTCACCCTTAAGATGTGTGAGATAACTTTTTTTTCTTTTTTTTTTAATACGTGAGATAAATAGTTGCCGTTTAAAAATAATAAAAAATAAATGTTTAAGAAAGCACCCTTTAAAAGCCAACAAATGACATGGTGCTAAGAAAATGGTTGATTAAAATTTGAATGGTGAGATTTGAGGGTGGCGTCATCATCACATTCACATTCACATTCACACCTTTCCTTAATTCACACACTCACACCACTCCTCCTCCTTCTCCTACTTTACATCACATCCACACCACCGTCGGTGGCCACCGCCGTCAACAACCACCACGGCTGCCCCACCTTCTTCCCCCTCGATCAAGATATATATTTCATAAACGGTTCTATGTCGAAATCTAGGGTTTATGCTGACGTCAACGTTGTTCGTCCCAGAGAGTATTGGGATTATGAAGCTCTTACTGTTCAGTGGGGGTATTACTTCTTTTTTTTTAATTGATTTTGTTATGAATAAAAATTCATTTGATTGTGAATTTGTTAATTAGGGTTTGGATTGGGTAAAGTTATGTTTTTGTTAGCTAATTAGGATTGGAGGAATTAACTAATTATGTGTCGATAAGGATAGTGTTAAGGGGATAGAGTAGAATATATCGAAAGGTTGATACTTTAGAATCCTGAAATGTATTCAACAGCGAAAGGAATTATAATTTGGACAGAAGATTTTGAGCTATGAATTTGCATAGGGTAATGTTTTTTAGTGTGCGTATCTGCTAGACTATGGAGAAACAAAATTGTTTAAGCTTATTTGTGGAATTATGAGCTTGTCATTTCAGCATAAGCTCTAATTTTCCGGCTTATTTTGAGACCTGTGGACTTATATAATAAGCTTACTATATAGTACTAAACTTATATAAGCCCATAAACCTCAATAGACATTCTTATAGATCGTATCCTAATAACCTCAATAGACATTCTTATAGATTGTATCCCAATGAATCGCCTCTTAGGATCATAGAGGTAACTTCTATGAGGTAAAAAGTGATAGGTCCAGGTGACTGCATCTATGGAACTCTTAATGCGAACTCGAAATACCCAATTTTGTACCTTCTTTTTGTTGTTTCTAGGTTAATGTTAGTTTATTACCATCACTAAGATAGGCTTAGTAAACCCCAAACATAGGGTTGGGATACTGAATTATTGCCCTCTCATATGTCAAGTAGCTAACATGAGATTGCTTTGATTTGTGTACTATTCCAAAGCTTTTAACCATTCATGTAGTTATTCCTCAGTTAGCTACTTTGACTACTTCATAGATACTGGTGGTTAGAGGTGGACATTGACCGGATTTGACCAAAACCGGTTCCAGTTTTTGGTCAAACGAAAAAAAACCTGTTCCAGTTTAAACCAAACCGGTTTTTATAGGTTTTCGGGGTAAAAAAACCGGAACCTATAGAACCGGTTCCAAACCGGTTTGGGGAGAAAAACCGGTGCATTTTGGAGACAGTGGGCTATTTCCGGGTCGATTCCGTTTTTTTTTTTTTTTTTTTTTTTTTTTTTTTGTTCATTCGCGTTTTCTACACAATAAACTCCAACTTTTATTCAATGAACTCATAAACATCACACATAAAGTACTTGAATCACAAATTTAATACATTTTAACTATTTATTCATCATCGTCTTCAACTTCGGCGGTCTTAGCGGCGCTTGTAGCTTCATCAAAAGTGACTTCTTCATCGGAAAGATGGATTACATAACCCTCTTCCACCTCAATCTCTTGTAATTGTTGTTCGTATTCCATCTTTTCTCCAAGTCTTACAACGTGTTGTATACGTTCGGCCGCATCTAAATAATCCTTCAAGCAAATACACATCCTCAAAGATAACGGTGTGAGTCTTGTTCTTCGTACCGTTAATACCCTTCCACTAGTAGAAAAAGTGGATTTCGAAGCAACGGTAGAAGCTTGTACGCTTAGTAAATCTCGGACCATTGCGGCTGGAATGGGAAATTGAGATTGCCTTTGTTTCCACTAATTCAAAACATCAAAATTCTTGAACTCTTCAGGTGTGATAATGTTTAACCAATCGGTTCCAATATATCTCCCATATTCGTTGCTCGATAAATGCTCACTCCTATCCCGTTTACCGCTTTCTTGTCTTAAATTTGAACATAAGTCCAAATCCGGATCCATGATATTCAAACTTGTTGAAAATATTGAAGCCGAACTCGTTCCCACATTTGCTGTACCATATTTTTCAAAATATAAATCACATAAACGTTTAAAATTATTTTTAAAAATGTCTTGTGCTTCTGTTACATAAAAAAGGTCTATTTGAACCAAATCCAAATCGTTAGCAATCTTATCGATAAGATATTCCACCCCGGTAAGGTTGAAACATGGGTTCAATGCGGTGGCACAAGTAATTACCGGTGGAATTTCTTGAAAATATTTTCTAAGTTTTTCTTTCATCGGTTCAACCATAGTCGCAAAAAGTGGACCATCAAATTTGTATGATCCTAATTTTCTACACATCATAAAAAGATGGTTGAGGACCAAATGGCTCGTGGGATGATAAACACCCGATAACAAAGTTGTTGCGGTTTTAAAAACTTCGAGTAATTTGGCTATTTTTTTAATAATTTCAACCGAAAATGATACCATATCCCGACACCTATTGCAAAGTTCATCATGAAAATGTTGTAACGTTAATTTTTTTTTTGGCGTAAACCACTTACAAACATGTTATAAGTCGAATTCCATCTTTTAGGAACGTCCCAATCAGGGGCGGAGGCAGAAAAATTTTCGAGGGGGGGGCAAATTTTTTTTTTTTTTTTTATGCTTGCTATTGGCAAACTAAAAGGTATATAATTCAAATATTTAGCTTGTTAAATGTAAAATAATGTGAGCCATGAAGTTATAAGAAAGTTACTACTTAAATAAAGTAGGAAACTAGGAATGCATAAAGAATGATATAGTTTATAGACTCTTTGTATATTTATAATTTTATATAGTAAAATAACCTCTACACCAAAAAAAAAAAAAAAAAAAAAAAAAAAAAAAAAAGATTAGAAAATGAATACATCTGCAGCCTACGTGATTTCAATACAAAACAAAAAGTTGTACCACACTACTAACCCTACCATATTTTATTATTTCATAGTTTATCATCTTCTCCAATAGATCTTTCTTCCCCATTCCGACAAATAGACATGCTTTCCTTTCTACAAACCCTTTAAAAATCGACTTTTTTCTTTCGATTTAAACATGTCAGACACATTCTAAGGGGGGCAAATTACGAAAATATCTTGAAAATTCCAACAATTTGCACTACAAAATTTTCCGGTGAGGGGGCACGTGCCCACCGTGCCCCTCCCGTGGCTCCGCCTCTGGTCCAATTAGGGGATAAAAAAATGGAATTCGTATTTTCAAACAATTTCATATACTCCACATATGTTGTTTTTCCTGATTGAAAAATATCTTGTAACATTTGTCTAAAAGCTTCTCTTAAATTATACATTTGCTCGGTTGCTAGTCTGCTTTGCACAAAGTTAATGATGTGTGCAACACATCAACTATGATAAAAAATGCCTTCAAGAGGTGGTTGGTATTTTAGTATTAGCTTTTTTGCCGCATTTGTATTATTAGAAACGTTATGAAATGATATTGAATTTTTTTTTTTTTTTTTAAACGTTTTCATAACATCTCGCAACATACCGCTTAAATTTAAACCCGTGTGCGGATATGCAAAGTTTTCAAAAGCAATAGTACGTTTCATCATTTGCCAAGTATCGGGATCAACCCAATGTGCGGTAACA
This sequence comes from Artemisia argyi, assembly GCA_030686995.1. Taxonomy (NCBI): domain Eukaryota; kingdom Viridiplantae; phylum Streptophyta; class Magnoliopsida; order Asterales; family Asteraceae; genus Artemisia; species Artemisia argyi. The sequence continues at coordinate 260,780,773 of CM060709.1, read as the reverse complement.
CAATGTATGAACCGGACAAACCATGACCCGCCGACCAAACATTGGTTGTTAAGTTTACACTAGTTTTTTAATTTTCAAAACCAAGTGTTAGTTCCTTTTTAGCCTTTATCCAAGATTTAATACAATCACGTTTAAGAGTTTGACGACTTACATGATTGTATCGAGGTTGAAGGCGCTTTTGAATCACCCTCGTTAAATGAGGGTTGTCGAAGTGGTTGAACGGCAAACCCTCTTGAATCACAAAGTGTGCAAAATCTTGACGAAGCCCCATCTCGTCATATACAAAAATACTCCCATCTCGTCCCATAGTAGTTTGTTTCGACTCCGGAATGTTTTTGAGTGCTTTACAATATTCTTTCGTGTGCTTCTTCCAGGACGTGTTCCCATCAAAACTATTGCAATGTTTATAACGAGCCTTTGTTGAATCATCCGAGAACTTCACCAAGTCGTAATGACACCAAACCTCTTGGTTTCGGGTTATTGGTATAACCCCAGTCCCCAACAATCGTCGGTTCATTTGTAGAACCAACACCGACGGTAGTTGAAGTATGAGAAGATCGGTTTTTGGGCATCGTGAGCGTTTGTGAGCGATTTTTGAGTGTTTTGAGAGTATTTGAATGTTGTGACTAAACCAAACTCAACCTTGGTATTTATAGGGATGTTAGGAGGATTAAATGGGGCTTACTCGACATTATAGCCGTTTTTAAACGGTCAAAAAACAGGGGGCAACGGCTATATTTGCTCACTGAGTTGAAAAAACGCGCAGGCCCAAAAACCGGTTTCAAACCGGTCCTTAACAGTAATAATCCTAACCGGTTTCAAACGGTACCGATTTGGTCAAAAACCGGTGTTGACCGGTTTCGGTTTTTTGGCCACCTCTACTGGTGGTCCTATAAAACCAGTGTATGCTGCTTTCCCATTTCATACTAACTCAAAGTTTTGAGATTTATAATGCATACATAACAAGACCCAAGGGGCATATAGATCGTCACATAATTGATGTTAAAGGATCTTATATGATTCCTCAGATGCATATGAGGGTGCCTTTCCGATGGTAAGAAATTGCAGCTTAGTGTCGCCCGTTTCGTCATGTTCTATTCTTTTCAATACCTTTTGTCTCCTTGAACCAGGAATGGGATTCCGAAAGAGATGATATTGTATTTCTATCCCTATCTTGTTCATCATCCTGGAGAAAAGGATGACGGTCCTTATCTCTCTTGGACCATGGGTTGCTTGTTTTCTGCATAGTTCAATGTTCTAGAAACAAGTGATTCAGCCATTAATGGCAATTAGTCGTGGTACCCTGATTATTGTTTAGTAAAGAAGCCTCTTTTATGGGATAAAGAGGTCCAATCTTACTAGTTGAATACTCATACAAAAGGAAAAGAAACCTGGCATGCTTTTCTGACATGCTTTTGAATGAAAAATTCTTTGCATTTAATTTCGTCCTTTGTTCTTGAGTCTTTCGTTAAAAGAAAAGAAAAGTAATTAAAAGAAAAGAAAAGGAAAGAAGAGAAATTCCTTCTATTCATTTGTGTTCTCCAGTTTCAAAATAAAAGAAAGAAGGAAGAAAAAAAATTGAATAAAAAAAGACATGAGTTAGTGGCCCCACCACAAAAACAAAATGAATTGAAGAAACAGACAAAAAAAATGGTTGATTCCTGCCAGTCTTCCAAGTTTTGGGCGGAAATTTTGGACAGAAAATAGCTTCATCTTTCCTCTCTAATTCTTCCCTTTTACTTTCTCTTCTACCCTTTAAAAATCTTGAGAACACCAATTATCTTTACTTTTCTTTCTTTTCTATTATTTTCTTTCCAAAATTCAACTCAAGAACAGAGTGTAAGTGCTAAAGTAATTATTTTGAATATGTACATGTAGAAAACCCATGTATTCTTCCTTATAAAAACACTGTAGCACATCTATTACTTCATGCTTGCAAGGCTGCATACATAATCATTATTTGCATCATTATATGTAGCTTCAAATTAGTGGAAAGATACCTTCCTCTAAGGTTCTCAATATATGTTGGTAGTTGGTGGAATTTGTTAGTTTATGAAACGTCATAATACCTTTTTGTTCTTATTTGTAAGCCATGAGCTGAGTTTTATGTGGGGTTTTCAGTGATCAGGATGACTATGAAGTTGTTCGAAAAGTTGGAAGGGGGAAATATAGTGAAGTTTTTGAAGGGATAAATGTGAACAGCAATGAGAAGTGTGTAATCAAGATTTTGAAGCCTGTAAAGAAGAAGAAAGTAAGCTCTTTCATATGAGTTGGGGGAAACATATCTTATTTACTATTTTCACTGGACTGCTGAGTTAAACCTGAGTTTGTGGCAGAGGATACACTATAAACCTTAAAAGCAGCGTCAATATAAATGCTTTGCTTCCCATAAACACCCATAAAATATCCTTTCGTTTGTGTTAATATATTTTTAATGGTTTTTTTTATATAGATTAAAAGGGAGATTAAAATTCTTCAGAATCTTTGTGGAGGTCCAAATGTCATAAAACTCTTGGATATTGTCAGGGATCAGCACTCAAAAACCCCAAGCTTGATATTTGAGTATGTGAACAGCACGGACTTCAAGGTCCTGTATCCAACATTGACAGACTATGATATACGTTACTACATTTATGAGCTTCTCAAGGTAAGTCTTTTTGAATTTTGGAGTACATTATGCGCGTTATTGCATTTTCTGGTGGTTCTATTATAAGGTGATTTTAGAGCCTCAACTTGTTGGAAGTTATTATTTTAGGTCATAAAGTTATAAACGGGTTGAGTACAAATGTTTTGCTAGCTGATGCCTTTTTTTTTTTTTTTTTTTTTTTTTTTTTTTTTTTTTTTTTTTTTTTTTTTTTTTTAATATGGCCAAATAGTCTTTTGGCAACTATGGTGTTTTATCAAAGCTTAAAACTGGCTTTCCACGCCTGTTTTGAAATCTGTATGCAAAAAAATTATCTAGTTTCATTTGGATTTTATGTCAACTTTCATTGGGACAGAGAGTTACGTTTGAAAACATTGTATTCTTCAATGTTACAACCAAGTTAGCACCTCCAACTATATGTTTCTGGTGATTCTATGGCTTGCAGGCATTGGATTATTGTCACTCTCAAGGAATCATGCACAGGGATGTCAAACCTCATAATGTCATGATTGACCATGAGTTGAGAAAACTCCGACTCATAGATTGGGGTCTTGCAGAATTCTATCATCCCGGAAAGGAGTATAATGTTCGTGTAGCTTCCAGGTACCATACCTGCTTTGGTACTTATAAACTCAATACCTTTTATAGACCAAATGACAAGTAGGATCATAGTCAAAACCATCCTCTTTTCTATATCTTATTTTTACATTTTATGTTAGAGCTGTTAATATCTGGAAATTTGATGTTTGCTTACAATTTATGCAGATACTTTAAGGGGCCTGAGCTTTTAGTTGATCTGCAAGACTATGATTATTCCTTAGACATGTGGAGCCTTGGTTGCATGTTTGCTGGAATGGTGAGGGTCTCAACTCCCCAATAATTTATGTGTATATATTTGTGATATTGCTGACTTGTTGCTATGACTCATGTTTTTCTCTTATCAATTTTTACATCTCTTCTTGTGCTGAATTATTATGCAGATTTTCCGTAAGGAACCTTTCTTTTATGGTCATGACAACCAGGATCAGCTTGTTAAAATTGCCAGGGTAATGCATTTTTGGACATCTTTTGAACGACCAATAGCAGTTGATCTATTAAGTAGTGTCTCCCTGAGTCCCCATCACGTACCATAAAGAAGCAGTAGTCAAATATTTTGCCGCAAATTGTGTTTTCTTTTCATGTCAGGTTCATTTAATAGTTTAAAATTTTGGTCACAGGTGCTTGGGACTGATGAGTTGAATGCATATTTGAACAAATATCAGCTAGAGCTTGAACCTCAACTTGAAGCTCTTGTTGGAAGGTAAGCTATTCTTCTAAAAGAATTAGATGAACGTGAAATCCTTGATTAGTAATTAACAACACTTTAAATTTTTTTATATATAATACGCGATGAAACAGAGGCTTGAAAGAAGTCTACTTGTATTTAAATACTTCGATAGTAAAAATTATAGGAGTTTCTTGGACTAAAATCATCGTTGTTAACATTATAGTGGCTATTTACAAGAAAAGAAGTCCCTATAAGTTGAAACTTCGCAAAAAATAATATTCCTTTTCTGGGAACCTTGCAATAATGTTACGTTTATTCTCTCTGCAGGCATAGCAGGAAACCATGGTCCAAATTTATGAATGCAGATAATCAGCATCTAGTATCTCCCGAGGTAATTGAAGTTTATATTGGAATCACGTAAAAGAACTAATTAATAATTGGTCCCATTATGATTCTTGGGCTGTTGAACTAAAACGCTTCCATTCACTGCATGTGTGACTGTTATCAGGCCATTGACTTCCTCGATAAACTTCTTCGCTATGATCATCAGGATAGGCTCACAGCAAAAGAAGCAATGGTAATATTTCTACAAATGAACATTTTTGCCAGTATATTAGATAAATAACCTTGACATGATTTTGATGTAATGGCCATATTATTGTGCTTTAAAATAGTGTGTCTGACATTTTGACCATTATATTTGCAACAGTCTCACCCTTATTTCATGCAAGTGAGGGCCGCGGAGAACAGCAGGATGCGGACACAGTAACCAGGCACATGTTATTGGACTCCTTTGATAGCATGTACCTTGTTTGTCTTTAGATGACCTATAAATAAGACTAATATCCTGTCTTTTTCATCTTGATTTCCCTTAATTAATACTGTGATAATGTCATGTTGGTCAAATTGTTCTATTAGCGTCTAGCGTGTTTATGTTCAAATAAACTTTAAGTCTTGAACATATAAGATCAATTTTTACTCTTATTCACCTTATGAACACTGTATCTGCATTTAGCATTCTCAAATTCCCTGCTTTGTTCTTACTAGCGTAGCATTCTCTTTTCATGGCGTCAGATTAACACATTGTTTCCATGGTTTTTTCTGTTGCTTATGGTATATAGCAATGACAGATTTTTCTATTAACTCAGCTCAGTCGTGTCAGTATAGTCTAATTTTGATCATGCCGCATCATCTCAAATTCAGTATGCAAGATGGTTTGTGGTCTATGCATTTTAGTTAGATCAATTATCATTATCATCCTTATATATATGCCTTTCTGGATAAGACAGTGGGTTGGTTCGGTGAGCCAGATAACACACGAGTTTGGGGTGAGTCGACCTACTGTACCTATTATAGTATTTGTGGTTCTATGTCAAATTTCTCTTATATTCAAATGTGTATTTCGTGTAGTTATATTTAATTGTCTGGTTAAATGTCAAATTTACTTTTTATAATTAAAATGCTTGGTGAATTATTTTGAACATGAGCATAAACACCTTTGAATCTATCATGATTTTACATTAGACGATCATATCATCTAAGCTAGCCAAACACGATAGAGTTCTTATCCAATATTATTTCGTTTAGCGAATCTGAAGTTCAAAACACTCGTTCGGTTGTATAATCGAGAAGCTAAACTTGTAAGACAGACTAGTACGAAAGGAGTTCCCCTTTGGTCTATCTAAAGTATTATTAGTCATCGACGAAACGTGTGTGACTGTAAAGAGTTTCCGAAGATACAAAGTTGAGGTGTGCCTTCGAGTATTTTGTTTACCAATTGAATATACTTTCACGTAATGGTGTATGATTTTACGGTAGTCAAGGTGTATCAAACATGTTTCATCAATCAAATGGTTATGGAATCATGTGTCTACTTTTGTAGGTGCATCTAAAATTAGAATGATTTTTAGCTACACATTACAAATAAGAAAAAATTTTAACAAGTAGGGTTGGATCAGTTGGAAAACCCCTTCCCTCTTAACCTAGAGGTCAAGGGTTCGATCCTCACTCCCTACAAAAGGCCGGAGGTCTTTTTCTACCTTAGGTAGAACCGGAAGCAGCCTCTCTACCTTAGGTAGCGGTATGGTTGTCTACGTCTCAACCTCCCCCATACACCGTGGAAGACGGTATTGAGAGTTACTTTACTTTTTACTTTATATAAAATGTGATTGTGGATTTTTCTAATCCTTATCATTTTAATTTTTCTTCTTATTTGATCATAATTCAACTTGTGTGATTTCTTACAATGTTTGTATGTTAAGTTTCCCTTCTAATCCGACATGCTGTAATTTCTTATTCTGTATGGCTACCCAAAGTTTTAGGATTAGATAGATTAATTAAATCGAGATTGACAAGAGTATTCTTAATCATTCATATGTGGCTACCGAAAGTTTTAGGAGTACTCTTGAATGATTAGGAGTATTCTTAAACGATTAGGAGTTTGACAATAGTACTCCTAATCATTCAAGAGTACTCCTAATCATTCATATATCGAGTTTCACTTCTTCTAATATGACATATGCAATTTCTTATTCTATATGGCTACCCAAAGTTTTAGTATTAGATAGATTGACTAAATCGAGTTTGACAAAAGTACTCCTAATCATTCATATGTGGCTACCCAAAGTTTTAGGAATACTCTTGAATGATTAGGAGTTTGACAAAAGTACTCATAATTATTCAAGAGTACTCCTAATCATTCATAGATTGAGTTTTACTTCTTCTGATCCGACATGTGTAATTTCTTATTGGGATGTACTATATTAACGGGGTTTACCCCTTGCTGCAAACCCTCCCTACACACTAGGGTACTGTTCATGTACCCTAGTACAAATTTTGTTTTTTTTTTGTTTTTGTTTTTTTTGGTCTGTTTGCTGTTATTTTTGTGTGACAATACTTATTGAGTGTTTTATGGGGTATTTTTTGTTAAAGTTCAAAGTAGTCCAAGTGCATAAGCACACAAGCAGTATTGCACACAAGCAGTTTTTATCCAAGTGCATAAGCACACAAGCAGATTTCACACTTGCATTTAGCACACAAGCAGATTGCACACAGGCTCAGATTAACAATCATCATCCCCGATTTAAAATACAAGCAGTATTGCACACAAGCAGTTTTTGTCCAAGTGCATAAGCACACAAGCAGATTGCACACTTGCATTTAGCACACAAACAGATTGCACAAAGGCTCAGATTAACACGTAATCATCATCGCCGATTTAGAAAACCATTTGCACAAGTGATAAAAAAGTGTTAGGCTCGGATATGAAGGTTGCAAAGTGATAAAAATATCACTTTGTCAGCCTTTCGGTTATAAAACCAATCGTCATCGCCTTTTTTGTCCAAGTGCAGATTGCACACAAGCAGAATGCACAATACCAGATTGCAACCAAGTTAGATTGCCCAAGTGCACAGATTCCACATTATACAAGTGAAACACATGTTTCACAATTCTCACAATGTTCACAAGCCAAGTACCAAAAACAATAGTAAGATTCCCAAACTGCAGGAAGTCACAAGGGGAGGTAGGTAGTGAAACCTTGTGAACAGATTGCACAATACCAGATTGCAACCAAGTTAGATTGCCTAAGTGCATAGATTCCTCACAATGTTCACAAGCCAAGTACCAAAAGCAAAAGTAAGATTCCCAAACTGCAGGAAGTCACAAGGGGAGGTAGGTAGTGAAACAACCTCATGATATATTGAGCCTCACCACAAGTCAGATTCACAAAGTAACCATCACCACAAACAAAGCAAAAATACTACCACCAAGTTACCACAAACAAAGCAACTTTCTTCACAAATCCACACAAGCAGATTCACAAAGTAACCATCACCACAAACAAAGCAAAAATACTACCCCCAAGTTACCACAAACAAAGCAACTCTCTCATTCACAAATCCACACAAGCAGATTCACAAAGTAACCATCACCACAAACAAAGCAAACATACTACCCCCAAGTTACCACAAGCAGATTCACAAAGTAACTCTCACCACAAACTAAGCAAAACAAGTACCCCCCCAAGTTACCACAAGCAGATTCAGTAAGTTACAACAAGTGAAGATTCCATAAGTTACAACAAGTTACAGATAGGGTTGGGTTATAACACAAGCCAAGTGAAACACAAGCAGCAAGTGAAAGCCGCAAGTAACAACCCACAAAGAAACAAGTGCAGATATGTCTAAATCACCATTTCACACAGAACAGGTAATCACCATTTTACACATTAATAAGAGATAACATTAGGCTCAGATTATAAGCTGTTTCACAAAAGCAAGTTAAATCATATATGGCTGCAACATCGAAAGTTTCAAAATTAAGTTTTATTTTGCCGTCCAGTCGGAAATGCCACGCCAAAATCATGTTTTTTTTTAAATCATCATTGCCTTATCTCAGTTTTTTTTTTTTTTTTTTTTTTTTTTTTTTTTTTTTTTTTTTTTTTTTTTAAATAACAAACTGCTTATCAAGCATATAAGCAGTTTGTTATTTCAGATTCATAAGCAGTTTCATCATCCCGTTAAACTAAAAAACTAGCCACAGTCAATATAACCCAAGCCGTAAAGTATATAATAACGGGGTCTAATCTGAGCCTGTGTACAAATGGTTTGCTTGTGTGCAATAAGCACATAAGCACTTTTTATCATAAGCACATAAGCAGTTTGCCAAGAAACCACACAGAGCCTGTGGACTGGGGTAGGCCAGAGCAGGTTTTCATACCACTCAAAGGTATGACATAGCTCTTACACGGGTGATAGTCTACGCCACCGATTATATGTTGGAGATAGTGTGAGCAATGCGTTTATTGAGCATATTCCACATATTTTCCGTCCATATGTAATAAGCATACGTAATGTGCGGGGTGATGGAAATTGTGGGTTTCGGTGCGTTGCCCACAGTCTTTTTCAAAACGAAAATAGGTGGGACGAAGTCAGACACATGTTGTTGCAAGAGTTAGATTATCATAGGCAAGCTTACATAAGTATGTGGCAGCAACATGACTTTGACTTTCTTTGGTATACAATAGACTGGTTCAATGGAGGTGCACCCATCGGTCGCTGGATGGTGATGCCACTCACGGGGCTGGTTATCACTTCAATGATTCACCGACCTGTTGTATTTATATCCGAGCAAGGTTGGAACACATGTTTTCTGCTTTTTATCGGCCCAAACTCATCACATGGAACCGACCCCCTTGTGATTGCGCGTGTGGGGGATGGAGAATATGGTCACTTCATTTTACCGACGCTAGACAGAGATTCTCCACTACCCCATCTCCACCCCACAATGTAGGTTTTACAGAGTGCCAGTTGCAGCCGAATGGGAAACTTTGTATCAACATCGACTAGTGAATCATTGATATATGTTGTAAATAATTATACCGACAAAACCATTGTAAATGATTACTGATTTATGTTGTAAATAATAGAGATACCGACAAAACATAGTGAATCATATATGTAATAGTTATTTATTTTTGTAAAAATGTATTCTTTGTAATTTTTGTATTTGTAAAACATTGTAAATAATTATTGATTTACTAGCAGGGTCCCCGCATGATGCAGCTGCGGGCACCCTGTAGTTTAAAATTTTCGGCTAATAATTTATTTTATTTATACGTTTTTTGGCAATAGTTTTACTGATTAGTTTTTTATGGCAAAAGTTTGATGAATTTTTGCTTAGTTTTTATTATTTTATTTATTATTATTATTATTATTATTATTATTATTATTATTATTATTATTATTATTATTATTATTATTATTATTATTATTATTATTATTTTAATAGTTTGCTTGGTTTGTATAATATGAGAACATATTTTAGTTTACTATATTCTTTTTGACAATAAATTTACTGATATCAAAAATTTCGTTTAGCTCGCGTCCGTTCGGGCTCGAGCCCATTTGACCCGTGCTCGTTCGGGCTCGAGCCCATTGCCCGTTTGGGCTTGAATATTTGTATAATATGCTTTATTATTTGTATTAGTGACATTTAATGCAGGAATTGTGTTTAAGTTGGTTGTACAATATGCTTGATAATTTGTATTTCTTATGTAAGTGGTGTTTTAATAAGTACATTAATTGTATTTATTGACGAGTTAATTAATTGTATTTAATTTACATAATGATTTATTTATTGTATTTAATGTTAGTATTAATTGTATGCTGGAATTAAATATGAGAGGAATTTCTATAAGTAGCATTTGTGTTTGAATCACTTGTACTTTAAGCTTATTAACTTGTTAGGCTTAATTTTAAGTATTCTAATATTAGAAGGCCTTCATCCATTATAACATAGTATGATATGATGTTGTAAATAACTGTTTGTATTATATAGTAAATGATTAAATATTTATTTAAATTAGTAAATAACATTATTGATTGATTATGCAAATTCTTTTGTCAGGTGGGCCGAAGAAATCCTTTCTGGTGTCGATGTGATAGAGGATTTATTATAGAACGGAAATCATGGCAAGATGGTAGTCGTGAGCGACCGTTTTATGCATGTCTTTTTTCAGTGGTAAATAATCATATGTTTGCTAGTTATGTAAATAATTTGTTTGTTAAAAATGCATTTCTTATTATTTTCTTAACATGGAACAGCCAGGTACAAAAGACTATGGGTGTCGATACTTCAAGTGCAAAGATGAATTTGAAGAAGAGTATTTTAATCAAACCTCTTCTTCAACATCCTCTTCTTCAACGCAGTGCTCAAACTGCGTTGCTAAAGATAATGACAACAAGTTGTTGAAGACAAGAATAAAGACGCTGGAGATGAAGTTAGAATTGGCAAGGAATCGTGAGGATCACGCTTGTCAGTCGGGTGCAAGGCTCCATGATCTTTTAAATGAAATGAATAATCTTCATATGTCGTAGATGTTGTTTTTAAATAATATGTATAACGTTGTCGTTTAATTTAATAATAACATTTGTTGTTGCAGTTATTTAACGTGCTATTATACAAACAAAATAATTATACAAAACATTATACATATACAAAACATTATTAAACACAAATATACAAAACATTATATATATACAATACATTATTATACATACACAATCTTTTCTATTTAAACACAAAACAAAAATAATTTTCTATTTAAAAAAAAAAAAAAAAAAAAAAAAAAAAAAAAAAAAAAAAAAAAGTACCCCCTACGGGGTAGACCCTGTTTTACTAAAAAACTAACCACCGTTTTTATAACCCATGCCTTCTTATTCTATGCAGCTATCCAAAGTTTTAGGATTAGATAAATTGACTATATTGAGTTTGACAAGAGTATTCCTAATCATTCATATGTGGCTACCCAAAGTTTTAGTAGGAGTATTCTTGAATGATTAGGAGTTTGACAATAGTACTCATAATCATTCATAGATCGAGTTTGACAAGAATACTCCAAATCATTCATATAGGTTTTTGGATCAACAGTCATGTTATCTTTATCACTATAGATCACTCTAAATTGCTATGAATTCTATCAAAGAATTCATTTTAGATCTTACATTAAAAAATTCCATTACTATTTGGCACGAACCATATTTATGTACTTTTTTTTAAAGACATAATGGGATGTTGAATGAAAATATTCTGTAACGAGTTTTTACGTTTTTCGTGAATTTTATTATATTTTATTTTACTCTGCCGCTAACTCACATGTCTAATTATATGTTTAAAACATAATATATCAAACACATGTGTTGGTCATTTGCGCTTATGACTTTGTTATATGTTTGAGCTATCTTTTTAATCACAATTATATATGTGAGTTAATTTCATAATCATTTTCTTAAAAGTTACAAGCAAAATACCAACAAATCATGTTCAAACGTCTTAGACTAATAATGTCTTAATTCATAGGGACAAGTCTGAATATACATAACAAAGTTTCACAAAATTACCAAAATACGTAACATACTAGTTTTATTCCACAAACTGCTAACTAACTTTCAAAAATTGTTCAATATACATAACATTGCCACTTTTTTTCCAGGGTGGTATTTTTTTATACCACGTGTATATTCCACATAAGCACAATATGCCACTTGTGTATTCCACTAGTATGACCCATTTTAAAACCCAATTACCCAACCCGTTTTTTACCATTATTAAACACATTTGCCCCCTTTTAACCATAATTAAATTAAAGATCCCCAATTCAAGAACCCTAGTTTTACACAATGTCTGCCTCATCTTCTAACATTCGAAGCCGTGTCCGTCCTAGTCCTACACATTGTTATTGTGGCATTCGTCTGGCAAAACGTGTTTCTTGGACTGAGAGAAACCCTTGTCGTCGTTTTTTGGTTTGCCCAAAACCCTCGGTATGTATGTTATAGTAGTATGTTAACAAATTATAAATCAAAGTATTGTTTTAAATAGATTTCTTTTTACAGTTTTGTGCTGATAGATGTGATGCTTTCTTTTGGATTGATGCTGAGTTGCAACCTTGGTACAAACATGCAATGTATGAGATGTACTTGAGTATGAATGGTGACCAGAGAGATGTGTTTGCAGAAGAGATTAATAGGCATGAGTTGGGAATGTTAGCTCAAGAAAGACTTGCTTATGTGGAAGCTGATTTTGACAACTACAAGTCAAGGATGGTGCTTGCACTAAAAAAGGAACAATCCAAGTATGCAGTGTGGAGGAAGATTTCTATTTTCATAATGTTTCTCTTGACTATAATGTTTGTGTTGTTGTTGATTGTCATTTAGGTCAAGGGAATGGTAGTATGAAGTGGTAGTATAAGGTGGTTGTTTAGTGTTTATGAAGTAGTTGTTTAGTGTTTGTGATGGTATTAGCAAACTGGTATGTATTCACAACAAGTTTTGTATCAATGAAAGTTGTGTTTATATAGTATTTGTTATCTGTTTTTGGGTTAGAATTCAAGTGTATTGCACATGCTAATGTCACCTTTTTCAAGAGACTACACATGCAAGTATGCATAAGGAATATATCAAATACTGGTGCAAAGTTAAACTAGAATATATAACTGCATAGATTAGCCAACTAGTGATACCAGCCATGTGCAAAGTTTACAAAAGATGTGCCATCTTGGTCACATATATCTAGCAGCCTACATAGACATGAACCTAAACCAGTGATACAGGCACAAATATAATGTTTACAAAAGGTGTGCCATGTTGGTCACATACACATTCCAGACATTAATTACAAAAGGTTAAGTGTTTCCAAGGCATCAAGAGTGTTCAAATGCTGAATGGCTTGGATGGAGACCTACCAATCCCATCTGGTGAAAAGTTAAACTTCCTTTTCTTTGCAATTCTCTCTGACCTGTTTCTTAGCCTGATTGGATGCCTTTGTCTTGGATTCTGCCTTGGTGCTTCAATAATACCTTGTGAGCATCTGAGATGATTGTGACACCAGCGCCTTCTTTTAGTTAAAGATCATCAGCTAAAAGCGACAAAAACCAACACCAATTATTTTTGTTCTCAACATCCACAACTGCCCAGGCTATTGGATACATTTGGTTATTCGCATCTCTACCCATTGCAGTCAAAAGCTCACCCCTGCACATATGTGTGATAAAACACCCATCAATCCCTATTACCCTTCTACACCCTGCAATCCATCCATCCTTGATACCCTTAAAGCAAACATACATTCTGGTAAAGTATGGTTGTCCTTGGTCATTGAAATCCACATCTAAATGACAAGTAGAACCAGGATTGGAGTCTAGAATGGCTTGTCTATATTCCCAGAGTTTCCCATAATGTTCTATAAGCCCTCCCTGATGTTCATACAGAGCACATTGTTTGGCTCTTTTACACTGACTTTGACTGACATCAATCATGAACTTTTCTCTGATATCTTCCCTCATAAACTTATAAGTCATTGATGGGTTCATGACAATTTCATTGGCATACTGCTTTGCTATCCATTTGTATGTGACCAATGAACCAATATTGTAGTTTCTAGTGCACTTATGGTCTGGGTACAGTGTCTTGATTTGGAAGGACCTTTCACTAGACATCCAGGAAGCCCAAAGTCTAAATGGACAACAATGTCCTTTGTGTGCCTTAAGCGACATCTTAGTCCACTTTTTTTTTGGCTTTACATTTTTCTTAGCACCTTTACCATTAGGTGTCCCTTCCTGGTTTTCATTTTCCTTCTTTAGCTTCTTAATAGCCCTTATACCAGCACACCTACCCAACTCTACATCTCTACCACAATAAACAAGCAAACACTGACTATCACTTCTGTAATACCACAACTGATAACCATGTGCAACTCCATAATCTGCCAAGGCATTTTTCAATTGTTGTGGGTTCTCAAATTTCATTCCTAGAACAGGCACATATTCTTTCCAAGGTAATTCAGGGTTATAAGAAGGATATTCAACACCTTTTTTTTATCTTATACTTAGCATCTATAACATCCTCTTCAGGGTCATGTTCTTCCACAAAATACTTGCCAGGTAAAGGGGGGATTGGATTATCTATGTTTCCTATAAAGTTACCCTTACCAATCAGTTTAGTTAAAAAAGGATCATCTATGATCAACCTCTCAAATACTACATTTTGTTCCCCTTCACTGTGAAAGTCTATATTCTCAAGATCCTCTTCTACCTCAACAATAGCTTCATCACAATCTAGGCTATCAACATTACAATTTCCAGTAACCAGATTATCATTTGTAGTGTACTCCATAACATCATAATCAGTGTAATTATGATACAAGTCAACCTTAAAACCATTCTGAAATCCTGCTTTAACAAAGTTAACCATATCATCATCACTATCTATTTCCCTAATCCCACGAGTAAGTGTTGTTCCAGGTACAATATAATACAATTTGTTAATTGGATTGACAACTAACCGTCCAATGACATCATACAACTGACTAACTGGCATTTCTTCGAACTGAATGTCATTGATAATCGTACATGATCCAGTCACATACTTTAGTGGATTTGGGACGAAAACCCCATCATGATGGAGTGTAACAGTCAAATGAGACATCTTCAGCTACTCAACAACCTGCAATCAAAAAAATATGGACTTCAATTAGGGTTTTAAATATAGATTAAATAAGGGTTTACATAATATATGCAATCAAATACCTAATCGCATTTGTCAGAAATTGGGTTAATTAGTTATAGGGTTTGAATTAGATAAGGTGGAAGAGAGATGTGAGATTTTGGTAAAGTGAAAAGGTGTGTGTTTTTTACAGGTTAATAAGGGTTAAAATGGGTTGGGTAATTGGGTTTTTAAATGGGTTATATTAGTGGAATACACAAGTGGCAAATTAGGCTTATGTGGAATATACACGTGGCATATAAAAAATACCACGCTGGAAAAAAAGTGGCAATGTTACGTATATTGAACAATTTTTGAAAGTTAGTTAGCAGTTTGTGGAATAAAACTAGTATGTTACGTATTTTGGTAATTTTGTGAAACTTTGTTACGTATATTCAGACTTGTCCCTAATTCATACTCACAATCCAACACGTATTTGACTAATTTTATTCATCATAACTTTTACCACATGAACCGCATGTTTGTCATCTGTACGTGTCGGTGTAAAAAAAGTTAGAGAAATTTTGTGGCTGGCGACATAATGATCAAAACCTAATTCCATCGCCATGTATAATGAAGTTGGCACCTTTTAGTTATGGTTTTATATCTTAAAAAAAAGGGTTTTTGATTCTAAAAAGTCAACTTTTCAGAACATAATACGTAGAGGCTTTTTATTCTAAAAAGTCAACTTTTCAAAACATAATACGTAGAGGGTTTTGATAAAATTAGTCCAAAGAATTACGTTTAAGAAACAAATGTTATGTTTAAGAAATAAAAACATGTATAACTAGCGGTACATTGAGTCGGTTGAGAGATACTAATTCAAAGGTGGACAGATATAAATAAATTCGCAAAAGGTTAATGTGTGTCTGAATAACTTAAAAATAGTCTTTAGATCTACGTTTAGCGATTTTCACATCTAAAAAGTGTGTATATATATAGTTGTTCGAAACATTTGCTAATATTAAGACAAAGATACTAACAAATAACTGTTCCCTTAGATGTTCCCCTTAGGACAGTGCCAGTTATGCTTCTGAAATCGTCCATACCTTCCAAATCCACCAATAATATCATTCCGCCTCATTCATACTTTTTTCATACCTCTCAACCCCATTTTAGTGGCAACCATGCCTTTTTCATACCTCCCAACTTTTTTTTTTTTTTTTTTTTTTTCATAAATTAAATTAAATAATTTAATTAAAACATAAATATTTCATTAATAACTAAAAGAAATTAAACAATTTAATTAAAACATAAATATTTCATTAATAACTAAAAGAAAATTACATAATACTTAAAAAAAACAAAAAAAAAAAACAAAACAAAAAAAAAACATAATTAAAAGAAAATTACATTATTCTTAAAAAAAATGAAATAACTAATCATCGAGATATGTTAAGTTTTGAGCCTCTACGTGGTACGTAAGATCATATAGGAGTCGATAATGCATTTGTTCGTCGATTAACTCTGGTAATACACTATCGTCATAAACTGGCGCGACTGACGGATCCATTATATGAACCTGTGATATTGCAACTCGATCGTCTTTATAAAAAATTAATAACAACAACTTTAAAAAATATATATAACGATAACTTTATAAAAAATTAATAACAAGAACTTTAAAAAATATATATAACGATAACTTTAGAAAAAATTAATAACAATAACTTAAAAAAATATATATAACCTGACGTTCGGCGTGCCATGTTTAAATAGTCATCAAATCTATCTGGAGGTTCACCCGTTGCGAGTTGCCTAATGGCCGATGTGCATTTTTGTATTGTCGTGAAACTTTTTTTCCCCTCGCATCTAAGCCCTCTTGAAACCATTTGAAATTCGCTTCAACATCAGCAACAACTCTTAAAAACAAGCTTTTATTCATACGAAACCGTTCACGAAAACGTTCGTCATTAAACTTTGGACGTTCAACGAACTAATAATTCATAAGGGTTCGTAAAGCTTCTTCACGAAAACGGGTTACATACTCCCGACTTTCGATAGAGCTTGTCGTGTCGTCAATTGCATCGTACGCGGCTAATAAGGTTTCTAGGGTGCTATCGGATGGCACTAGTTCGGACAATTCGCCGGGGGGACTCACTAACGATTCGGACGAAGAAGAAGATAAAACCGTTGTAAAAATATGTGAATTGGTTATATATGTGAATTGTATTGTTTCTGTTAAAAATGTATGTGTTTTAGTTTAATACTAGTTATAATACCTGCACACGCGCGAGTTTTTCTAAATTTTTTTTAAAATAATTATTTAAAAATTTTAATCTTATTGTTAATTGCATATTATCTATATTTTTTGTATTTATCTTCTACTTGTGTTGTGGATAAATATAAAATAAACAATATTTTTTTTATAAATATCTTATCTATATTTTTTGCATTTATTTTCTACTTGTGTTATGGATAAATATAAAATATTACTTAATAAGAAAATAATTCTGTTTTTTTAATAAAATTATTACTAAATCAGGTATGAATTGAAAATTTTGAAATGCAAAATTCTCAATAGAGGTTTTATTTTATTATATAAAAGATATATAGGGAATTTTATTTTTATTTTTATTTTATTTATTTTTTTAATTTTTTTGGGGTTTGCACCGCTCCTCCAACTCCAACGGTACAAAAATTTATTACCAACGGTCATATTTTTGCATTGAACTTCCCATACCTCCGAGGCAATATATGCCGTTCACAGCTTGCCGTTGGCCTTGCCGGCTAGGTGGCGGCGGTGTTCACCGCCGGCAATGGGATGCCGTTGGTGATACCGCCCACCACTGCCACCCTTCTTAGATGACTAATAAAACGAGTTCATCGTATTTGAGTTTGAGAAAATCAAGAAGATTGTTAGTGATTATTCATGATTTTGCTTGAGCATAGCATATTTTCTAATCTTGATTATCGAAAATCAGTTGTTAGCAACAATTCTGAGATTGTTGTTAGCATAATCTTTTATAGTTTAACAATGTATAAATGTACTTGAGCTACTACTTATCATTTACCAACCAATTAAAATCTTAACTTGAAACAAAATTGTAAAATGTAAAGAAGTACATGTGTTCTAAGTTATAACGTCTATAAAAGACGCTAAAGTTTTATAGATCGTAAAAATGTCAACTTTTAAAATAATATTTTAACCAAAAGCCAACAACTCCGAAGTTGACATCCTAACCACCGATCAACTCAAAATGATAATAGCAAAATGAATTATCATGAACTACAAAAATATTATGAAAGTCGGTTATTTGGTGTTTAATTATCACAGTGGCTTTTTATTTATTATTTTTTCTTTTTTTTTCTTTATTTTTTTTTTCTAGACTTAAAAAACTTATAAATATATGTGAGGTTCACGTCTATTAGAATCACTTAATAAAGAGGAGTTAACATTTCTTACCTTTGAGATATAGAAAAAATAAGAGAAGTAAATGAGTTTTACTTAAACAAGAAATACTACTATTACAGTAAATGTTTTATGCACCAATCCCTTAGCTAAGAATAAAAAGAAACACAACCATAGTCAGACTATTGTTAGCATTTTCAATGCATTTATATGCACATCTGCCGTTTTTGCATAACTAATTTACTTATTAAAAAAAGTTATATAAAATATATTATACAAAATACTTATGCGGTATACATCACGTCCCATTATAAAATGATACCGTTACTTTGCCGTTTTCGTTGCTTTTGTTGAGAAGTGAGAATAAGGTCAAGGGCAGGAATTTTAATGAATCTTCTATTTGATGGATATGTGAAATCAACTTCTTTCTACAATCCAAATTCCACTTGCAAAACAAAATTGTTTTGATACTTTTACATTTTAGTAGAAATTCATAGAGCAAACAAAATGTGTATTATTATTACATGTTAAAATTAATCTGAAGGTATTATTTTTATGGTTATCTGTTTTACAAGTATTCTATACTTAAAACGTCGTTCTTAGTTAACATTGTCAGTTATCAACTTTTACAAGAAAAATGACATTAACAATCGATTATTTAGAATTAAATGAACGAGTTAAACATAATAACAAGATATTGCTGTTTTGATTTGTGTTATAAGTCATGCTAGTAGACACTAGTTTAACTAAACACTAAGCAATCTCAAAGTTATAGTTGAACTCAGTTCTTTCCTCCGTCTCAAAATAATTGTGATCTACTCTTCTTTAATGTTACTAAGTTACGAGTAAATTATTGCCCAAGAATATATTCATGTTATATAATGTTGTGCCTAAGAATATTCATGTTATATAATATTGTCTACTTGCCAAGTTGCCATCATTGAAACAAAACTTATATAAACTCCAAATTGTGTTTATATTACTTATCTTATCATTAAGAAATGAAAGTGTGAGAAGAAAATGTTGGCTTGATGACAAAAGGGAAGGTTGGGTCAACCTCAAAGGCGGCCAAAGTGGTTGCGTTGAATTCCATGAATGATACTTTTCCTTCATTTTATTCCTGTGTCCCGTTAAACACGCCTTGAATCCCCCACTTATTACTCCATGTCTCTTTTTTTGAAAATTGACTTTCATTGAGGAAATCCAAGTCCAATTTGAAACTCGATGGGAGGAAAACCTTCAACTTAAGCCGTTAAGCCGCCCGAAGGCACGACACTTAAATTGAAGTAAACCCTGCCTTCTCCAGATTCGAACCCTTGTGGGTTGAAACCTTCATTGAAGGACTTTGAAATCGTACCGACAGGGCAGTGGTCCACAAGGGAGGACTTCCCGGTTTGGTCACCCAAACCGGTACTACTCTCCACTAAACACGCTTAACTGAATAAGACATGCCCAGTGGACCACAAGCCCATTGGTACTCCATGTCTCTATCACTCCTTTTCTCTTGTTGGATTTCTTGCTTCACTAATAAGTTTGCTTATTTTCTTCTTCACTAAAAAGTCATTGGTACATCACAAACACTCGATTAATGTTAATATATCATAAGAATGTCATATCTAATGTATAACAACAATACTCGATCATATGATATGAGATATGCAACGGCAGCCACGACCAAGAGTCATTTTATTCGTTTTATGAAAGTATCAAAAATTGAAACCTAAAGATTAAGGACTGAGTTCATTTTACAAAAATTAGTATATTTGATATAATTTTACACTACGCAAGAAAAATCCATAGGGTTCCGTACACTTTCAGGAATCCTCCTCAGCCATCCCCGGAAGATATGTAGGTACAAACAATTATACCCATAACCGAGAGTAAAGAGACTAAATTGATATGTAATGGGGACCATTTTTGAAATTCTCTCTTATACAAATTATTTTTACTATAAGTTACAAGTCACTTTATCTATACAAGGCTTTTCTACTTGCATTTGATTCTTAATGTTAATTAAGTACAAGTAGTATTTAAGTTGTGAGGACTTCAATCAACTAAACTATGGCTAGACAAGTATGAAACGTTTTATCGTTAAGGTGCCAAACAAATAAATCACAAAACGTAACTAAGAAAATGGACAGAATAAAAGTTGTGTATAAGTTTGTCCGACTTTTTGGCCGACTAATCCATGGGGTTTGAACCCACCGCCACACAGACTCAAATCAAGTAAAACCCTCTTTTTTCAGCAGGTTAGTGTGACCACTTTAAGGTTGTTTGCATATAGAAATTGAACTTGAGACCTCACACATTTTAAAATGATGATCACAAGCCTTTTTGCCACCAGACGGTCTACAACTTGCAGCCATTCTTTGTGAATATGGTCATGGTCTTTTAAAGTCTCAAAATCTATAACTTGAATACGAGGAAATAATACGTTTTTATAGTTTCTATAAGGTATCTGTACGTTACGACGGTGGGTATCCTGTGATTAAAGTCTCTAGGCATCAACAAAAATAACAATGACAAGCTGATTAATTTGAGAAAAACAAGAAGAAAATGATCTGGGTTAGCCCATTTTTACCGTTTTCGACGGTCCTATCAGGTTCGTTTCCAGACGACTTTTATTGGCTAGCCGAACCGGTGACAACTCCGGTTCCCTGTTAAACTGGCCGAACCCGTTGGTGCGGTCCGATTTTTAAAACTATATGTACCATCAACGTTTTTTGCATATAAATTGTATGAAGTTTTGTGTGTTTTATTAATTTGTACAATATTTATAATAGTATGTATTTTTTTATTTTTATTTTAGAGGTGTTTTAAAAATAACATTTATTACAAGAGTTGAAAAGTTAATCAGTATTTATGGTTATAGACTTTTTTTTCTTATATTAAATTATATTGCATTTTTTTTTTAATTATTAGCTTTTAAATATGTTTAAAAAAAATGCTTTAAAGTATTTTTCACAAGCTTAATTTTTCTGATATTTGTTTTTGTATATGAGCTAGCCTCTTAGGGGGTGTTTAGCCGGTGAAATTCACATTTTTTAAAAATAATAAAAATATAATAAAAAATGGAAAAGCTGTAAACTTGTTTTGTCATACTATTTTTTTCAACAATTTTTTAAAAAGTGAAATTTTTATTTTTCAAATTTTAACTAGCAAAATGAAAATCCTAATGTATCTTTCTCTAAAAAAAATATTTTTCAAAATTTAACTAAAAAATGAAAACCCTAATATATCCTTCCCTAGTCTTTTCTCAAAATAAATAAATAAATAAATAAATAAAAATAAATAAATCTCAATCTATCATTTAAATATTTGATTTTAACTCTAATCACCATTGGTAAATTTTTCACATTCCATCTTTGTCGTTGCCACTTACCTTGCAATACAAACTAATTTTCAAAATAAATAAAAAATATAATTCTATTTAAACGATTTTCAAAGTTTTCAAATTTTCTTTTTCTTTTAGTAAAGAAAAATCATTAACTTCTCAAAAAATCTAAAAATGAAAAACAATAACTTTTTTTACAACGCTGCCTTCACTTTTTAGTAATTATAAGTTCATAAGTTATAGCTAAAAAATGCTAGAAATTCATAAAGAATTTTAAAATATAATGTCACAAACATATGAGTTAATTAATTATGAAGAGTAAGAAATATGAAAAACCATATAGTTTATAACTTAAAATTAGATGTATATACATATATTTGATAGATTTTGTTAAGTTATCCGAATCTAGCATCACTATCCATTCAACTCTTTCAAAACTAATTGATACATCTAATCTATACTACATTATAATCCATTTGGGACTATTTTAAAATTAGAAATATTTAAAATTCAGATTTTTTTCTTGCTTATTATGGAAAGATTTCAAAATTAATTTGTTAGAAAGCAAGTTGGTTAAGAAGTTTGTTAGAAAGCAGTTGGTTGTTCAAACTAAAATTATTTGGCTTTAACAATCTCTAAGACTATTGCTAATGGGAGTTGGATTTCACCAAGTGACCCCAAAAGTGACACGTCACTTCCCCTAGCACACACCAAAAGCAACGCGTTGCCTTACAACCATTTTCACAATTCGGTTGCCTCACCAACCGAAACTTTGAATGAGAAGCAACTTTATTTTAGCAATAGATACATAGAGAAGCAACTTTATTTTAGCAATAGATACATAGAGAAGCAACTTTATTTTAGCGCATTTGGCAGCAAAATTGAATATATTTTTAGCTCCAAACGTATTCAAAGCTAAATGTCATATCTGCAAATAATTAAAGAATAATATTTTTTAAACATTTAATGAGAAATTAAAGGATAAATGAATAAAAGTAAACTTAACTATTCGGATTTTTTTTTTTTTTTTTTTTTTTTTAATAACTATACTCGGATAATTTACTAGCAACACCAAAAGTTTTTGTGAAAAGGTTCAGAATATATTATCACAAACTCAACTTTTACACATGAAAGTCAATTTGAATGCCATTGAATGATCAATGCTGCGTACTGAAGAAAAGCATGAAATATTTACTACAAGGAAGGTCAAATGGGAGTATAGTCCACCAAAAGCATGAACACGTTTGGCGACGGACAAATCAACAAGCATTTTAAATTTTATCGTAATGTATTTTAATGTATCTTAATTATTTATTGTAATATTTATTTAAATATTGAATGAAATTTTAATTAAAAAAAATGGGGTTGCTTTTGTGGTCACCACTAGCTAATTGTGATTGGGATGGAGTTGTGGAGAGAGAAAGCTGAGGTGGCGTTGACGTGGCGGGGTTGCTTTTGTCAAAGTGGTGTTGCCATTAGCATTAGTCTAATATTTCTATGAGTGATGATACACATGACTAACTCGTGTGACTAATATTAGGCTTAATTCATTCATCATTTGACACATGTCATATACACTTTCTCCCTCTAAATTTTCACCTTTGAGTCTATCATATGTCTTCATCTGATTTTTAGGCACACTTTTAGTTATGAAAATTAGGCATGCATATCATTTTCCTATTTCTACTTATAAAACATGAAGACAACTAAAAGTTTAACCAAATAACGCAAAAAATAATCACAAAGTATCCTCCGCCGCCGCATTACGCGAGTATCGTTCCAGTTTAAATTAATGCATATGAGTTATAATTATTTATAATTTTAGATTTTATTTTCACGCGGATAGCAAACTAAAAAGGAGCATAAAAAGTTTGAAATAATCAAACAAAGGAAACACGGTAAAGAAAGTAGCATTTTCTTGATTGAAGAACTTTTTAGTTCCAAGTTCACACTTTTCTCACTCTCCAACAAAACCAACAAACCACCAACCACTCCAACGACAATTCACCAATCCATCCTCTCTCTCTCTAAACAAACAAACTGTGTGTAAAAAAAACGTGTAACTGTGTGTGAGAGAGAGAAAATAATGATCCTGGAGTCATGTTACAAGCGCTGTTTCGGCAGTGGAGGTAGCGACGGTCTGTTATGGACCACGGACGCGTCAGGCGGTGAATACTCCATTGGGGTTGTTCAAGCTAATTCAACTCTTGAAGATCAAGGTCAAGTCATGACGTCACCTAACGCTACTTTTGTTGGTGTTTATGATGGTCACGGTGGTTTTGAAGCTTCTAGATTCATTTCTAATCATCTCTTTCCTCACTTGCAAAGTATGCACCATCTATCATCTCAAATCTCTTTTTTTTTTTTTTTTTTTTTTTTTTTTTTTTTTTTTTATATATATTGCGTGAAATTTTATATACTTAGAAGAAATTAAGATTTTTCATATTATACTAGTGCTGAACTAATTTTAAGAGGACAGCTCACTGATGATATTTATAGGGTAGAGCCAAAGCTTCCAATATATGTCACAGTAGTTGAAGGGGGTGTTTGTTTCGGCTTATTAAACGTAAACCCATTTGGGCTTATTTTTTATAAGCCCCAATTTTACGGCTTATTTTGAGACTTTTATAAGTTTATCATATCATAATAAACTTATATAAGCTGACAAGTCTCAAAATAAGCCGTAAAATTGGAGCTTATAAAAAATAAGCCCAAATGAGCTTACATTTAATAAGCTTAGTCAAACAGGCCCGAATACTACGGTAATAGGTCAGTTGTATCGGGATAAGTGTAACTTTTTATCTAACTTTGGGTAATTGTGTTAGTTCTTGGTTAGAAGCTTTTCTAGGCTTGATGAGGCGGTATTTATCTTCTAGGCGTTGTAGATAGCAATCTTTAGTTCCGGATTCCTTTAGTTAGTGGCTAAAATTTTGCACAAGAAGTAGCTTTATATGGAGTGCGTTACAGTTACCCAAGATATTATGTGATAAAACGTAAATTCGTATCACTACTTGAACTTGGAATTTTGAAAATTAACTCTCTAAAGTGAAATATGCATCTGTATCTAATGAGTTAATGAGATTATATATCAGTTGCTAATATGAAGTCTAAAAAGCAAAGCAAAAATGGTTCAGAGCGAAAAGTACCTTTCCAGATTTCTCATGAGTTATTCTATTGTATCTGTGACCTACAGATGACCATTAATTGACCATCCATATTAATATCTCAGAGTTTGCTGCTGAACATGGTGGAGTGTCCAAAGATGTGATAGAAAAGGCATTTAATGCAACTGAAACAGATTTCCTACATTTAGTAAAAGAATCGTGGCTGGATAGACCTCAAATTGTGTCAGTAGGTTCATGCTGTCTTGTGGGTGTGATCTCAAATGGTACTCTTTTTGTGGCAAATCTTGGAGATTCAAGGGCTGTGCTTGGTCGGCAAGTATCTGGTGGCAAGATGACTAATTCATCAACCGTTGTGGCAGAGCGGTTGTCAACTGACCATAATGTTGGGGTTGAGGAGGTGAGAAATGAGGTTAAGGCCCTTCATCCTGACGATGCACATATTGTTGTGTATACCCGTGGGGTCTGGAGGTTAAAAGGCATTATTCAGGTATTAGTTTCTTGCATTTCTGTTATGTTAATTTATCATTTGATTGTTGCTGTTTTCGCTGCTGACAAAGTAACGGGTAACTTTTTGTAAAGTGTTGATGTTAAACTTGATCCTTAGGTCCAGGGGCGGAGCCAGAACTTTTTTGTCGAGGGGGCAAAATATGATAATTTTTAGAAACTACAATAAAAATTGGCCCGTTGGGGGGGGGGGGGGGGGGGGGGGGGGGGGGGGGAGGGGGGGGGGGGGGGGAATTACAAGAATAGCCGAAAAATTTACACTACAATTTTTTTCGCCGGGGGATCACGTGACCCCCCAGACCCCCCTTTATCTCCGCCCATGCTTAGGTCTTATAAGGTAACGGGTAACTTTTTGTAAGAGCCGAAACGGGTTGGTTGGGTTGACCTAAAACACATCTACTCCTAATTTAAACTTCTATTGAATGATTGCAAAAAATAACTTAGGAGGTTTTAAGCTTTAAGAATATACTCTGGTCTCTGGGCGACTTTTTGCCCGTTTATCTTGTCCCCTTTTTGGCTGTATTTTTAATTCTGCCTGTTTGGCCCTCAAAAATAAAACATAACCTGAATCGTCCCACAAAATTGCCACCTCTATCGTGATTATAGAAAAATTATCAGAGTAATCAATTCAGTAAAGATATAATGTATACAAGTGAAGTTCCCTCTGCATAAAGTACTTTTATATATCTCTTACAAGGTCTGTGTGATCAGGTATCAAGATCCATCGGAGATGTCTACCTGAAGAAACCTGAGTTTAATAGAAATCCTCTCTTCCAGCAGTATGCATCTCCCATACCCTTAAGAAGAGCTGTCATGTCAGCAGAGCCATCAATATTGACCCGCAAGCTGAGGCCACAAGACCTGTTCGTAATTTTTGCTTCAGATGGCCTGTGGGAACAACTCAGTGATGAGGCTGTTGTTGAAATCGTTCATAAAAATCCAAGAAATGTAACCTTCT
Organism: Artemisia argyi; assembly: GCA_030686995.1. Classification (NCBI taxonomy): domain Eukaryota; kingdom Viridiplantae; phylum Streptophyta; class Magnoliopsida; order Asterales; family Asteraceae; genus Artemisia; species Artemisia argyi. The sequence continues at coordinate 260,754,550 of CM060709.1, read as the reverse complement.
ATACTTACTACTCTTTGTCATGTTTTCTTTGAGTTTCTTTTTGAGGCTTGGGAATATCAAGTAGAGTGATAAAATTGGTGGACTGGGTTACGGGTCAAAATGGGCACAAAATTAGTGCAGGTAGAAACAGGCCGAGCCAGAGTGAATTGACCTCAACACATCTTTTTGTCCAAAGTTTTATAAATAACTGGTCTGTTGTATCAATACAAAATTTGCATTATTACAAGAACAATCTGAATATTTGAATGAAACAATGTAGAAGATTGTATGCATTAATACACATGGGATAACTTTCGACCTGCTTGACCTGTTCGACATGTTTTCTTTTTAGGATGAATTTCATATCTCCCCCTACTTTCATAGTACTTAATTTCATATATACCCAAAGTACACCCATTGAATGCATAATGTACAATGTTTTTAAAGCATGTTTAGATACATATGAAATTTCCAAAATTTAGGAGGGGAGATATGAAATTGCCCCTTTTTTTGAAGCTATTTATATTTATCCAACTTGATTCATTAAGGTTTATTATAGCCCAAAGCAACCCATATATAAGTAAATTGGTGAAAATTGTAACCTTTAATACCAAGTCATGTTAACGCTTTACGTGGACTTTCATTTCTTTCAGGGAATAGCAAAGAGATTAATACGAGCAGCAATAGAGGTTGCAGCTAAAAAAAGAGAGATGAGATATGATGATATAAAGAGAATCGAAAAGGGGGTGAGGCGACATTTTCACGATGATATTACGGTGGTGGTTTTATACCTCAATCACGATCAAGGTTGGTCGAATGGGATCAGTAACTTCCAAAACGATAATAATAGTGACTGCATTACCACCCCTCTGGATATTTTCACTTTCAATTCAGATAATGCTGACTTTTCTCCCTGATCTTGCATACCTGTTTGATTGGTAATTTGTTTATAAATATAAAACACTATACAAGATGGTCTCAGAATGGGTGAATGGGTTTCTGTATGCAACTCAGAGAAGACAGGCATTGTACATAGTTTATCTTGTTGAAGGTTGAGTTGGATATGAGTCACGGCTCAAACCACCTTCTTATCACGGCCTTGTGAAACTGCTGGTTGAATTAAGAAGTCACATTCTCGGGGGTTTCCCACTAGGGTTTTCAGAACTTCTAAACAATGATGGGTATATGCATTCACTTTAAGGGTTGAAAATTGAACTATTGTTAGTTTGTTTTTTTTGGTTGAAATGGAAATACCTATAGCTATAATATATTAAGCAGTGTGTACAGAGAGTGTATCTCGTATGGGGTAGAGACAACTATTGTAATATGTTATGCTATATTTATGATGCTCGTGCACGAGGTGCCGGACTAAACGCGATACTAGTCTTGTTGGAGAGAGTACTGGTTTAGTTCGGACCAAAATGTACTTGGTTAAAAGTGTTTTTTTTTTTTTTTTTTTTTTTTTTTTGAGCGACAATTTGTTTGTTAGCTCGGAGTAAAATTTGGCACATGTCAACTAAGCTGATATAAAGTCATTTTAGCGTATTAGGTGCTTCACATTATTGGAGTTGTGCATATAGTTAATCAGTCTAATGGCGTTACTTGATCATGGCTTTAGTCTAACATAACCAAGTAGAAATCATGTCAACTTGATTTTCAAGAATGGTTTATTCAATTCAATAACACCTATTACTGTTGATTATATAATACCTTGTAGAGTTGTAGATAACTTGTTTTAGTGATCAACTATTTAGGTTACATGTAATAAGAACGAGTAAGTTGGTTGTCGCGTGTTACGAAATAGCCATTTTAAGTCTGATATTCATTCCAAACATTTTTTGGTGTAAACCAATAAAATCGATACACAATTTTTGCATAACGTTTGAAGGAAGGTTTTCGTTATGAAGTTGGCTTTGTTGAGATATGCTATTTATTGCTTTTGTTTCATTTTAATGTTATCACTAATATACCTTTCAACATCTTGTCTCTAAAATTAATTATTATATATACTAAAAGGAGAACATGTTACTGTAGCAGCACTATATCAGCTACAATGCTTGTTACAGTGGACGAAACAGTACCCTTTTAATTAACACTGTAGCAGCTACAGTGTTACAGTTTTTTTTTTTTTTTTTTTTTTTTTTTTTTTTTTTTTTTTTTTTTGGGTAATATTTAGCGAAAAATAATGGTATTTTGATTATTACAAATTTTCATGAGGATACATTTTTGACAAGATTTGGAAAATCGATTAACAAAGTTCATTTAGAGTGCCACAGTGGAAACAAGAATAGTCTTTTGCAATTTAATCCCTAAGCCCTAAAGTGTGAAAAATAAATAAATAAATAAATAGCACGGCATTTCCACAGCAACGCGCGGGTTCCTCCGCTCGTTTTATCTATTGCATAGAACAAACACAAAATTTGCTTAAATAAATCAATAATTATGGCTAACAATCTTTTTTTTTTTTTTTTCATCTCGTTATTACATAAATTACAACAACGTTGTAGACAACTTAATTCGTATACTTATCGTAAATTATGGATAACAGATAAAAATAAGGTTAGCGAACGATCTTGACATATAACACATTGCCTCAATTGATTCCGATATATAACATACACATGTATATATAACATACAAAAAAGAAATACACGCTTTACATTTAGCACACCATACAAATGGTTATACACTGAAAGTCATGTAAATAAATAAATAAAAACTTCCATAAACACTTCTAAAAACCCGCACAAATACTTTATGTCCGATCCTGAATGGAAACTGCGTCCACAATAAATGAAATTGACTTTTACAACTGGATTGCCCACCATTCCCGACCTTATGTTTTGATGGTGCTTGTAAGGTGGTTCGACGTTAAGCAATACACTTGACGACATACCCTCCGAACAGTACGACCGATGGTTAGCAGTTGGGAATTTTCCAGTCGAAGCCTCACACCTTTCGATGTGTGTCCTTCAAAGATGACTATCATAGATAAATGCTTGACTTGGTCTTCCCCCACATTCACCGCTCAACCTTGGCTTTCTCGCCAAGGAAGAGGACATGGGGCACTAAGCCTGACGGTTACCACAAATCATGGAACACCCCTATGATCTCCTAAAAACGAGCTAAGGCTTCCCAAGCTATCTCCCTTCCTTTATAAATAGTTTGGCTTAATTATGGTATGCTCTCTCAACACTTAGCACTTCTCTAAAACACCTTAATTACTATATCATATACTTATTCGCACGCCGGAGGTGGTTCATAAGGTCCAAGACCTGCGCAATTACTTAACGTAGTGTCTTTGTATTTCTTATTTCAGGTTACGAGCAAGCTTGGCTAGATCACACACCCCTCAATCCTTCGATAACAATCGCAAGGCCTGGTCGTACAAATTATTGTAATAATTAGTGGCGCTATCCGTGGGACCCATTACTATTAGTCCTATTATTTTCAAGTTTGTAACCGTATTACCATGTTTGCTACATTTCCGGAACAAGGAAGAGACGTTACACCCCCACCGAGTCTCTCGATCTTAACACCTATACTGAAACGCCCAGGCTATTTATTTTTTATTTTTTATTTTTTTTAGCATAACGCCACACTTATATTAACACCTAAAAATTGTACATAACATATATCATTCGCCTTGACCCGTACATGATCAAAATGGGTCAATATGGGCAAGAATGGCACTGTGCCAAACACCCTTGAACTATAAAGAACTACTTAACTACTTGATCATTACATAACCATGAGTTTATATGTTCGTACACAAAAGCATACAACCTAGGGCGTTTCTTGGTAAGAGTGTGTAGGGAAAAAGGCTCCATACCTAAGTATTTCACCGGGTCTAGTTCTCGGTCTTCGTACCCTTGATTGCACTACCACTAGCGATGAGGCGAAAAATGAACCACTTTTAGGGGGTCATTTTAGCCCGGAATTGAATTTATTTGATCAAATATTGCCCTAAATCGTTCCTTTTGTGATTTTAGGTACTTTGGGAGTGAAATCTGGAAAAGGAATCAATTCGGACGTTTTTGGAGCATAAAAGTGAAGAAAACGCCAAAGACTTAATTTTTCAAGCTGGGAACAGTGTGTGGCGGCGTCAAGAGTAAGAAGTTGACGGCGTCAAGAGTAAAGATCATGACGACCCAGTACAGAAATGAAGGCGTCACAAAAAAGAGCGTCAAGAGTTAAATGTGTGACGGCCTGAAAAAGTGGATAACATGACGGCGTCAGATGTAGATCAAGGCAGTCCGAGAATTATTTTGGCGGCGAGATGACGGCGTCACAAGTAGGGGTGTAAACGATCCGAGTCGAGTCGAGTTTTATGCTAATCGAGCTTTGTTCGAATTTTTTTATATGTTTCGAGCTCGGCTCGAGCTCGTATAGTATTTCTTGACTAGGCTCGAGCTCGAGCTCGAGTATATTTTTTTTGTTCGAACTCGAGCTCGAAGCTCGTTTGTAAGTTTTGGTCCTTTTTTTCTTGTTACAATTTGAAACTCGAATTGCTCGTTTATGAGCTCGAGATCGATTAGCTCGCTTAATAGCTCGTGTACGAGCTCGAATAAGCTCGTTTATTAGTTAAAAATAATTTTTATGAGATACAAAAAAGCATACTGATGTATCAAATTATAAAGGACTAATTCAAAATTATAAAGGACTATATATATATATATATATATATATGACATACATTATGATGCACATATTAAAGATCAAACATGACTAATAATTAAGAAGGCAAGTTCCATTATACTACAGTAGTTATTAAAAGACCAAACGGACTGGACAAATACAATACATGATTAATAAGAAGGCAAGTTCTAAAAGACCAAACCCATAAGAAGGCAAGTTCCAAACAAGACTATTGCCACATACTGAAGACACAAAAATAAATTCCGACATAATAGAACTAGAGACTTGCAGATACGAAATTAAACTCCGACATAATAGAACACAAAAACTGAGCTGAGAACACGGGTTGAAAACTGAGTTGGTTGCTACACAAATCCATCATACCTGCTGCTGCAGAAAACAATTCAATATATGTTAAGAAAACTTCATTATATAAAACTCTTTTATTAAACTAATAAATAACTTAACTTACCACATTTGAGTTTCATGTATCCGAGACATCGACCAAAAATATCTCTTGTGGTTTCTTTTCTTTCTGAAATACATCAAATGAGATACAACAAATAAGTGAGTGACATTATAACTAATCATATGATAATTAAGAATTGGAAATATTAAAATGTATACCTTGTTTTTCTTTTTAACGCCATGAAGTTTACGAATCCAATCACCTCCACAAATCAATGCTTGTACTGTTTCTGGATCTAATGAGGCGCGATAAGTATCGACAACACGACCACCGGCGCTAAATGTAGCTTCTGATGCAACAGTTGTGATTGGAATAGCTAAGAAATGAGCTGCCATTCTCGATAGTACTGGAAACTTTGTTTCATGGGATTTCCACCAACCCAAGATATTGAAAGAGACGGCAGAATTATCTTTACATATATATATCCCTTCTTCTAAATACACATCTAAGTCCGAGCTTTCTAAATCAAAAACATCAATTTGTTTCAAACGAGAATAATAATAGGAAAACCCTCTACTTGGACCTACCTGCTCGGTTTCACCTCCATGACTAGATGCATTTGACTCACTCGTTGAACTTCCAGGTCTTACATGCAACAAGCGAGCATACTCAACATGTATCTCTCTTAAAAGATTTTTCAACTCTAGGTTTTTCTCGGCTATTTCATTTGCACTATATAGATCCTTAAAGTACAAATTTAGCATAGTTAACTTACATCTTGGATCTAATATGCAACCAATGCACATCAACAAGTTGCTTTCATTCCAGTACTTATCAAACTTATCTTTCATTTTTTCCACCATTTTTCTCAGCCATTCACGTTCATCATTGAACTGCCTATCCAAAACTTGTTTGATGTATTGCACCTCTCCAAAATATAAATTAGAGGTTGGGTAGTCACTTCCTGATATGATGTTGGTGCAAGCATTAAAAGCTTCTAAGGTCTCACATATGGATTCGATTTTCTCCCAATCATCGTCGGAGGGGCAATGTTTATATAATGGGTCCCTCACTTCATACATAGAAAATGCTTCTTTAAAAGTAATAGCAATGGATAACATTTTGTATGTAGAGTTCCATCTAGTCTTACAATCCAATATAAGTTTTCTATCAGGCAAGTGGAGTTGTTGTGCTACTTGTGAGAAAACCTTTAATCTTGCATCGCTAGCGTTTATATAGCTTACACTATCATGAACCTTTAACACTATATCTTTGATTACTGATAACCCGTCTTGCACCATGAGATTTAAAATGTGTGCACAACATCTCACATGAAAAAATTTACCTTCAAAAAATTTACCATTACAGAACATGTTTCCAAGTCTTTTATAATGAGCAATTAAAATTCTCATTGCTGCATCATTTGCAGAAGCATTGTCTACAGAAATGGTCATTACTTTTTCTTCTATTTCCCACTCTCTTAGACATTTCAATAGAGTGTCTGCTATCTCAATACCACGTCTAGGGGGAGGAATGTCTACAAAACTTAAAACTCTCTTTTGTAAGTTCCAGTTGGCATCAACAAAATGCCCGGTTATAACCATGTATTCAATGTTTTGGTTTTTAGATTTCCATAAGTCTGTGGTTATACTTATTCTCTTAACATCTCCCAGTAAGTTTTTTAGCTTTTTTTTCTCAATCTCATACACACTCATACAATCATTCTTAAGGGCCTGCCTAGAAATGCTTTCAGCTCCATGTTGCATGCTTTTAAAAACTAAATTTAAACCATGCTCTTCGATAATACTAAAAGGGTGTTCATGCATTAGTACCCAATGAGAAATTAATTCTCTAGTAGCAGCAGGAACATACTTACCAGTAGTAAGAGCAGGAAATGAAGAAGTGCCTTGGTCCTCATCGGATACCCGTTGAAAGTTAAGAAGTTGTTGTTTTCGGTCGGCATTCTTCTTCTCATGACACTTATTAATATGTCGTTGTAGTGTTGTTGTAGTTCCCGAATCAGGCATAACAAAACATTCTTTACAATGAATACATTTTGCTCTTTTTCCCTTATCAATCTTAATCATATCTATCCACACCTTTGATGTGCAAGCTCTCTTTCTTTTAGTAAATGGGTGTTCATCACCATGATCCCCAGAAGATCTGTTGTTGGAATCGTGAGGATCACTAGTTGCGCCTAATTCGGGGTTTTCGTTCTCACCTGAAGCCATCGATTAATTGTTGTTTTAGTTTTGTGGGTTGGATATTTTAAACTTCTAATGGAAATGAAAGGATAAATAAAAGAAAAAGAGAGAAGAAACTAATCTATGCATCCTTTTTGAGAGTTGTGATTTGTGTTTCGTAACCCGTGATATTTGACGTTTCATTTACCTAACGTTTAGTAGTTTATCTTTTCAAAACTAGCCTAAATTTAATATACTAAATAGATATGGTTGTATACTTGTATGGTAACTAGCTCAAAGTTTAATACTATATATGTTAACTAGAGTACTAGACATGGTTATATCGTAAAAATAAATAAATGAATAATAATAGCTTTTTTTTTTTTTTTTTTTTTTTTTTTAATGTTACAGATATAAAAAAATAGAAAAAGAATCGTAAAAGCATAGATGTTGGATTGATGATCAAAATAGCGATCTACAAAAATAGTGATACGAAATCTCTATTTTTTTACGGATTATATGCATATAGCTATCTGATGTTGTTCTATACCTAAAAGTGTAAGAAGTTGGATGGATGATCAAAATTCGTAGTAAATGAAAGAAGACGAATCGATGAACACTGTGTACGAAGTTGGGGTACCACCGAAAGCATCTTTGGTAGAGGCCAATAGCGTTTGTATAATATGCTAGAGGTCAATAGCGTTTTAATATTCACTCATGATCTGGTCGACCCAATCATGAGGCGACATACTGAATTACTGATTATATGAAAGAATGATTAACTTAGGGTTCCACCGACAGCACCTTTGGTAGAGGTCAATAGCATTTTTATATGATGACATATTAAGCCTGGGTTAAAGTCTTTAAAGCAACTGACATCACCTACAAAAGTAGTGATATGAAATCTCTCATTTGTTACGGATTATATTCATATAGCTATCTAATGTTGGATTAGTAATATGAATCGTAAAAACATAGATGTTGGATTGATGATCAAAATAGCGATCTACAAAAATAGTGATATGAAATCTCTCATTTTTATGGATTATATTCATATAGCTATCTGATGTTGTTCTATACCTAAAAGTGTAAGAAGTTGGATGGATGATCAAAATTCGTAGAAAATGAAAGAAGACGAATCGATGAACACTGTGTACAAAGTTGGGGTACCACCGAAAGCATCTTTGGTAGAGGCCAATAGCGTTTGTATAATATGCTAGAGGTCAATAGCGTTTTTATATTCACTCATGATCTGGTCGACCTAATCATGAGGCGACATACTGAATTACTGATTATATGAAAGAATGATTAACTTAGGGTTACCACCGACAACACCTTCGGTAGAGGTCAATAGCATTTTTATATGACGACATATTAAGCCTGGGTTAAAGTCTTTAAAGCAACTGACAGCACCTTCGGTAGTGGTCAATAGCGTTTTTATATGACGACATATTAAGCCTGGGTTAAAGTCTTTAAAGCAAGTGATTGCCTTCCTTATCGGGAGACCCTCGTTTAGAAGAAGAAGAAGAAAAAAAAAGTCAGTGCCTTCCTTATCACGAGACCCTCATTTTCTATTCACTCATAATCTTGTCGACGACACATGTAGGATTCGATTGTCAATAGATGTTCTAAAAATTGCTTTATTGTTCTAATACTTAAGTGGTATTTAACTATATTTCCAAATAAGATGTTGTGATTTTACGTGATTCATTTCTACGACAAATGGAAGTTAGACAATATTATTATAGAGTTTGAGTTGCTCGCTCAAGCAAATATTTATCGTTATTATGTTAGATAATATAAGTATGATTAAAGCTAGAACTTATTGCTAAATATACGCAACAAAATGTGACATTTAGCTAGTACATTATAAATTATGTCGAGATATGCTAAGGATCGAGAAGTCACTTTTTTCAATTCATGACCAGAGTTTGATATTGAATTGAGTACATGACTACAAGTATTAATAAATTATAATGGGAAAACAATCACCAACTATCATTGTGTCTAGTTGGTAAGGCTTAACGTTTTTAAGCTTTAGGTCGGGAGTTCGAATCCCATAGGCCACGCCATATGTTTCTTTTGATACAAAGGAACTGTTGCAATTATAAGCTCGATTAGCTCGTTCGACTCGTAAAGCTCGATAAGCTCGTTCAGCTCGGCTCGTTCGACTCGAGTCTAAACGAGCTTTCGAACGAGCCGAGCCAAAACTTTATTTTTTAAGCTCGGCTCGTTAATATAAACGAGCTATAATTTTTGTTCAGGATCGACTTGTGCTCGAATATTATCGAACTCGAGTCGAGCTAAACGAACCCAAGCTCGTGTAACTCGTTAATAGCTCGACTCGTTTACACCCCTAGTCACAAGGTTGTTCTTGACGCCGTCAGCCTCTATTTTCTATATATAGTTTTCTAATTTTCATTCATTGAGAGGAACAAGTTTGGAGAAACCCTAAGGCCGAACCATATACGTATTTTACAGCTTTTTCAAGGGTTTTCAGCCCTTGAATGCTTACATGTGCTATTGAGATAAGTATTCTTTTAATTCAATCAATATGTCTATGTGTTGGTTGTCTATATCTTGTGCTTGTCTTTATTCCACCATGCTAGGCTAGATGTATCTTGTGTTTGCTTAGATCTAATGAAACCTAGATGTTGATTATGTGTTGATTACTTATTTATGGTTGTATTGGATGAATGATTTCAATGTTAGGCTTAAGAAAACTGGCAATCTCCAAATGGTAACATGCTTGAACGTCTTAGAAAACATGAACCAATGTGTATTAGATTTTATTGGTTGTATTTAATGCATGAGTAAATTCTAATGATCCCATGTTAGGAGCTTCTTAGCCGGCTCGACATAGGAGTGAAGTAGGCACTCATAGGATTGGGGAGTTAAGTACGCCACTCCATGAATGGTATTAAGGAATACAATCCGTCATCCACGCAACTATAACAAGTAATTAACGTGTAAAAGATATCTAGGGAGTAATGAAATCTAAGTAAACACATTTCTCCACTTATTGCTCACAACCTTAGTTTAATTTAGTTTTATTTTCATTTTTAGTATTTTATTTTGATTGCATCTTTAGTATTGGGTTAGTTGACTAGCAACTAATTCCGCCCAAATCCTTCAAACCCGAGATATTTACTTGCTTTATAAAAAATATAAAAATATAAAAAGAATCATCCCTCATCTCTAGAACTAGTATTTAGGTTTTCTAATCCTAGCGACACTATTCCTAGCTGAACGATCAATCCCCCGGTACTTGTCACTATACTATACTACAACGATCAGGTACACTGCCTGGTGGGGGTTGTAAGCTTCTCGAGATCCCTCGAGAGGTAAAGTCTGGTGCAATTCCCACGCATCAAGTTTTTGGCGCCGCAGCCCGAGGAATAGTTATTGTCTAGGTTAGAATCTCTTTTTATTAGGTCTACTTGCTAGATTCCTTTCTAGTAAGATTTTATTTTTATTTTTAGGTTTTCTTTAGTCTATCTTATTTCTTTGTGTTTTTGTTCGTAACTTTTCACCACCCAACATCATGGACGATGGGAACATCTTTGAACCCGTCATCCCACCACAACAAAACCCACCACTAGAACCTCTTAGGCCCCGAACCTTAGGAGAGTATTCCCGACCTAGCCACCAAGGCTACCGAAACACCATTGAGCTCACCGGAGCCAATGTGACCCCCTTGCGATCCGACACCATCCAGTTGGTGCAAAGCGGATATGCATTCCATGGACTTCGTTCCGAAGATCCAAATCAACATCTTAAGGATTTCCTAAAAATCGTAGATTCCATAGACCTAGATGTTGCAACTAGAGAGACAACCCGGTTACGCCTATTCCAATTCTCTCTACGGGATCAAGCTAGTCAATGGCTTGAACGTTTACCCGCGGGATCCATCACCACATGGGATGATCTCACCACTTGTTTCCTTGCTCAATTTTTCCCACCGGGGAGAACTACTAAGCTTAGAAATGACATCTTGATGTTCCAACAACGTCAGAATAATCTCTTTATGAAGCATGGACTCGTTTCAAGGACTTACTCCAAAAAGTCCCTAATCATGGCATAGATCTTTGGCTCCAAGTCTAAATCTTTTATGACCATATCGATCTCTCCGCGAGGCGAGCCATTGACCAATCGGCCGGTGGTAAGCTACGTGATCTAAGTGCGGAACAATCATGGAAACTCATAGAAGATCTTGCTCTCTATGACAACGAAAGTTGGAATGATCCCCGTGATTTGAACAAAACGGTCAAGGTAATATCCTTGCATTCGAACAATTCTAGCACTCCCGATCGTAGGATCATGGAACTTGAGGACCAAGTCAAGTTTCACATGAAATCCTACGAAGCTCCTAAGCCTTCAAGCCAAGTGAACAAAATCACTTCTTCATGCGAATTATGTAGTGGTCCCCATGACACTCGTGATTGTGTGGAACTCCCCGGAACAGCTTTTGCAGACTACGCATCCTCGCGTACCGACGAAGCGGGAGATAAGTGGTACACTTTCAAACCCGAGCCAAACCCTTACGGTGATTCCTACAACCCCTCTTGGAAAAATCACCCAAACCTTAGGTGGAAACAAAATCAACCCAATTCTTCCAATCCGCTTAATCGTTACCAACCAAACGGTCCACCCTCCAACCGTACTTTCAACAACAATCCTTCTAACAACTATGGTAGTACCAATAATCTTGAAGGATTGATGTCTAAATTCATGGCATCTCAAGAAGCTCGCATAGCTAGGTTCGAAACCGAATTCAACCAACAACAAACGGAGATGACCAACAAGATAGACAACTTGTTGAAAGCCCTCAACAACCAAGCGTTAACTACACCTAGGAAGGACACTAGGGACACCAATAACGGAATCCAAATTAAGGATCCCTCATCATCCAAACATGTCCACTTTGTCAATGTGGTCACCATTAAGCCAATAGATAAGGAGATAGAAGAAAGTGACAAGGATGAAGTTGGAGTAGAAACCGAGACTAGGGATGAAAGTAGGGAAGTTGAGGTTAATAAGGGAGAGGAGTTAGAGGAAGTAGAAACTATAGAAAAGCACTTTGATATGTTGCCCACCAAGGAAGAACGGGAATACCATAAGGATTTATTCGATAGTCCCGAGAGACCATATATCCTTGGCACACCCCTTATCAAAATGGGAGACCCCTCTAACATTAACATACCATGCAACATCGGGCATATGCATATATGGAAAGCTTACATCGATCCTAGATCTCCTATAAACATCATGACTAGGACTTATTACAATTGGGTGATGAAGAAACAACTTGATTTTAGGATGATGCCCAATAGGAATTTGATAAGTAATTTTGTAGGGAGAGTGCAGGGATTGCATGTAATTATAGGTAATTTCACTTATAAGATCGATTTTATGATAGTGGAAGACACTCGTCTGGCGATAGATGATTGCCTAAGCCAAATAATATTCGGAAAACCATTTGTTGATGCCACTTGGATGAGTTATGATCCGAGTTTAGGGATAGTTAGATTCAAGGAAGAGAATGATGAGATTGCCTACCAAATGCCCTACAAAATTGAGCAATACCGCCTTCTCTCTAATATAGAAAAAGAACACAAGCAAGCGGCTTATTATAGGAATGATGAGGATAGACGTTGAGGATTTGAGTATGTGAAGAATAGGATGCTTGGTTTCTACAAAGAATGCTTGCAACTAGGTCCGGAGTACAAAACTGGTTTAGAAGACGACCTAGAGAGTGAAACCAACGATGAGGTCACGTAGTAACCCATGACCTTGAGTCTAGCTACAAGACTCGTAAATAAAGAAAAGCGCTTCTTGGGAGGCAACCCATGCTTTGTGTGATTTTATTTTGTTTGTTATTTGCTTCCGTATGCATGCCTTATTTTTATTGTTGGTAGATCATGTTTCTAAACTAAAAAGTGAAAATACTTTGATTTGTTGTTTTGGTCTAGTCTTAACTTCACCCAAAAGGTATTTTTGCAAAAGATAAGTGTAAGGGGAAACCCCAAATATGTTTTTAAGAAACAAATCGATCATGATTCTCCACAATATTAAGTGAACATGTATATTCGTATTTGTTAGAGTCAAATGCTTGTATCGAGTCATAATGAAGTTTTGTAGGATTTTCCAGGAAGTAGGACCAAGTTTTTCCAGAAATTTTCTGGAAACTTAACATAAGAATTTCTGCAGGTCACTTCTGACAGCGTCATGAGCTTGCTCTTGACGGCGTCACGTGTAAAAATTTGGAAATTTTACCAGTTTTATTTTTCTAACGGAGTTTTAAAGTTTTTGCTGAATTATTAAGTTTTATAATCTCCAGGAGATCTGCAAACTTCATTCCACAAGCATTATATCTTATTTTGTTTTCTAGGATTTAGTAACTTATGTAGATTGCCGCCGATTTTATGCGAGGTTGTCTTGTTTGTTTTCTCAGGATTTACAGGTTATGTATGACAAGAAGATGATTTATTTTTCTGGAATGGAAGCTTTGATTGTTCATTTTCTTGGAGTAAAATCTAACCTGGCCACCTTATTATCCATACCGAGCGAATTAGGGGAGTATTTGATTTCATTCGTTTTACTTATTTCACTTTTACATTCTTTACTTCAACATTGAGGACAATGTTCATCCTAAGTGTAAGGGGAGGGTAAAATGATGATACCTTACAAATACACTTTCGCTTGAGTTTGTTTGTTTGATAGTAGATATATAATAAAACTATGAGAAATACTTGTTAGTGCAATTTTAGCGCCAAATTTAAAATTTTTTACAACATTTGGGAGTGAAACTTTAGCCATAGCAAGCGTCTCATGGATAGGAGATTGTATGACTAGCACATAACCGTACTTTCAGAAAAATTTTCCACCCAAATATGTGAGGTTCGCCTTTAGATTTGATAGTAAAAGCATTTACTATTAGTGCTTATGAGTGTACCAGTAGCATTTAGATTCTAGAACTTGCGTTAGTGATGCATCCCGAGACCGCTAGCGAGACTACATTCGTGTAGTAGGATTTACTACATGATAAGAGGCATTAGGATCACCCTTGTGTTAAACCCGTATTATAATTACTTGACCATTTAAGTCATATTACTTGGCTAGTTAAGTCAACTAATTTTTCCCACACCTTAGCGTTGTACTCATTTTTAGTACACGAAACCCCTAGTCCTCCGAGCCTATATTTTCGTTTCTAACTTTAAGCATCTTACTTAAAGGAAGAATTTGTTACACCCCACTTAAATGTACACCCAAATCGCCTTAACCTTCCGTGTATGCACTCATCTTTAGTGCATTATTGTTATTTCTTAAACCCTAAGTTAACTTTCTAATTGATTACATGGTTGCTAAGTCGAGTCATATCCTTGTACACATTGTTTTGGGACGATTGGGACTCATGGGTAAAGTACTTATTTTATGGAAGTAATGGGGACGAACATCATATATTACCCCCATATGTACGTTAATCTTAAAAGTGCTCCAAGTGTTTTGATTTTCTTAATTCGAGTCATTAGATTAGTTTATTGTAAAGTATGTAAAATGTAACACCCCCAAAATACCGCAGCGGAAGACTGTGTCATAGGGGTGCTACTTCATAATACAAAGTACAAGTTATAGAAAACGAACTCTAAATTAGACGTTTTGAAAAGTTACCATTCGATTAATGAATTCAAAGTTACAAACATGAGATTCCAAAGTATGATACATAAATGTATACAAAATGTTTTGAATGGTAAATGATAAAAGCGTAAGTCTTCAGAATATGCAGCTTGACTCTAAGTTCCACGCACTAGCTATCGTCTTACTAACCTGAGATAAACATGCTAAAGTGTCAACACAATGGTTGGTGAGTTCATAGAGTTTGTCTTAAAACAGTTGAAAAAGCCTTAAAGAATGATCACACAGCAAAGGCATCGTGAATCCACTCAATTACAAGTCCCGCCATAAGAGACTTGTAACCTGTGTGTTCCCAACCCACTGCTAAAAGATAGTTTATACAATGCACCAGATTATATTCACCCAAGGTCAAGAATAGACACAAGGGCGGGGGCCTCTCCCCAAATAGTACTACGACATCCAAGGTCAAGTATAGACACAAGGGTAGGGGGCATCTTCCCATGAGTACTACCAATACCTCTCCGACAGAATAGAGTATTATGTATGCACGTAAATACGAATCTTGTATTTAAATTAAGCAAGTATAGTGTAACAAGTATGTATAACGCAATCAAGTATAATGCCAATCAAGTATAACACAATCAAGTATAAATGTTTAAGAGTATTTGTACAAGTAAGCAAGTAGTTGAGCATGTATCCCCCCCAAGAGTTAAAACAAGTATAAAAGAGTAGGGGCTATGACTCACCTTAAGCTTATGTAATGAGAAATGAAAGTCGAATCGCGAAAGTATCTAAGAGCAGCCTATAATAGAACGTTGCGACTTAGGTTTGGAATAACGTCTAAGAATACGAAGAATTGCCTATATATGTCTTGCATAATGTTCATGATGTAGTACTTAGTATATAGTGTAAGTCTTTGAATATAAATGGTTTATGAAACATGTATAGGTTGTACATCTCTTACTAACGTTCGGGCCGACATAATTCAGAAGTCATGGAGTAAACGTTCGAGGAGCCAGGACACTTTAATTCGTAAATCCACAACTCATCTCGACGGCTTACTTAATGAACTCCTCACATGAGGCTCCCTACTATTGTAGTATTTGATAACATATATATAAGTTTTTGATCTTTTAATAGTTATATGGTCTTTAGCCGTGGCTTTGCCGTGACCTTGGTCATTGTTACCATGATCTTAAGACTCAACCTTGGCTTTAGCCATGGTTGTGGTCTTGACTTTAGGTCATTAGACCTCTTGGTCTTAGTAAAACATAACTATTATATAGTGACTTGGTACTTAAAACGGGCTGTTAAGAATTTGAAGAAAATTATCACTCAGAAAGCGTTTTCAGGGCTCGAGCTTCTTTTGTTCCTGAACGAAAACGTCGTTCCGGACAACTTTCGTGTTTTAACTTTTTGATGAATCGGACCAGAAGGGTGACTTTCAAAATCAAAATTTGATCAGAATGCTATTTAGGCAGTTTTGCCGTTTTGGTTTCGCTAGCTTCAAATGGTCATAACTTTTGACTCGTGTACTCGTTTTGGGTGATTCAAATTGCTATGTTTTCCTTGTTAAGTCCTCTTTAATAGTAAGTAAGTGTCAAATATCAAAGTTATACTATTGTGGTCGTGGTTTTCCATAAAAATCACTAGTTTGCTTGTTTGCTTGTCATAAGTTAACATATGTATATCAATACTCGTTTTATCCATTTTTAAACATCATGAACACAATAACAAGAACATATATAGCATGAAAGAAACACAATAAGCATGAAAATGATATTGAGCAAGAAAGTGTATAAGGGTTTCTTACAACTTTTGGCTTTCACTTAAGAAAGGAAGTCAAGTATAGAACTAGAACACTAATCCTAATCTTGTAAACCCTTCACCATAACTCTTGTAACCATTGATAGACTTGATATAGACCTTGTGAAAACCCATTAACTTCAGCCCCTAATCACCTTGTGTAGCTCCTAATTCAACCATGGAATCACCAAACAAACTTAAGAACTAGGTAGAGAATACTAAGGCCTTGAACTTTGTAGTGTAACTTGTAGTTTGAAGATCAAAGGATCATGGTGCTAGATATTGATCTTGTGGCGTTTTTATTGATGAGAAAGGAAGCAAATGAGCTTGCTATTTATACTAAAAATGAGGAGGTTAGGAAGGTGGCTAGGAAAGTTACATAACTTGGTGACAAAGTTGTAATTAAATCTTGATCTAATGGCTAAAGTCATAAGATCATGCCACAAGTGTGAATGCCCCCCCCCTAGTGGCGGTTCATGAACTTGGAGAACAAGGTGTGGACTTTTGATGGTATTATCCTAAGTATGTAGCTAGTTTTGACTCCGTAAGTTGCTAACCGTAAGTTATTAAGTCACGAAACGTAAAACCGGGTATCCTAAAAATATGAAACTTATAAATATGCTAGAACTTATCAATATACTCCATAATAAAATATAAAATGAGTGGTAGGAACTATCGGGTGCTAAAACCCTGCTAAAAACTGGAAACACGGGTCTAAAACGCGTAATTCGCGTAAAACGCTGAACTAAAAAACGTAAAATTCCGAAACTTTTGGAATTGTCCTAAAATGATAGAAAATCATATTTCTATTGTTTATAATGTTTTATGGATATATCGGGATGCTGGAAAGACGTTTAAACCTAAAAGTAAATCTCGGACACGGCTTTGTGATTTTTGCAGAAATGATCCGACGAGCGTCAAAGTCTCGGATTATCGTTAAAATAGTTTAACTTACGAGAATATGAAATAAAAATTTCTGAGATGAATAGTGAAAAGTGAATAGTAAAAAGTGAATAGTAAAATTTTCGGGAATAAAAGTTGACCTGAAATTGCGAATTGTTACATAAAAATTCAAGTATAAGGGGAATTTTCATTTCCTATGATGTATTATTTTGTATGGTAGGGTAAGAGTGTATGCAAAAAAAAAAAAAAAAAAATCGAAAAAAGAAAAGAAAAATAAAATAAAATAAAAAAAAAAAAAAAAAAAAAAAAACATACGGACTACCATCCCTTTTTATTCTATGTTCATTTTATGTTTTTGTTATTTTTCATTTAATGCATGAGTAAATTCTAATGATCCTATGTTAGGAGCTTCTTAGCCGGCTAGACATAGGAGTGAAGTAGGCACTCATAGGATTGGGGAGTTAAGTATGCCACTTCATGAATGGTATTAAGGAATACAATCCGTCATCCACGCAACTATAACAAGTAATTAACGTGTAAAAGATATCTAGGGAGTAATGAAATCTATGTAAACACATTTCTCCACTTATTGCTCACAACCTTAGTTTAATTTAGTTTTATTTTCATTTTTAGTATTTTATTTTGATTGCATCTTTAGTATTGGGTTAGTTGACTAGCAAATTCCGCCCAAATCCTTCAAACCCAAGATATTTACTTGCTTTCTAAAAAATATAAAAATATAAAAAGAATCATCCCTCATCTCTAGAACTAGTATTTAGGTTTTCTAATCCTAGCGACACTATTCCTAGCTGATCGATCAATCCCCCGGTACTTGTCACTATACTATACTACAACGATCAGGTACACTGCCTGGTGGGGGTTGTAAGCTTCTCGAGATCCCTCGAGACGTAAAGCCTGGTGCAATGCACACGCATCAACTAGCTTCACCTATAATAAACATAACGAAGCAACGTAAGCAATAGCTTAGTGAGACAATATATAAAAGATACTAATCATAACATGGCATAATACTATGGTTGCTTCGTATTGTTATTATATACTAGTCGCCCACTAAGGACGTTGTGAACCCATATTGATTCAATATGACTGAAAATGTTCTAGTCGTCCACTTAGGACGTCTAAGTCATATATTCCATGACTTTGAGCCGCTTATACACACTGATCACCCACAAAGGATGTCTAAGTCCCATTTAACGAGATGAGACACTAATAAAGGCTCGGTCATCCACTAAGGATGTCTAGGTTCCATTTCGGAGCATGTTATGACATAATAATATGTGTCGTCCACTTAGGACGCTATACAAGTAGTATTGTGGAAATAGAGTTAAAATCACATAACTAAACCCAAACGGGTCATTCGGGGCTGTTTTGACCCGTCTAGCATAATTCACATATAAACATACTACAAGTAACTCATTTAGGTACATAACGTATAATTGTAACACCATGAACTTGTAACTCAAATATAATACATGAACCTTACCATGAATACCACAATTAAAGTGGTACACTAACGGGTTACCAAGGACCCGTTTCTATGCTTAAATATGTTACTCACCTTGTAACCGCTTGAATAGAACACGAGCTCCCTTAAACACATCCCTGGTTAACTCTTATAACCTAGGAACACATAAATGACATGGAGCTTATTTAGGACATAACTAAGCTTATCATAATAAGCACTAAAAGGATAGATAAGCCATAAGGGGGTGTTTGGTTTGTGGCTTATATAACCACACCAACATAATTTCTGAAAATTAACACCACAAAATGGTGTTATAGCACCTTAATAAGGTACCCATCACTTTTTCTTATCATTTATACATGATTACTAGGGTTCTTGGTGATTTCTCAAAATCATAATTTCATATAAACATGTAAAATTCCACAAAAACCCCATAAATGGCATAAGGATATGAACTTTAGGCTTTACCCACAACTAGGAAGCCATAACATACAAGTTTAACAACAAGACCTGATCTTTACCTCAAATTGGATGGTGGGAACCCTAGCTTATTCGTTTATAAGCTTATGTGAGGTGAAACCTTGCTTAATACTTGTTTAAAATTAATCTTGGATCAAACCCTAGCTTCTTGATGTGATATATGTATATGTCGTGAGTTTAGATGAAGGAGGGAGAATTCTCTGGAAATTTGTTTTCCTGGGAATGAAGTATGATAGCATATTAATATTTTTAAGTTTCACACTTGGCAACTTTAGTCCCTGTACAAGAAAATTGTTACAAAGTTAGTACCTTAAAAGATTAGGATGTTACATATACGAGTTACCAATATCAACGAGTTACCCCCATAATTGCCTCCACTTTCACAATACTGTTGGAATTATAATATCATGACATTCATATAAAATAAACCAAGTACATCAAGTGTGCAAAGCGGAAGCAATTATAACAAGATCATATAACATGTAATTAATTAATCAATATTAAATAGTAAACATACCTTTGTGATTCTAGCCCGAACAAGAATCAATTGCAATCTTCAAATCAAGAACCCTAATTAGGGTTTATGTGGATTATAAGAATTACCCCTTACCTCTTTTGTAATTCAATCCAAGAATCAAACAATAATGTGTTCGAATCACGTTCTTGTACACACGTACTAAAACAAGTTAAAGTAATGCTAGTTTTAGAACACAAAATTAAACCAAAACCTTTTGTTTAATAAAGAAAATCGATCAACCCTTTAAGGGTGTTTGTTTGATCGATTACTAGAAAAGAAGGAGAGAAAAACAAGTTTAGGGTTTGTGTGTGTGCACAAGAGATACAAACAATGAATCCCTAACCTTGTTTATATAGTATAGTTTACTTGGAGCTCAAGTTACAAAGGAGGTGGAACTCCTTCTAGAACTTTCTTGACCTTCCAATAAATCATACACATTACTTTCCTTTTATTCGTCTAATGATCATTAGTCATTTATCTTAAATACTAAATAATCATTATATATTTGTGTAATAAATAATTAAATATAAACTTTTACATTTAATTATTAAACTTTAACTCTCATACGTAAAGTGTGCAATCCCATGATCTCGAGTTCGATCCTAACATACGACTACTAAAATAATGTCCATAATCTAACAGCTCCCACTTGGACATATTTTAATAGTGTAATCACACCGGTTAGCGTCTAGCAACACTTCGATGCCTCTAGTACAATCTCGAGTAAGGCTCCTGGAAAAACCTTTTAATGATTTCTCATTATTATTATCCTTTTGTTTCTAATACCATGTTAATAAGGATATGGATTAAAGTCATTCCTTAATTAACCATTATGTTTCTCGTTGTTAGTGATTGATCAAGATTACCAAATCATCTGAACATATTCAGGGAAGATCTTGGGCATGACCATGCAAACATCTTGACAACCCTACGAGGGGCCCAGCAGTATTAAACTCCAAAAATAAATTTGAATGAACAAATTCTATCTTGACTACAAGCAAAACCCACAAACTTTGTAACACTTTCGAAAACAACCCTTATGACTACCAGTTACGTATAGCGTTAAGTTGTTCCACAAAAATGTACTACATTCATGACACTTATCTTGCATCTCAAGTCTGAGGATAACTTCTCATGAATTACTTAATAACAAAATCCATAAAGTAACATCATGTAGTTGCGATAAGTCCTATATTCGGTATCATTGAATATCATTTGAAATGGCATGTCTACGCATCAATATACTTTAAGTATATTATACCAACCTTCAGATTTGTCTTGATTTAATAATATTCCCATATTATTAACTGACAACGGACAATTTAGAATAACATTTATTCATGGATTAAACATACAAATATAGGATACAATATATTATAAATTAAACATACCATGTATTTCAATTTATCATAATAATTGTTTAACATCCCTTATCCAAATACTAAATAGATTAATGCATGATAACTCTTGTTGATGAATTATGTCTCAAGCAATGACATTCATACTTGTTAACAAGACATAAATCATCCAGCTTTGATCTATCGGAATTTTGAGAATACTTATTTCAAGAATTCAACTATTGAAATTCTTATATGTGCATAGTCAACTATTTTGATAATGCCATATTTCATAAAAATGTGAGACATCCTTAACCACCAATTTATGATAATTAAACTTCCAAACATTTTAAAGTTTAAAGTATTCTTATTCTCTTAATGTATAATGCAACTTATGCTTTTAGTAAGCACAACTAGTACATATAGCAAAGAACGAAATCCTTACCATAACTAGTATTGAGTGTCATCTCAATTTCAATAACATCATTGTATGCAACAACAATATGTTATTAAAACTTCCCGTAAACCTTAATATCTATTATGTAATGTTTGATGCCCTTCAAACTTTCAAGTTTGTTGGCTATGGCAATTTTCACAACAATTAAAAATTGTTCATTTATAGAATTTGGAAGCTGTTTCAGATTTAGGACGTGATTCTATAATCAAACATATTCATTTAGAATATTACACAAGTTATCTAATAACTTTTTAATTAGATATTAATATTGCCAAATCATCTTGTAATCAAGCATGATAAAACAAAACATGATGTTCATGAAAGATCTTTGAGTCATACTTAGATTTTATTCATGTCATTCATATCCATTTAGACTTTCTAAATAATATATCATGTTATATTAGATTCATTTACCGCACATGTTTCAACAATAAACATTCATTCCAAGGTTATATGTCTTATTTCCTAAATCTTACAAGTAAAGTTTCATTCCATTCTAAGACTTAACATTTACTTATATGGAATGTTACTTTTCATATGTTCTACAACATATATGATTTAAGAAATTAAACATAATACTCCCACCAGCTTTTAGAAATACTTAGAAATTATCTTATTTTAATTATAAATCAAAACATGAATTTAATAATTAAACATAAGAGTAATCTTCTAGATGCATGCATTTATCCATCCATGGATTATTGCACTTTGTACACTTCCAAAGATTATTTGAATTCATAAACTCATTTTGATTACTTATCGTCCTCGCTCAAGTAATCACTCAATAAAGAGTTTTTGAT
Source organism: Artemisia argyi (assembly GCA_030686995.1). Lineage (NCBI taxonomy): Eukaryota > Viridiplantae > Streptophyta > Magnoliopsida > Asterales > Asteraceae > Artemisia > Artemisia argyi. Next base: position 260,731,920 of record CM060709.1, on the reverse strand, counting down.
ATTCCATTGTCAATTTCATAAATATGACAATTATAATCTTTATTTATTTAATGTGTTTAGAAAAGAATATTCAATCACAGTTAATTGCTTAAGTGTGATTAATAATCTTGTCATAAGACATGCATTAAATATGTGCACAATATTGTCCATATGATTTCTATACAAAGATTTAAACCACAAGAGTTACCTAATCTTTGAAGAAACTCAACTTCATTTTCTAGTCTAACTATTAAGATAAACCAAGTTTCTAAAATTGATTATCTTTATGGACAACATTTTAATCATTCATATCATGTATACTTTACCCAATTTCATATTTGGTAATGTATCATAATGATTACCAGGTTTACAATAATCCTGTAAATCATAGTCCTCAGCATATTAATCAAATATCTGAGATATATTGCTATTCTATGAATGATAATTCCATCATCTTGAGATTTAACATTTAAATGTCAACCTTTATTATCATGTTGAGATTTAACATTCAAATGTCAAACTTAATCATGATATTTACTAGTGTATTTTAGAAGATTATGTATATTATAATTTTATCTTTTAAAGATCAAAACTCCCACTTGCTTTTAGTAATTTAAAGACTATCTTTAAATACTTAGCAAATAAAGAAACAATACAATGTTCTCTTTTGGGATATTACAGATACTTATTGATAGCTCCTGACTTAACTTTGTTAATAACCTCTTCATAAGCAGTTAAACAAATTTAGAACTTCAATTTAAGACTTAATGTGATTCATCACATTCCATCATATGATAATGTCTTATTAATCGTCTATGTTGGAGTTTTATTAAATATGTCCAAGTCATACTCAACATTCTAACCTTGATAACTTTTGAAAGAAAAGAAGTTAATGTGATTCATCACATTCCATCATATGATAATGTCTTATTAATCTTCTATGTTGGAGTTTTATTAAATATGTCCAAGTCATACTCAACATTCTAACCTTGATAACTTTTGAAAGAAAAGAAGTCATAGTTATCTTTAATCAAACAGTATAACAAGAGTTTGATTTTCCTAACTGAACATACCATAAACATTTGATATTTCATTAGTATTAATATTGTAAGACAATCTAACAATATTAAAGATAACCATATTCCTTTTGACTTGTCTATTTACCAACTAATTCATTTTAATGGTATAATAATATTCAAGTCAATTACATGCTTTATAACACAAGTACTTTTTTAGAAAGTCACTTCATGTTCATGTCTTTACAAAAAAACATAAACTGTTATAATCCCACTATACGTTATAAGTCATTTAACAATTTAATAATTTCATGTATATGTCTTAATTAAAAACACAACAAGATAACGTCTAACTTTATTATAAGTCTTGTAACAATTAAAAGACTTTATGTTTATATCTTTACAATAAAACATAAACATGTTTAACTAAAGTAATTATGAACACCATCTTTTGGTTTGAATAGTAATTTCAAGTTAATTTATTACTTGACAATAATGTGAATAACATTATTTCTTCATTTATTTATGTCATTCCAAGAATACATAAATATTCAGATTGAAGTAGCATTAGATTACTTAATTAATTTATGTCATTCCATGAATTCATAAATCTATAAATTAAAGTAGTCTTGATATCATATTGACACATGTTCTAATAGGTATCTAATTTAGAAACTGCAAATTCTCATAGTTCAATTACATCAGTTGATCTGCTAGTAATGAAAATATGAAATTTACCTTGTTGTTGCAATCTAGTTAAACTCTCACATAACATAAATTGTAACACCAAGTGTTTCTTGAATTAGCCTAGTATAATTCATATCAGAACATTATTCTAATTTAGAAACTGCAAATTCTCATAGTTCAATTACATCAGTTGATCTGCTAGTAATGAAATATGAAATTCACCTTGTTGTTGCAATCTAGCTAAGCTCTCACATAACATAAATTGTAACACCAAGTGTTTCTTGAATTAATATTAGAACATTATTCTCTTACCTTGTAGTCAAGAGAATCCATTAAATCATATATTTATGAGTTGTTTCTTGCACACATTAAAAATAACATTTCTCCCACTTGTGCATGGAACAACCTCATATAGTTGATAAACAACATGCCATGCATTTGTTTATGTGTTCAATATGATTGTGTCATAGATTTTAGCATAACAAGTATATGTAAAACAACAATGTCTAGTAAGGAAACGTACAAGACTATCCTTAAAAGTATGATTGTCTACACTTGGAAAATAATTATCTTTAGCTACCAAGATGTCAAAGCTTGTAACTCCCACTGAATTAAAGATCATTACAATAATTCCTTATTATGTGATAAGTACACAATACTCCCACTGAATTTGACAATATTGTAAATGTTTCATATCCAGTGAAAACAAATATTGTGTCTTTAACTTTCCTACACCTTTAAATGTCCATATGTAACAATTACTTATGTACTAAAAGTGTATTCTACTACGTAAATGATGGACTATCCACCAAATGCTATTAACTTGAAAATTGGGCATGCAATTTCTTCCTTAATAGGTCTACCATCCTACAATGTATGTAGCACCTTTAAAATAGTTAAAACAACTAGTTTGTCTTTAAACATTTTGCGGTAATTAGTCTAGATTCTAATTATAATAACTCATAAAATGTCATACATAATTTTCTGTTAACCAAATATCATATTTGTTACTAAGAATTTAATCACCGAATGAGGATGATGAAATCCCTATGAAAAATGTACGCAATTTTCTTAACTATTCAAAATTTGCTATGAGTTATATTAGAATTTAGACATATCTAATATTCCTATTATCCTTTCTCATTCATGAAAAGGAATAGGATTGTGTCTCACTCTTCCTTCATAGAAAGGGGACTTATTTTGTCTTTTAAGTAAATATTTCTTATTCAAACATTTGTTTGAAAACATAACTAGATCAATTTACCAAAGCTCAAAGTGCGTTTACGGTTTGAACGTTGCATTAATACATTAAAACGAATTACAAAATTTAATTTCAGTATTTTCAATAATTAGGTATTTAAGAAAATAATATACCCATTGGTAAATATTTATATAAACCGTAGTATTTTCTTAAAGCTAGGATCCAAATTGACATAGTACCATTACATCAGTTGATCTGCTAGTAATGGTAGTATTCAACAAGGTAATTGTCGAACAATAATTGCCAATATCATATTGCAATTCCTAGATTTATGGGATTTACAATCACAAAACTTTTGTAATGTAGGCATGTTTGATCCCCATCTTAATGCCTTGAGTCCAAGATCTCACTTCCTACTCAATTTAAGTCGTCTAACTTAAAAACTGCAAACTCACAAATCCATCACATCAGTTGATCTGCTAGCAATGAATTTATGAAATTTACCTCTCCATTGCAATCTCGCCAAGTTCTCACATGACGTAAATTACAACTTCAAGTGTTCTTAATTAGATGGCATTCGACTTAATTTTATAAGGGTATTAAATTTTGACGTGTAATCAAAATAATGTATAAAGAAGCATTCATAGAACTTCATAACATTGGTTTTACAAAACATTTTTATTACCAATTTGCTAAGAGTAAAATAACAAAGTTTTGATTGAGGTATCGGGTTCACCAATTAAAGAATTACCATCAATTATCGTCCACTATATCGTACTTTTACATAAGCCCGAAAGCTTAGTGTTTCGGATAATCATTATGAAATTGTGGTTAATTCACTCTTAAGATGATAGTGTACATGTAATGGTTGTTCGGTAAGGCTAATTTACACACAAACGAGCGTTAAGACAGAATGTTGTCTCTCTAAGGCCACAATTTAATGCGAAGCCATCCTTATACCCATCTTATAGTGTGTAAACTTCGGTCGGGCCTAGTTAACCATTACATACAAAAACATCAATCAACCAATTATTTGAAATTTAAACTCTTAAAAACCAAAACAATTTCGCCATTATTTAGTCCGTATTATTTTTCTATTCAAAATTACCCTTTTCGTTTATAAACATGTCTAACACAATTAATAAACAAAACAAGTAATGTACAATAAAAAATAAAACAACTAAATAAACAAATATACATAATCATAACAATTAAATATGTATAAAACATGTAGCCACATGCAAATCTTATTCAATAGTCCTATTAATAATCAAATCTAGGTGTACAACGTATTAATTCAATTAAGAATTTCTTCTTCTAGGAAAAAGAGCCACATACATCGATAAATCGATTGCGTAAGCCAAAATTAAATAAATACCACATAACACATAATTGATTACTTAATATTGGAGTCTTCCCCAATTCGACATCTATTAATAAATTTACATGTTTTGATATAACTTAACCATTAATTCATATAAACAATTTAAACCATTTAAATTATTACACAATATAAAAATCCATGCAAATATGCACTTTTTCATGGATTTAGCTTAACAATTAACATATTGCACCAAGATCGTTTACTAAAACGCATAACAATTACATGACATCCTAGGGTTTCTAATCATATTAAAAAATTAAAAACCATAAACCCTAAAACCTTAATAAGGTCAATCGACCCATAAAAATTTTAGGGTTAGGAATCTAACAAATAAACCCTAAAAACATGTAACTAAACGAATCAAGATCCAATTTTTATGCGTTTCGATAATTAATTACACATTATAACGGCTCTAGATGCCACTATTGGAATTATAATATCATGACATTCATATAAAATAAACCAAGTACATCAAGTGCGCAAAGCGGAAGCAATTATAACAAGATCATATAATATGTAATTAATTAATCAATATTAAATAGTAAACATACCTTTGTGATTCTAGCCCGAACAAGAATCAATTGCAATCTTCAAATCAAGAACCCTAATTAGGGTTTATGTGGATTATAAGAATTACCCCTTACCTCTTTTGTAATTCAATCCAAGAATCAAACAATAATGTGTTTGAATCACGTTCTTGTACACACGTACTAAAACAAGTTAAAGTAATGCTAGTTTTAGAACACAAAATTAAACCAAAACCTTTTGTTTAATAAAGAAAATCGATCAACCCTTTAAGGGTGTTTGTTTGATCGATTACTAGAAAAGAAGGAGAGAAAAACAAGTTTAGGGTTTGTGTGTGTGCACAAGTGATACAAACAATGAATCCCTAACCTTGTTTATACAGTATAGTTTACTTGGAGCTCAAGTTACAAAGGAGGTGGAACTCCTTCTAGAACTTTCTTGACCTTCCAATAAATCATACACATTACTTTCCTTTTATTCGTCTAATGATCATTAGTCATTTATCTTAAATACTAAATAATCATTATATATTTGTGTAATAAATAATTAAATATAAACTTTTACATTTAATTATTAAACTTTAACTCTCATACGTAAAGTGTGCAATCCCGTGATCTCGAGTTCGATCCTAACATACGACTACTAAAATAATGTCCATAATCTAACAAATACGATCTCACCTAGAAATAACACCCACTCATCATGCTTCGACATCGGTGAATCCGGAGCCTGTAATTAGCCAGACCTTCATCGAAGCCAATGTTTAGATAATTCACATCCATGTTCATGATTTTTCTAATCAAATGAAGAATGCTAGCTCATAATCTACAAGTATACAGATTTTTATGACATAGTGTACAGATTTTTAGATATTCAACATCCATGTTCATGATTTTTCTAATCAAATGAAGAATGCTAGATCATAATCTACAAGTTAACGACTATACAAAGTTGTTGTCTTGAAACCAAATATACCAACAATAAGTTACTATGAATTAACAACATGTCCTGTAGATTATGTTGGCCATGTGCCATAATATAAAGTAGGCCTTCTTAACATTTAAAACTATGAATATACATGTAAAAGCTTCATTAATATTACGAGTAATGGTTACAACTTACAAGTATAACATGTAAACGATAAAACTGGGTATATATCAAAGTGTCATCATCTCACAAAGTTTTGTATTTCTTGAATATCAAATATGTAAATTATAAAAGATAAGACAACGAAGCATACTGAATAACTTAAAAAAATACCTTGAGGTCTTATTAATGTTTTCCCTTGTTGGTCACATAAGAAAGAGTAAGACAAGAAAGCTTAAAATGCAGCCATACGCATGAACCGATATAACAAAAATTGGATGGATTTTTGTCATCAAATATGGGTTGAATTCATTTTGCTACATACATATATACTTGACTTACAATGGGAGGCCCTATAAGTTAATGGGCCCTGTGCTATTGCACATCTGCACACACAACGGTTTTTTGTCTCAGTTTTTTTTTGAAAATGAAATTGAAAGTAAATAGGTGAAAGATGGGGGGGGGGGGGGGGGGGGGGGCGATTTTGCGTTCGATAATTCACCCCCACTTTTATCAATTGTGAGGAATTTTTTGGAATAGTGAGCGGTAAACAATGAGCATTTTGACTTTTAGTAGTCGACTAGCAAAAGAGCGGTGAGCTGTGACTATTTTTAAGAAAGAGTAATTCTTTAACATTTCTTTAAAAAACAGCGAGCCATGACTATTTTTTCATGGCTACTGGTCACAGTTACTGTTATTCTTAAGACACCAAATATCTCCGTCCTAAAAAAGAAAAAGTAAAACGCAAAGTTGTTAAAGAAAAAGATTAACCTAATCTTTCTTACTTTTTTACCACTAGCATAATAACTATCTTTGCTTTGAAGGCAGGATAGAATAGAGATTCCAACCAAATTGACAGTACTCCAGTAATAGTAAGTACCAAGTAGTACTAAGTACATTAACATCACGTGGCATACACATGCCCCACTTAACGGAACCCCCATAACGGCGTTACCAACAAACACCACATACACTTCACCCACTCACACTTTCACCCTAGCTCTTTCTCCTTCCGCCACGTGTCCCTCTTTCTCACTTTACCGTCCGATCCCCCCTCCCCCCTCATTTTTCTTTTTTTCAACTCTATCCTGTCTCACACACACACACACCAAAACACACACAAAAACATAACAAACTGCCGTCAAAACCGATCTGTAACCGTCAACGATGACGTCACAACGAGCTGAGCTGGCAAAGTTTTGCAGCTCACGTGACTGGTCTAAAGCTATACGTGTACTCGATTCGCTATTATCTCAATCATGTGTTATACAGGATATCTGGTTAGTTAGTTAGTTAGCTTAGTTAGTTAATTCGGTTATATAACGGTTTTTAATATATTTAATTGATTGATTAATTAATTAATTAACTGATTGATTGAATTTGTTTTGTATCAGTAATCGTGCGTATTGTTATAGTCAATTGGAGCTTCATAAGCATGTGATTAAGGACTGTGATAAGGCTATTCAGCTTGATCCTACTCTTCTTCAAGCTTATATCCTCAAAGGTTATTTAATTGATTATTCGTTTTGACCTAATTTCGTTAAATGTGATATTTAGCGTGTTCTGATTTGTTATTATATAAAGTTTAATTGTAGTACTACTGTGTTGTTTAGTTAGAAATTGATAACTTAAATTGCGAGAATTAGGACGAGTTAACATTTCGGCGTACGGCTGTGTGAAATGTAGAATGTTGTGAATTTAATTAATTCGATAAATGTGAAATGTAGAATGTTGTGAATTATATAATTTATTTACTGTATTGTTTGGTTAGAAATTTGTATTGTCACTTTAGATAGGCGTTGAAGTTAAGTTGTTAGAATTAGCAAACTGTTGCTTACGAGTGTTTCACTCGTGAGTTAACATTTCTTCGCATGGACGTGTCAAAGAGTATGTTTTTGGATACAACGTTATAAAGTTACTCGGTAACTTTGATATATAGCATTTTGTGAGAAATTTATTACTGTATTGTTTGGTTAGAAATTGATCTAATTAACTTAAATTGCAAGAATTAGCAGACTGTTGTTGACGAGCGTTTTGCTCGCAAATTAACATTCTGTAATACGGCTGTCACTCTGTCCTGTGTCGATAGAGTTTAAAAGTTTAATTAATTCGGTAAATGTGATATATAGCATGTTTTGAATTAATTTAATTAATTATTGTGTAGTTTAGTTAGAAATTTGTCTGATTGTTACTTTAGATAGGTGATGAACTTATGTTGTTAGAATTTGTAGACTGTGACGAGTGTTTGCTTGTAAGTTAACATTTCTTCCTACGGCTGTGTCACTGTATTCGGTGTAGATAGAGTTCAGATTATTAATTCGAGAAATGTGATGTTTAGCATTTTTTGAATTAATTTAATTTATAAATGTATTGTTTAGTTAGAAATTTGTCTCATTGTCACTTTAGAGAGGTGTTGAACGTAAGTTGTTGGAGTTAGTAGACTCTTGCTGACGGTTGTTTTGTTCATAAGTTAACATTTCATCGTACAGCTGTGTCACTTTGTTCTGTGTAGATAGAGTTTTGATTTTGGATACAACGCCTTATAACCTTTATTCGATAACTGTGATATATAGTATGTTGTGAATTAGTTTAATCTATTACTGTATTGTGTAGTTAAAAATGTGTCTGATTGTCACTTTAGATAGGTGTTGAACTTAAGTTACTAGACTATTGCTTACTAGTGTTTCACTCGCAAGTGAACATTTCGGCGTATGGCCGTGTCACTGTGTCCCGTGTCGATAGAGTTTTAATTAAATTAGATAACTGTAAGATAGGATGTTGTGAATTAGTTTGATTTATTGTTGTATTGTGTCACTAGAAATTTGGCTGATTGTCACCTTAGATAAGTAATGAACTTAAGTTGTTAGAATTAGCTGACTGTTCTCGTCGGTCAACATTTCATCATACGACATAAGTCATGGACTTTTTTCTTGTGTGGATGGATGCTATTTGTGATTTTGGATACTACAGTTTGCTTATTGTTACAAATTTGTGTTAAGTTGGAAAATATGGGAGCTGTTGTTGACTTGTTGGTGTGATGTAAGGGTGTGTGAAACTTTATATCGTGGATCAGTGCGAGTTGGTTTAAACATTTGCTTCGTGGTAGGTAATGGGTGGTTACATGACATATGTATATGTTTTTATGTTGTGTATTTGGTGAGGTGTTAGGGTTCTATCCAATTTTTGAGAGAATATTCTACTGATGCCACTCAGACCATTGTTTGTGTGCCACTTAAGGTTACTGTTGAGTGTCCGGGATGTTGTGGATATAGGCATTGCATCAGCCTTTCTGTTATACGACAATGCATAGATTTTCATCAAATGAAATTGGGAATTTATTTAATACCGGATGTATGGATGTGATTTAAGTTTCTGATTTCTGTGATTTAGGTTTCTGATGACTGTATAGTATCTAAGTTTTTGATTCTCGAATACTGCAACCTGATGGAATGTCAAGTTATTACAAGCAGAAACTCTTGCAAACAGGGGTAGAAGCTACCCGGTGTTTTCCTAGGTTTATTGAGTGAACCTAGAGGTGGCAAAACGGGCGGGTCGGACCGGCACGGGCACGGGCCAAACGAGCACATGTTATACAAAACGCTTTATAGAAGACCAAAAATGACGAAATAAATTCCTTAAACGTAATACTTCATTTATATTTAAAAAATTAAATATATTATATATATAAGTTTTTCTTTAAAAACGATTATAATGTTCTCCAATTAAAAGAAAATATGTGCCCATTTCAAAAAAAAGAGGGGGCTAAATGTGCCCAAGTCTTTTACAAAGTAGTCAAAATTAGCCCATTTTTTCGTTTTGGGCACAAATTGCCACCTCTAAGTGAACCGTGTTGTAAACTGTCATTGGATTTGTTGTACGTGTTCTCTTGGTTAGCTTTCACGTAGTTCTTGATACAGGCACGTGACAGCTAAATACAATATGTAAAATGACATTTGGTCTTGAATTTATTAGAAGTGCATTGGAATTTAAGATCCATATTGATGCCTTATATTTCCCCTTATTAAACTTTACTTAATGATTCTAACATTCTCTATGTTTCATCACTTTAGTGTTTTGGTTTTATCTGCAATTTCCATTTGAAGTCGTCATCAAGTTCAGGCATCTTTGTATTAAAAGTTGTTCTGGTTATTACTATTTAGGCCGTGCATATTCTGCTTTGGGAAGGAAAGATGATGCTGTAATGGTTTGGGAACAAGGTCATGAATATGCTGTTCGTGAGTCTGCAGATTTGAAGCAGCTGCTTGAGCTGGAAGAGCTTTTGACAGCTGCAAAAAAGAGCATGGCTGCTTCCCTTGATAAAGAGGCTAAACAATTATCTGAATGGTCCATAACCACACCTGAACCCACTAATTCTGGCAAATCAAGTGAAATCTCCAATAATCATACCATGTCAAATGTTAGCTCCGAACCTTGTGTCGATTCAAGGGAGGTGTTGGAGATGGAAAGCAAGTCAAATGAGATACCTTACGTATCCAATGGGTCTAGTAAGAAAGTTGAGGGTTCTAAAAGTTTTCACATGGGAACAAATGGAAATCATGAAAAACAACAAAATGGAACCTACAACATATCTGTTAACTTTGGTGCTAGATCAGAAGCACACAGTAGTACAAGTGACAGCCGTAACAAATCTGATTTGAGCAACAGAATTTCATTGATTCCTTCTAAATCAAGTGATATACATGATACACGCAGCGAATCAAGTAATGATTCGAAGGGGAAAAAAAAGTTTTCTGTTACTCGGATCTCAAAGGCCAAGTCAATAAATGTTGATTTCCGACTATCTCGAGGAATTGCTCAGGTTTGTCGAATCAGTATTTCCATATCTATATATCTTTATTTTATATATTAATTCCTACGAAGGTCAACAAGATGGAAGGTTTTCCGATATTTTACTTCACCTCTTCCTTTAAGTTTATGACAATTTTTGGCAGGGGATATATTTAGTTGGTACATGGGATGTATTATAGGAAGTACTATATTTTTTCCGTGGTTAGAGTGTGCCCTTGACACTTGTAAAGTTGCAGTCACCATAGTTGCTCTCTAATTGAATTATTAATTTTGCATGAACTTGACCTTAAAAAGTATAATGGCCGAAATTGTTTAATAGAAGTGAAACCACACCCAAGGTGTGAACTTATGGCCACTTCCTGTTCATATAAGAATGGTAATACAGTGGGTTTACCAATGGAATTTTCATATCATGACCTCTAGAGTATCATGAAATGGACAAACCACTTGGACAACTCTTGCTCTTTATTGGAATAAGAACTTGCATATATCATTGCTCCGTGCAGCGACTTTCATCCTCACATTCGTTATAATTCACTAAGGTGGAACATTAGTATGTTATTTGTTGTACAACCATAATTTTTATTTATTTATTTTTTATTTTTTGGAAATGCAACTATATTAAAACGCCCCTACCCAAATTTGGAAAGAGGAAAAAAAAAACAACCCAAAACTACAGCTCTCCAAGATAGAGAATTAGCTCTACAACCATAAGTGAACTTGTGTTCAAAATATTTCAATGTGGCCATCTGGGAATGAGAAACCTAGTACACTCCGAGTTCTAGAAGACCATTATGTTCATGTACTCTTTGCATGGGAATATGTTACAATGTATCATCTTGCACAACCATTTTTGTTTTCTTTATGTGTTCTCGAGTTAATTTTATAAAGGAAAAAAAGAGAAGAGATAGGAGAGAAAAGAAAGGAAGATAATCAAATACTCTTCCTTCCATTTCCTTCTTCTTTTCCTTTCTTCTCTAAAAAAATCTTGAGAACACAATTTTTTTTTCAATTTCTTTCCTTTCCTTTTCCTTTTCCTTTCTCTTGTATATTAATCTCAAGAACACATCGTTTTTTCCCTTCGTTGTTTATTACCATAAGTTCTGTTTTAGGATATTTTTTTAATGAACATTTTATTGCTGTAGGTGAATGAAGGACAGTACGCTCGTGCCATATCCATTTTTGATCAGGTTAAGCTTCCTTTGAACTTGATTTATATGTTATTCCTTCTCCAAAATAAAATTAAATAAAATAAAAAATCATATGTTTTTTTTTTTTTTTTTCTCTTCATATCTATCCAAATATAGAATATGCTTCGTGCTTCTCTTGTTAAGATTTTCTCTATCTAAATGTTGTCTTGGCAGCAGCATTGATGTTATAACATTGCTGGTTTCTTCTCATTTATATAATATGTTTTATCTCTTATCTCTCCAGTATTCCTTTTCTGTGATATCATTACAGGTTTTGAGAGAAGATCCTACTTACCCTGAAGCACTAATAGGAAGAGGAACAGCCTATGCATTTAAAAGAGAACTTGATTCAGCCATTGCTGATTTTACAAAGGTAACCAAAGCTTCGAGATGCATATCATGTGATGTATAAATTTTTACCTCCCCTTACATTATACTTTTAGGCACTACAATCAAATCCATCAGCTGGTGAGGCGTGGAAACGAAGAGGGCAGGCTCGGGCTGCTTTAGGAGAATCTGTTGAGGTCAGTTTTATTTTTATTTTTTTATTATTTTTATTTTTTAGTTTCCGTTCAGTTTGTTGGCTAGTAATCATTATCATTGTTAGGGGTCAAGCCTGATTTTATAGCTTTGCAAGTACTAGTAGCATAGCAATGCTGTTCTGTATGTGTATCTAAGTTGCTGTATACTTCCAAAACTGCTGTAGCTGGTATGCATGTATCACGCCCAGTATGTATCTTGTCTAACTATAACCAAATGCAGTTTTGGCGTCTGTATTGAGGCTTTAATTTTACGTTGTTAGGAATGTAACCTAAAAGAAAGCTTTTGACATTCTGAATATTTGCATCCTTTGGCTTTGGTTGTCAGCAATTTCATATGTTTGGTCCCCCTTTCTGATTCTGGTTGTCTCACATCGAAATCATTCTGCCATTATGAGTATGAGATGCTCTAAGCTTTGATAGCAGCTTTAGGTATATGGGTCTAATTGCAGCATGGTATTATATCTGGAAGCAGGCAGGCTTGTTCTTTCAGCCTAAGAACAAAGAGAAAAGGAAAAAAAAAGAGAGCTTTTGAGAGTAAATCCATTTTCTGTGTAACACAATTAATGTACACGGTTCTTACTGTTAGTTTTGGAAGATATGGAAAGCAGATATTGAGGACGACATATAAAATTCAGATACTAAATTGTGAATACATACACAAAACACACACATACATGATAAACGAAAGGGTGTTGGGCATTATTGTATTTTATATATATCTTGATACTGTACTCGAATTACATCATATGAATTACTGTCCACAAACTATACATATCATGGAACTGTGAATCGTAAACTGTGTGAAGTTGTGAGTGTACCATTTTGTACCAAGTATAACTACACCAAGGACCATGTGGACTGTAAGTTAGTTAACGTTGCATCTTGCCTCATTCATTATCTGAGGAATTTCGTAATTTGAGATGGTAACTGTTGTATAAGAATTATTAGTGTTTCTGACAGCTAAGTGAGTAAGCTTCTTTTGTAAACCAATGTTTCCATGCATGGTTATAAACTTATAATAATGCTCTTTCAAATTATTTTTTTCTCATGCATGCCTCTGTGTCTAATATAGTTGTTGAACAGGCAATCGCAGATTTGACCAAGTCCTTAGAGTTTGAGCCTGATTCAGCAGATATATTGCATGAAAGGGGTATGTTTCTTGATTGGCTTTAATTTGACTTCATCTTTAGTGGTACTTACATATCATATGTATTCTAGTTTAGTCTATTGCTAGTTTTTGACAGTATATCATATTGCAAATACATTGAAATTGATGCAGGAATTGTGAATTTCAAGATTAAGGATTTTAAGGCTGCCACTGAAGACCTATCTGAATGTGTAAAGCTCGATAAGGATAACAAATCAGCTTACACATACTTGGTTAGTGCATAGCATCAGACAATCACATTCAGTGAACCATCAGTTTTTGTATATTTTGTTTTCTGTACCTACAAGTATGCTGACCGATAAGACATTCTTATAAAGGGTCTGGCACTGTCATCACTTGGTGAATACAAAAAAGCTGAGGATGCACATCTGAAAGCTATTCAAATTGATCAAAATTTTCTTGATGCATGGGGTCATTTAGCTCAGGTATTTATAAGATGCGGATCCGCATATAGTTTATAACAACAGATTATGTGCTGTTTTGTTGTCGCTTGTTTCCATTTATCCTTTATAAGTACCCCAAAAAATGTGCTGAAGTGTGAATGTTTGTTTTTTTTATTTTATAGTTTTATCAAGACCTGGCAAGTTCAGCAAAGGCTTTGGATTGCCTTGAAAAGGCTTTGAAAATTGATGCTAGGTAAAGATTATGTGCACCGTAGAATTATTAAGATAAACTAAAATTTGATGTCAACTTATCTGAAGACATATTTTTTAAAGTCTAAAGCTGTAGAGATGATTGGTAATAGGTAGTGACATCTAACTCTCATCTAATGATACTAAATATTGGAGTTTTTTTTAATAGGTTTGCTAAAGGATATCACTTGCGTGGGCTGCTACTCCATGCTATGGGAGATCATAGGTGTGTTCACTGGGTCCCTTTCCCCAAAATAGGACATAACTCCAAGTGTCCTAATTAATATTTGTTAACTTGATGTCGCAGGAAGGCGATTAAAGATTTATCAGTTGGGCTTAGCATTGAGAGCTCAAACATAGAGTGTCTTTATCTGCGGGCTTCTTGCCATCATGCTGTTGGAGAATATAAAGAAGCTGTATGATGCACTGTTCACTTCTTACACTGGAATCTTGTTGTACATGTTCTGTGTTGGCGTTGTACTTCTTTTAGCATAGCTATTGTATGATGATCTTTGGTTTATGTAACAGGTGAAGGATTATGATGCTGCTTTGGATTTGGAGCTAGACTCCATGGACAAATTTGTTCTTCAATGTCTGGCTTTCTATCAGGTTCCTTTTTCATTTCCAACGAACAAAAGTATTATCGTAGTAAGGTTCTGCTGTTTGGGCAAAGATTATCATGACCAAAATTATTACTAAGTTCTTAAAATTTGATGCAGAAAGAAATTGCCTTATATACCTCTGCCAAGATCAACAGCGAGTTTAGCTGGTTTGACATAGATAGGGATGTCGACCCCATGTTCAAGGTATATTTAAACATCCTTGTATGTAATGTGTACCATCTTTGTTCTCCTTTTAACACTTAAATTCGTTTCCTATGATCTCAATGTTTTGAATGGCCCATTGATCAGTTTTTCACTTCAGTAATCAGTTGCCCTGTTTTTGAATACTTCTTTCTCTTTGATGTATTACAATATAGCTGAAGAGGTGTGCTTAATATTTATTCTTTACAGGAATACTGGTGCAAACGGTTGCATCCCAAAAATGTATGTGAAAAGGTTTACAGACAGCCTCCTTTAAGAAAAGCAAAGGTGAAGAAACAGGATTTTACTATGACTAAACCAAAGAGCACACTTCTGTCTGCTGCTGATCGTGTTGGCAAAACAATCCAGTATCATAGCCCAGGCTTCTTGCCTAATAAGCGTCAGGTAATTTATTTGATAATACAAGTCTCTGTATGCTGTTGACTTTTCAACTTTTGCTTACTTTAAGCTGTCTTTTTACACATTCTGATATTAAGTCTATCTGACATATATACCAGCATCGCATGGCTGGCTTAGCTGCCATTGAGATTGCACAAAGGGTGTCTAAGGTTTGGCGTTCGCTGCAATCAGAATGGAGGTTTTCTACCAAAGTTGCATCAAAAAATGGGAAACGGCCTCGCAGAAAAGAGAAGATCATAATTCCGAGAATTGATAGAGACAGAACTGGGTGTAGCTCAGAAGCATCAACTTCTAGTGCCTTGGAAGAGAAGTCACCAGGACAGTCTGTTTTCTCGTGGCTTCATCTTTACTCAGTAGCCGTTAAATGGAGACAAATATCTGAACCATGTGACCCTGTTGTGTGGGTCAACAAATTAAGGTATGATAGATCTTATCTGTTATTTTTGTAACTTTTTCATGGTCTTTTAGTACTTACACTGTATGCTTTTTTCTCCGAAACCTAGTGAGGAGTTCAATTCTGGATTTGGATCTAATACACCTCTTATTCTTGGACAAGCGAGAATAACTCGTTACTATCCACATTTTCAAAGGTATAATCAGTAATCACTTCGGTTTTAACCTATGGCTTTACTTTATAGCATGCTAATAATTTGGCAATGCTGCAGAACGCTAGATGTTGCAAAGACTATCATGAAGGAAAATGGTTGTGTGTATAGTAAGGCTGACTGCGCTATTGATTTATCAAAAGATGGAAAATTGGAAGAGGTTAGCTTTTCTGTTCAAACATATCTTGGTGTTCTCTCATGTTCAGAAATCTTGCTTCTCAAACTATTGGTCCTATGCTTATTTGTTTCTTATGTTGCTATGCGTTGTATTCCTTTATGTCCCTTTTTGTTTAAGGGTGTGTTTGTTTCATTAAGATGTTTTAGGTATGAATCTAAGTACCACATCTTACCAATAAGATGTGGCTAGAAAGTCTAAATCTGAACGAAATAATGTTCTTTGTTTTTGTATAATTGTCCGAATGATTTTAAGTGCTCGTTTCTGCAAAAGTAACTAATGTAAATATGCAACAAGATTATTTATCATAAATATAACATAGTTAACAAACCATAAAATATATTATATTAACACGAGTCTTCACTCTCTTATTGAGTAACACGCAGTAAGACAAGTCTCCTACCTCTTATTGAGTAAGATGTTATATGTCTAACTGGGTCTGACTCAAAAGAAAAAAACAAACAAGCAAAACGTGTGCCCACCTCTTACTCGTAAGACTAAAAAAAAATAAAATAAAATAAAATAAAATAAAATAAAACAAAAACAAAAAAAAAAAAACAAAAACAAAAACAAACAAACACACCCTTTACTCTTTATGGTGATATCTTTCTCTTGCCTGTGTTTTATGCTTTCTTAGCTTATCGTGCCATGTGTCTTATCCTTTCATATTCTTCTTATGCCATGTATCCTTGCTTTTTCATGCTTTCACATATTATTTTTTTTAGCACCTTCACATTCATTCTTTCTCTTTGCCGGAGGTCTTCCCGGAAGTAATCTCCTACCCTCGGGTTTACCTAAGGGTAGGGGTATGATCTGTCTACATTCTAGCTCCCCCATACCCTGCTGTGGTGGGATTGGGTATCGTTGTTTCTGTTGTTGTTGTGTGCTCTCATGCTCAGACACGATCATTGGATGGTCTTTGATAAGAAATAATTTTGCAGATTTTGAAAGCTGAGACGTGCTCTGATCTGTACAAAGTTATTGGGGAGGATTTCTGGTTGGCTACTTGGTGCAATAGTACAGCTTTTGAGGGGTATGATCACGTCAGAGTTTAAACGTATTAAGATTCATGGAGTTTGCAACCACGTGTATTATTATACCTTTGTTCTGTTATTCACTCTCTTGCGTTTTTACTCTTCTCAGGAAACGTCTCGAAGGAACAAGGATCACTTTAGTTAAAACGTAAGCTGTTACTCCAAATTTCTGATTTATATATCTTTTTTTTCAGCATCTAAAATTAGGTTCTTTGGTTGTACTACTTCAGGGGAGAATGCGGATTTGACTTTGCAATTCGAACACCATGTACACCGGCTAGATGGGATGAGTTTGATGCAGAAATGGCATCAGCTTGGGAGGTATGTAATTTTTAACAGTGTCTTTTCAGTTTGTTTGGTTGTTCCTGGATCTTTTTTTTTTTTTTTTTTTTTTTTTTTTTTTTTTTTTTGTAAAGGGTTTTCCCGGTAAAATATATTACACCAAAAAAAAGAGTCAAGTACAATGGAATGTGGCTGAAATACCACATTAACCTCAAGCAACCGCTTGAACAACCACTAGATCATTTGTGACATGCCACAAAACGACCACACTAACTACCTACACAAACTAGAACACCGGAACCATCCAACTGCTACATTAGAAGTAGCCGTTGCATCATAAACATTTTCAACAACAGCATCATCATTACTCTCCTGTGGATCATGCAAAATACTCTTCCCATCTTCCTTCGTGAGGAGGTCAAATTCCGCATTCTTACCCGACCAAATACCAGTCTCCCTGGGAGGCGCCCCCACCTTTTTCCTTGTATCATCAATTAAGTTTTCAACTTCATCACTGTATCCACTTTTAAACTTCCTATGTCACCCCTAGGATCCCAAGACAAGTTTGTTTCATTTTTTTTTTCGAAAACTCTTGTCATTTTCTTAAGAGCCTCGAAAGCATTTTTCAAAGAAACAACATTTATTTCTTGAGTCAGTATTATCCTTACCAGTATCATTAGACTTTGAAGTAGAAGCCTCCCCAGTCCCCACCATTCTTTGTATTATTTTTAGCCTTGGGGCGATAATAGTAGCTTGTTTTAGGTTTGGTAAGTCGAATGCCATCAATTTGACACATCTTATTCCTAGCAGTCTGCTTGCCTTTGCTCCCCTTGCGAGTTACCTCCGCAAACCCATCATCTTGTTCCACATTCTTGTTAACATCCCTAGCCCTCTTTAGACATTGTTCATTAGAATGTCCAAAAATGTTGCACGTTTCACATCTCGGAGGTTGCCACTCGTATTCAATAGTAATAGTTTCCATTGTGTTCCCCGAACCATTAAGCAATGGAATAGCCACAACCAACGATTCCCAAAGATTACGTTCCGAGGTTACCTCAATTAAAGCTCTAGCATAACTGTTGCGTCCTCACGATTCAAGACACATATTGCTCGTGTATGCATCGAGCATGATAGGTCGTCCTATCTTAGTAGCAATCAAACACAACCCCATCTTCGGTAAATGCTGCCATCGGTACGTTGTGAAGCTTTACCCAAATGGGGATACTAGTAATGTCTTCCTTTACTAGCTTAGTATTTGGTGTCCATGTGTTCAATATAAGAGGAGCCATACAAATTAGCCATGGGCCGTTCTCAATTACCTGTTCCATCCCTTCCAATGACGTAAATTTGAAAAATAAAAACCCGTCAGAGTTCATCGTTACTCGCTTAAGTCCATACTTCGCCCATGTGTTCTTAACGTAGTTCTCTACGATTGGAAATGCAAGCCTTTTCCCAAGAAAATACCCGAACAAACTATTGGCTAACCGATTATTTACTAGTTCAACCGAAGCCATTGGTATTGCCACATCTAGTTCTTAACAGTTTCATTAGTATTCAAAGAACGAAAGTTTACCTTCTTTTTCGTTGGTTCCTCGTTAAGCACATTCACATACGAAATCGGCTTCGTATGTTTGTCCTCAACAACGCTTTTCTTCACAATAGAGCTCGTTTCAGTTTGGTCATTCGTATGCATAGGAGTGAGTCTCCTGTTGGACAGGTTTGCCATCCGTACCCATGATCTTACCATCAACGTTTTTCAACTTAGCTAGATTACTTAGCAAAGAACCTGATTCCATTGTTCCAACATATTTTCATTGTTCCAACATATTTGTGTCTGTCGGTCTCTTAACAAAAGAGCTCATAAACAGTATCATATTTACCAAGAGACCACCAATCACCATCCAGCGTCTAAAGCAAGAGTATTCATAAAACTTGACTATCTGCGGTTTTCAGACCTTTTCCTTTAAGTTAACAAAGCACGAGATTTACTTCTTCCGAATTCCATCTCTTTATATTATATACGATCTTATTAGCAGGAATATGAGAGTAAGGCCTTGTGTGTTTTCTTTTTTCATTAAGTCATGCTTTAATAAATGATGGCTTGATTCAATTCTGCCACTTTTCGTTTTAAGCCATACTTTTTAATTAAGCAACAATCAAACAACTTTTCACATGACTTTGTAAATTGAGTTTTTTTTTTTTTTTTTTTTTTTTTTTTAATATATATATATATATATATATATATATATATATTTTAATATTAAGACACTCAAGTCAAATTCAAACCACCACCAAATGGCCTAGTGGTAAGGCGGTAACCTCCTCACAAGAGGTCTAGGGTTCAAAACCTCACCAGCACACTTTTTGGGGGCGGCCAAAGGAAAGGGTCAGGAACAGTTACGGGGATACCTCGGTTAGGCCGCGTACATCTGAGTCAAAGAGTCGCCCTCCCGAGTAACCTAAACAGGAACCTCGTCCTTTTACACTCAAGTGAAATTCAAACACCACCCAAGCCTCAGATTCTCAGACGTTAGTGGAAATATATGATTTATACTTTTAATAACTCATAAATACTCGTTTGTAGAAAATACTCTGCCAGAATCAGTCTTTACTAGTGCTATGAAGTTTTCAGCTTTAGAATATATGCAAAATATTGTATTAGAAAGTTAATGCACTGCGACATTGAATCGACAGGTATTGTGTAATTCCTATTGTGGCGAGACATATGGGTCAAATGATTTTGGTACGCTTGAAAATGTAAGAGAAGCAATCTTAAGGATGACATATTACTGGTAAAGACTGCTCCTCCCACCAATTTATCTTATGTTCAAGTGTTTAACATCATAAACAGTTTGATGGCCAAGGTCAAAGTTAAAGTCAATTTGCTATAATATGTGCTTGTCATTTCAGGTACAACTTCATGCCACTTTCAAGAGGGTCTGCTGTTGTGGGTTTTTCAGTCATGCTTGGACTGCTTCTGGCAGCTAATATGGAATTCACAGGGAGCATACCGGAAGGACGTCAAGTCGATTGGGATGCCATTTTGAGTTTGGACCCAGATTCTTTCATGGATTCTGTCAAGAGTTGGCTGTATCCATCTCTGAAAGTCACTACAGCATGGAAAGACATCCCAGATGTAGCCTCAACTCTCGAGACTACCGGTTCAGTTGTCGCGGCTCTTAGCTCTTATTCTAGCTAAGCACCTTCATTATGAAAGGCAAGTGAATTGGACCTTATCTAGTTACATAGATGGTGCTAAATCCAAAACGTTTTTTTTAACACAAACCAATTGTCTATGAAAGTTGCTAGATCTGCATCTTTAAAATAGCGCTTGAATTGAAATCACTTGACATAGCCTGATGGATGCCAATAAGAATAACATAATTCATTTTACAGATTCTGTCATATACAAATGTTTGACAAAAGTTGTGATAAGAGTGTTTTCTTATCTGCAGGTTTTTGCAGGATAATTGGACTAACGACAGTTGGAGGCCCAACTCCTGTAATACGGCACTGTAACATTTCAAGACCAGAGTAGAGAAACTGAGGCTTATTTAGTTTTAGATATGTGTTAAAAGTGTAGGTGGTGTTTGTATCAATTTGTTTGTATCCATAGCTAGGGTGTTCTCCCTTGGTTTACTCCATAGTTTCCTTTGTAATTTTCTTTTTCTTCTGCTTGTTACATCTACTGTATACAAGTTAGTTTTACTAGGATCATAGGTGTGAAATTGTTGCGGTATTTGTGTTCTTTTTTATTCTGAAATAAAATAAACAAACAAACATTTTCTTTGTTGAGCCCGTCTATACTCCATGTTCACGTAATGTTCACGTAATATTTATTTTAACATGTTACGGGTTGGGAAAGGATTTGGTGAGAAAGAAAAATCAAACACATTTCAAATAATAACGAGAATTTTAAAAAGAGATGTATATATTTTTGTAGGTACATCTGAAATATGTAATATGTGTTTGTGGTTTCTTTTCATTTTATTTTTTCTTTCTCATTTCCGACAAGTGTTTATAAGATGCCTA
The DNA here is from genome assembly GCA_030686995.1 of Artemisia argyi. Lineage (NCBI taxonomy): Eukaryota > Viridiplantae > Streptophyta > Magnoliopsida > Asterales > Asteraceae > Artemisia > Artemisia argyi. The sequence continues at coordinate 260,710,350 of CM060709.1, read as the reverse complement.
TATCGTGTTTCATGACCCTTGAGTTTATAAGTTTGTCTCAATGGATCGAGTACTTGCAGTTCTTTTGAAGGTCGGTTCTTGAATCTTGATACAATTCACGTCAAAAAATATGTAAAAGTGAAAGTAAGAGACATGATTAAAATTAACTCGTCTAAGTTATATGCTAAGATTATAACACATGTCACATATACTCCATGTTACAATGGTAAAATAATATTTGTTGATAGCTACTCATGCAATGATACGAAGATGGAGAGTGTTTTACAAGACAAGCAAAGCATTGTGGGTCTCACTTTGACGATGGAAGAGGCGCCACGAACCAAATTCATCCCGGCTACAACAACAAAACAAATGTACAGCTGTTTCTAACTATTTTTTTTATTATATAGTTTATTCAGTCATAATAATTCCACTTATTAAAATACAAAACTAAATAATTGCTAGTCAGATTTTGGTTGGTTCGATATCTATATTTTTGTTTCTTTTCCGATAACATTTAAGAAATGAGACAAAATCTTTATTATCTGTGGTGGTATTTCTACAATTTACAAATTACAAAATGTGAGTATACACTATTTTAGTTTACACTATGGCTATGTTTGGCGCATGAGCTTTTTTGGAAGAAGCGAAGAATTTATTAAGCCAATAAGAAAAACAACGGGCTCTAAGAAAGAGCACCGGAAAGAAAAACACCAAAACATAAAACACCAAGAACCAAAAAATCTACAGAGGCGATGAAGAAGCCAAATCACCGAGATTTTGGATCCAATTTTTCCAAGAGATGGAGACTTTCTTAGAAGAACGATTATAAGCCCATAAAAGAGACATTCTCTGCACCGACGGAAAAATATCCTCATGACGAATAGCAATTGCCTCGGAGTCCGAAGATGCATGAAGAATTTTGTTTGGCGCACGAGCTTATCAAAGCTTATCGTAGTATGAACTTATTTTTTTTAGAAAAATAAGCTACCATTTAAAATAAGTCTCGTTTTGCTGACATGGCTTGAAGGAGCTTATTAAAAAAATAAGCTACTAAATGAAATGCTAGTTGTACTAGCATGTAAAAAAAAGCTCCAGCCACATGCTCCAGCAACCAACTCCAGCAACCCGCTCTAGCTCCTACTTGTGCCAAACATACCCTATATATGTGGTTTTCCTTACGGGTATGAAATATTGAAATGCATGCATACAATGAAATTGTTGTTTTAGTTTAAGATGATTCTTTGATATTTTGTAAATCAGTAAGTTTATTTGGTTTGTACCAATTTTAGTTTACAATTCCAAATGTATATCACATTAGACAATAATATACCGCCTCTACCGTGTTTTAATAGTAAGACATTTGATGTCCTCATTAAAAGTCTAGAGTGCTAACCAATGTTATAAATGGCGTGAGGCGTGGCGTGGCGGCAAGGCCACGCCTCAAGCCTTACGCGCCATGGCGAAGCCATGGCGTTTTTTGCGGTGTGACTAAGGCAGCGAAAAAATATTTATTTATTTATCATTTATGTTATAATATCATATTTTATATGCATATCGAGTTTACAAAAGGTGAGTTTACAAAAGGTGAGCTTACAAAAAGTGATATGCATAAGAAATAAAGTGAAAATTTGAACTATGTTTAGAAATACTAGACCCAAAATTTAAACTCACATCATCCCCTTCTAAAAATGGCGCCACGCCATATGATAAGGCGCGCCTTGGCACGCCTTTTCGCGCCTTATTCCACGCCTTTTCACACGACGCCTAGACTTCACGCCTTGATCCATTTCGTGGCGTCGAGGCCACGCCTCGCGCCTTGGCGACGCCTTGGCGCGCCTTTTAGAACACTGGTGCTAACTCACCAGGTACACCTTTGCGATGGCCAAAAAATATAAGAAATGGTTACGATAATATTTTTGTTAGACCGTGTATATCTGAGTTACACTCACGTAAGTGCAAATTAATTAATCGCTTTTTTGGAATAACATGAACAAATAACTTGTGTTTTTTTAGATAGTGATAAAATGAAGCTTGTGTTTTTGAGTTTTATTATTAAAGAAAAGTAAAGGAATGTAAAGTAAATATTTTCTTCTCAAAGCTGAAAAAAAAACACTTTACTTTCAAAATCAACAAAATGACACTACTTTTTATTCTATTTTTATTTCTTTTCCTCGTTAACTACTATTCGAAAACGCAACATTTTTTGTTTCTTTTTATTTTCTTTTATTTTTTTGCTTAACTCTAACTCGAGAACACAATGTAAACCTAAAAATGTCAAGTTTTGCACACTAATATTTTACCTCAAGGTTATTTCTGCAATTATTGCACAATCACAGCCGCACACTCGCAACGAGTACTCAAACTGTCGGTGCCAGCTGAAAGAAATACCCAATAATAAGCGGCTCATGGGCCATGCCAACTTGGCTTTATTGTATACTAAACAATGTTTTAGTGGAGACTAAAGAGTGTAATCAATATCTTCTTAGATTTCAATGCTTGTTGAAAATGACAATCATATAAGAATTTTCAGCAACAAACACATATGCATACATATGTTTTTGGGGACTTGAGTTTGCAATGTGTTAATTTGTTCTTGCATATTCATTGTAACGTCGTCATTTTCCTTTCAGAAATCAGAATAATAAACAAAACTAAACACATATTTCGACATACTCGTTATAAACATCTTGTAATACATAAAGCAAAATTATTGTAAGGTAAGATGGCATTATTATGAGAAAATTAAAATAAAAACACCTAACCGGTTTTCACATGGCAAAGGGTCCCAATAATAAATATGCTATAAATTTTAAATTGAGTAAATTGCAGAAGACCGTTGTTTTCTAATGTTAGTGATTACAATTTTAATGGGAGTTTACACGGACCCTCTCATAGGGGTTTCATGGGGTCATGTACATTGCAGGTTTGTGCGGTGTAAATTACGGTTTGTATATTTTGACCAAAACCCTCTTTTGTCATATTATAGGGAGTTTTAATAACATAACCCCTTCTGAAAGTTATAGGTGCAATATTTGCGAAAATTTTGATGTGCAGCTCTATGTAATCTTTGACACAAATTGTATATATTGTTTGAAAACAAAATTCTCACAAAAACAGCGGATATATTTTCGAAACTAGACGCATAGCCGGGCAAAGCGACAGTGCATAGCTGCAAAAAATTATACTTGCGAAATCGTGATTCTGAATGGATCTTTGATGCAAAATGTGCGTTTTTTGAAATGCAAAGCGTGCGTTTTTTGAAATACAAAACGTGTTTTTTCTTAAATTAATATAGTGTATGTTTTTTAAAAGTTGTCAAGTTTAAAATTTATTTAATTTATTTATTTTAAAGAGTACAAAAAAGTGCCAATAGTTTTCATTAATATTAATGTAAGTTAATTATTTTAAAAAATATTTTGAGGAATTAATTTTACATTTTCTTAAAAGATTTAAAATTTTAAAAATAAACAAATTTGTTTTATATGTAGCGGAGATTTAAGAATCACAACTCCAATTTGTTTCAAACAGAGTGTTTGCAATAGGGCTGAGCAAAGGTTCAAAACCGAACTAACCTGACAAAAATCAAACCGACTCAAGAACATATTTCGCTAAAAACATGAACCGAAACCAAACCGAAAATGATCGGTTCTGTTTGGTTTTGTGTCATTTCGGTTCGGTTTAGGTGTGTTTTTGTCGGTTTTAGGTTAAACCGAACAGAACCGAAACCGAAAATAGAAAAAACATGAAACCGAAACCGAACCAAAGAGCTATTAGGTCCGGTCAATTTTTGTCGTTCGGTCGATTTGGTCGGTCCGGTTCAGTTTTGGCCTTTTGGGTTATCCATGCTCGGCCCTAGTTTGAATTTTACTCGTTTTAATTAGTTAAGCAAATTTCGCAACCAATCCGTTGGCATCTGGCCCCACACCAAAATAATCACACTTTCAAACCCTAACTCACCAACGGCTACTTATACCTTCTTTTCACACACTTCCCCATTCCCATCTCTCATTTCTCCTCTCATTCCAACACCATGTCTCAAAACACCACACTCTTCCTCACTCTCACATTCACATGCCTCCTCCTCATCACCACAACCATAGCCCAATCTCCGGCAGCCTCCCCCACCTACCCTCCACCATCATCAATCATCACCACTCCACCCGCCACCTCACCTTCCAAACCCACCTCACCACTTTCATCACCTCCCATTGCTCCAGTTTCTCCAGTTTCACCAGTTGCATCTCCACCAACAGTTTCTGTCCCTCCTCCAGTGAGTGCACCACCTGCTCCTGTACCAGTGAGTGCTCCTCCACCGACTGTTGTGGAGTCTCCACCTGTACCTGAACCTACTGCTGCACCTCCTGCTGAGGCTCCCACCACTCCTGCTGAGGTGCCTGCACCGGCTCCTAGTAAGAGTAAGAAGAAGAGCAAGAAGCATGATGTGTCGCCTGCACCTGCGCCTGAGTTGATGAGCCCACCGGCTCCTCCTGCTGAAGCTCCTGGACCTGGTGGTGATGAGTTGTCTCCTGGTCCTTCTGCTGCCATTGCTGATGATGTAAGTTTTTTTTATACTAATATTTCATTTTCATAGAATATTTATTTATTTATTAAGTAGTATCTGATAATGTAGGTGTAAATCCCTAAAACATGCATCTAAATATGTTGGTTTTAATTGAAGGTCAATGCAAGTGAAATTGGATTAAAATAAGGGATAATTTGATATATACCCGATCTAAATATGAAAATGATATATATATACTCAGTTTATAAGTTTTGGATGCATCATGTATAATGTAATTAAAACATAATTTTGGTAAATATATTACTTCATATTATTGTGTTTAAGTCGGGTAAATATGAAATTGACCATTAAATTAAAACGAAAAATGTTATACCTGTAATGTTAACAAAAAGTTTTGCCCAAATATGTTTCAAGTATGATACTTTTTTTTTTTTTTTTTTTTTTTTTTTTTTTTTTTTTTTTTTTTTTGAATTTCACTATTTAGAGTACTTGTAAAACTTTTTTTTGCCAACATTATGTGAACTTAACATTTTCAAAAAAATAAATAGGGCATCTAACATCTTTTTCTTTTATGACACGAAAATTCCAATTAATTTAAGGGTTCATTTATACCGTATCTACAAAAAGGATGCACTTATAAAACAAAAATGTTTTCGCTAATGTGTAAATGTGTCAAGATGTACTTTAGTTAGTGGTAATTTGACTAGATATCAGCTTCAAACGGTTAAATGAGAAGGCAATGTATATAATTTGACTAGTTCTTTGTGATTTCAATTTTCAAGTTTCAGTTAAGAACATTGTGGCATTAGGTATGTAATATGTTATCATAAAACTCAAATCTACTACTCTATTATTTATGCACAACTAACTACCTCAAGTGTCGGTGTATTGATTTGAAAATTATACTGTAGTTATTTTAAAAAATCTGTGAGTGTTGTTTAGTTGTAGATATTAAATTTTGTTTAAAAATGGTCATGAAAATGTTAAGTTCACATAATGTTGGCAAAAAAAAGTTTTACAAGTACTCTAAATAGTGAAATTCAAAAAAAAACTCAAATCTACTACTCTATTATTTATGCACAACTAACTACCTCAAGTGTCGGTGTATTGATTTGAAAATTATACTGTAGTTATTTTAAAAAATCTGTGAGTGTTGTTTAGTTGTAGATATTAAATTTTGTTTAAAAATGGTCATAAATATGTGCTGACATTAGATGAGAACTTTAAATGCAGAGTGGAGCAGAAAGATTAAAGAGTGTGGTCGGAAGCTTGGTATTGGCATTGGCCGTTTTTAACTTGCTCTAGGCCCTATATTGTTTTTCTTTCTCATTTATTTATTTCATTGTCTCTTATTTAGTTATATAAATTATTACTCATTTTTATATACAACTCCCGGATCGATCTAGATGCGATTTTGTGTATGGTCCCCTGTAATTTATTTTTTTAGTATTTGTTCCACTGTTACGGTGATTTATCTATCTGTTTTTCTAGTCATTTGGATTGTCTATTTTGTCTTTGTCTGCTGCTCGTGATTTGAATTATATATCTATTCCATTATACGACTTTGTATCTATCAATACTTTATGTTTAAATCGTGCAAGTTGTTTATCGTATATTAGTATAAAGACATTTTGCAAATCCCAATATTATCTTGTTTTGTATCGAAACTTCGTTCAGAGAAATTCAAAAGGTTTTGCTAATGATATTTGTTATAGTTGTGGTTAAAAAGGTTATTGCGATTTTTTTTAAGAAACTACATTATAAATTGGTTCGTTAGAAGGGCAAATTATAATTTTTTCCGCTAAGAGGGCACGTGCCCACCCTGCCTCCTACTGTCTACGTTAGTGACTGCAATCCGATCATTCGTAGATGTAACTAAAATCTTCTATTAACACATACAAAACAAAAATTAAAGTATAGGACTTAAATAATCTTAAGATGTCATAGATATTAGGATCTTATTGTTCAACCAATTCACAGAAACAACTTTTATTTTTCTGACAGTGCGATGAGTTCAAGTTATGATAGACCTAACTCCTAAGGAGGGTGTTAATAGGGTTAATGTATTCTCCCAAATTCCTTTAAACTACAAAACGTTATATAACCATTTCTCAACATTATGAGTCAAAAAGTGTCACCGAGAAAGAGTCGTTTTTGCCTAATAGAAAACGTCTTGCGATAATTGTTGACGACGAAAAAATACTTAAAAAGGAACGCACATCTATAGCATGAAACATGTTACGGTTATGACATTAGTTTAAAAGATTGTTAATTTTTTTTCCTTCAAGCGATTATTCGTGACTCTTCACGCAATAACTTAGAAATCGTAAGTCTAAGTTTCATCATACGTACAATACATAATAATTATCCGAGATGTATCACTAAACAAAGGGTGTTACAGTTAACTCGGTTAATTCTACCTTTTGCCATGCTAAATATAAATTACGTAATCAGGTTTACTTGGTTTTGTCAGTTTTCTCTTCTTTCTCACTCACTGTTGTTCAATCATATGTGTATTTAATCAGTTAATTTTATGCGGATTCGAACTCATAATTCTCCAAAAGTGGTCCTTTCGGTGTGTGGTCTACACTAAATTTGTGGAGCATTTGGAGATGAAGAAACTCTAATGATCCATGTCCATGCAAAAGACAGTGGGCTTATTGGGCTAATAAAAGCTTTCAAGAAACAATGTAGTCCAAAAGTTGTGAATAAACCGTTAGTTTTGGGTTTGTTATAACTTGTCGAATACTTTTGCTCAATTGAAACAATAGAAAAATTATTTGTATGCCTAATACATAAAACTAAATTTATATCTAAAGATTTGATTGATACATTTTAAAAAGTGATAGGATGAAAAATGATGAGAAAAAATAAGTGTAATACACTTGTCATGAAATGAATAATTATATCTAAATTTAGGTATCTTTGTTAGACATAAATATCAATGCTCGAAACAATAAACTGGAACCATGCTAGAAGGACGTCACCATATATCAAATGGGATAGGTTATAAAAACCCCCTCTAAAATACAATTTGTACCCCCCCCCCCCCCCCCCTTGTTTTTTCATTTTTTATTTATTTTTTATTTTTTTTATTTTTTATTTTTATAATTTTGTTTTTATTGTAAAACTACAAAACTGAAAGTACGAAATATAAAAATCAAGTTTAACACGTTAATAGAATTAAACTAACAAAAAATATGAAACAGAAACTGATAAAAAAGTATGTTACACTGTAAACAGAATGACAAAAAGACATATTTTATACTCTTTTTGTACTTTTTCAGTAGGCCAGGAGGGTACCGACAACAATACCCCAAATCAAATTTCATTTAAAGACTTAACATCTATAATACTATAAGATTCAGTCCCTAAATTTAATGTGGAGTTATGATGATAGAGTTTTAGAGTTGGAAATAAGTTTGAGTCGTTTAGTAGTTGCATAGAGTACAAGATAGCTAATGCTCGGAATTCAATGCAGCCTCATAATATCTATACAATCATGAAAGGAGGTGAAGTGCAAGGGTTGCCCGAGTTGATCACCATAGCATTTAGTATAGAATTAAAAGTCGGTTAGATGAAGTGCAAGGGTTGCGAAAAGTTGCAAGAATAATTAATGATTTAACCTAATTCATACCTATATAAACCGGCCAAAATCACATTTAATATGTACATTTGAAGATGATGCACACATCTTTTAGATATTTGATTGTTAGTAGCGGTATATAAATTATCGTTTGCAACATTTTGGAGATGATTCACACATCTTTTAGATCTTTGTAATTAACTTGGTCTTCTTTTTTTCTTAATTTAGTTATCATACGCAGGTACTATGAAAATCACACAAGATCATGCATGCTCAGATAAATGAAACCAAAGATTGGGATACCAACTATTTTCTTTGTTTCTTACATATTTAGGTGATTGTTATAGATAAACATATATATATATATTTATATACAGATAGATATATGTATTATTTTAATGCATTTTCATATACAAGTAATTTATGCGCGTTTTCTATTGATGTAACTCACATGTGCGAATTGATTCAAGAAAATGTGCACGAGCATGTATGTAAAGCAACATTTAAATGGTTAATGATACTTTTTAGCGTGATTAGTTTATTTAAGTAGTTGCTTAATGCTCTTTGAGAAATATTAGAATAAATTTATCGCGTGTAATTGAGTTATTATTGAAAAGAAGAAGGTCGCGCATCGCAAAGTGTTTTCTTTTTTCTATATGTGGAATCATCAGTGAGAAACCAATATTTATGCCAATTAAATGAGTTTGCCATAATAGCAAAATACGACATATTAAAAATATCACATTGAGTAATGAATAGAAAGGAAAAAATGCATAATTTTAACTTAAATCCATTTTTAAATTATAATATCAAATAAAAAAGTTGAGTTTTAAACATAAGCAAAAGTTCAAACTTTTATCGAAAAACAAAACCGGTGCATTTAATGTGAAGTATATACAACATCGAGATGGAAGTGCAAGACTTGCCGGAATTTATCACATGATATTTAGTAATTAGTATACAAATAAAAGTCGGTTATGAATTGAGATAAAGTTGAAAAGGTTGCAAGAATAATTGATGATTTAACCTAATGCAATATATATATATATATATATATATATATATATATATATATATATATATATATATATATATATATATATATATATATATATATATATATATATATATATATATTATGTTAATGCATTTTCATATACAAGTAATTTATGTGTGTTTTCTATTGATGTAGCTCACATGCGCGAATTGATTAAAGAAAATGTGCACGAGCATGCATGTAAAGCAACATTTCAATGGTTAAATGATACTTTTAAGCATGATTAGTTTTTTTTTTTTTTTTTTTTTTTTTTTTTTTTTGGCAACATGGGTTTCCGACTCGACATTGCGAGCCGACTAATCTCACGGCGACTACCCTTAAGCATGATTGATTTATGTAAGCATGCAACTTGAATAATGAATATAAAAGAAAAAGTATATAATTTTTGCTCAAACCCATTTGTAAATTAAAAAAAAATAATAAGTTTAAGACATAATAGTGGAGTCCAAAGGTTTTAGGAATTATTAATTGTGTGTTAATTAATATTCATTTAATTAGCTATTTAGAATTGAGTTTATTGATAAAATTTATTAATATTAGTTAGAATTCAATGTTAATTTTCAATGAAATTAGTTGTACAATAAAATTAGATGGAGCTAAAAAGGTTTGTAACGATTTTTATACAGTTTATATGGCATTATTATACATACATTATTACACAAACTTAATAACGAAAATATTTAACGCACATTAAACTATGACCAATTCTTGCTATAGAGTTTTGGGTTGCCATTTCTTGTGTATTTTGTCTTTTTGTTTTCTTAATATAGGTTGCCTTTCTAAAAAAAAAAAAAAAAAAAAAAAAAAAAAAAAAAAAAAACTATGACCAATTAGATAGACCCCGTGTGCTTTATATTACCATGCAAAAATCATCTAATAGACAAGTATTGTAGGGCTAAGTAATAGAACAAAAGAACAAAAGAAACAAAGTCATCTCAACTTAATAGCCAAAAGCCCATATATAGAATACAACACCGCAAAACCAAAACAACATCAAACACTTTTAAATTTTTATACAAGAAAATTAAAACATTTCATACAACATACTAAACAATAATTAAGTATACACTCGCCAATATACAGAAAAAATACATGATTAACAATTAGATTCTTAGCCCGTGCGTAACACGGGTTCTGCCTGCCTCGTCTATACGAAACTTCAGTTTCATCAAAGGACAAGGACGTATCAATAATTATCACATGACATTATCAATAATTATCACATGACATTATCAAACACAGATTTGATAAATCAATATCTTATATATTTCTGGTCATAAAAAAAGTGAACTATTATTGCTATATATGTTCCCATTTATTTTTCAGTTTTCCAAGACAAAAATATGAAAATTCAAGAATCTTCAAAACATGAAAATTTAAGAATCTTTGTCTAGAAGATTCGAGCCATCGCCATGAAAGAGTAAACCTCGAAATGAACCAAATGTGCAAGTAATACCCTATGTTAATCTTCAACTAAGTGTTTTGTCGCGTGTTATCTTTTTAGCATATCATAACAAGTGTACTTATTTTAAGGATTGAAATGGCACATGTTACGTGACTAATTACAGGATGCTTTGGACATTGTAAGGAGGGCTTGTTATGTTTTCGGTTCGGTTGTTTGGTGTCTTCGTTTCCGCTTTCAATAGATCTTTTTATGATGCAGCGTCTTGTTAGCTAGTTTGTTTCGCGAGCATGTTTTTTTGGTTAAAGTAAATAAGTACATATCTCTTGCGCTATTGTTCTTGTTACATACTTACATTATACTAGCACATTTAAAAAAAATAGAAACCTAAACGAAATATTTATATTTTTTATTTCGTGAAAGATACAGTGAATTTTCATTTGTTGAATCAAATAATTATTGAAATATAAAAGCATATTGAAAATGAAATAAAGATACAACTACTGAGAAAAGTTCTTTTGCATACCAGTTTTTTGCTACAAACTGATGGACAAATCCTCACCATTCGTCTAGTTTGATCTAATAGTGATGATTAACCTAAGATTTAAAAATAAAACCTAAGTCCATGTTTTTTCTTGTATTTTTTTTTCTTATTTATTTATTGTTATTTTCTTTTTTCTTTTTTTGTCCTTTTTATTTTATTTGGGGTTCCACGTCTTTTTTCTTTCTTTCTTTTTTCTTTGACTTTTTTTCTATTCACGTTTTTTCTCTTTTTTTTTTCCTTTGTCTTCTCTTTTCTATTCAAGCTCTTTTTTATCTTTTTTTTTTTTTTTTTGTCTTTTTTTTAATAGTTACTTTTTAAAGTCATTTTTTTCTCTTTTAAAAAAATAAATAAATAAATAAAACAATTCACTTTTTTTTTCTAATAATTTTTTTTTAATAATTAACGATTTTTCCTTCCGCTTTAATACGTTTTCATCTGTTTTCAAACATTTTTTTCCCGTTTTTATACGTTTTCGTCTGTTTTCAAACATTTTCGTTCGTTTTTTTATGCTTTCGTCTACTTTCAAACATTTTCATCCGTTTTCAAACGTTTTCGTTCGTTTTTATACGTTTTTGTCAGTTTTTATTCTTTTTCATACGTTTATATACGTTTTCGTCCGTTTTCAAACGTTTTTGTCCGTTTTCACATGTTTTCGTACGTTTTCGTCTGTTTTCAAACATTTTCATATGTTTTTTTTACGTTTTCGTCTCTTTTCAAACGTTTTCATCTGTTTTTGTCCGTTTTTATACGTTATCATCCATTTTTAAACGTTTTCGTTCGTTTATATACGTTTTCGTCCGTTTTTATACATTTATATATATGTTTTCGTCCATTTTCAGACGTTTTTTTTCCGTTTACATACGTTTTTGTCCATTTTTTTTATGTTTTCGTCCATTTTTTGACGTTTTTGTCTATTTTCATACGTTTTGTCTGTTTTTATACGTTTTCGTCCATTTTCCTACGTTTTCGTTCGTTTTCGTCCGTCTACGTTTGTTTTCATACGTTTTTGCCTGTTTTCATATGTTTTGTTTTGTTTTCATTCGTTTTAACATGTTTTCGTCCGTTTTCATCCATTTTTCATTCATTTTCGTTCGTTTTTAGACGTGTTTTTACGCTTTCAATCATTTTCTTCTGTTTTCATACGTTTTCGTCCGTTTTTTTCCCGTTTTCGTCAATTTTCATATGTTTTCATCCGATTTCGTTCATTTTCATTTATTTTCATACGGTTTTGTCCGTTTTCATCCATTTTCCTTTATTTTCATCCATTATTTTTGCCCATTTTCATACGTGCTTTTACGCTTTCATATGTTTTTGTCCGTTTTCATACGTATTCATCCATTTTCTTACGTTTTCATTTGTTTTGTTACGTTTCTGAATATTACAAGTGATATTCATAATATCACTTGTGATTTTTTGAATATTACTTGTTATTTCTGAATATCAATTGTGATTTTCTTATGTTTTCGTCTATTTTCTTACGTTTTGAATATCACAATTGATATTCAGACTATCACTTGTGATTTTCTGAATATCACTTGTGATATTCTGAATATCACTTGTGATTTTCTGAATATCTATCTCTTTTGGTTTTCCGAATATCAATTGTGATTTTCATGTTACAAAACATTAGTTGAAAATCACTTATGATATTCAGAAAATCACTTGTGATATTCAGAATATTACTTGTGATATTCACTTACAAAACATTAGTTGAAAATCACTTGTGATATTTATAATATCACTTGTGATTTTTTGAATATCACTTGTGATTTTCAGAATATCACTTGTGATTTTTTGAATATCACTTGTGATTTTCTTATGTTTTCGTCTATTTTCTTACATTTTTCATACGTTTTGAATATCACAATTGATATTCAGACTATCACTTGTGATTTTCTGAATATCTATCTCTTTTGGTTTTTCGAATATCAATTGTGATTTTCATGTTACAAAACATTAGTTGAAAATCACTTATGATATTCAGAAAATCACTTGTGATATTCAGAAAATCACTTGTGATATTCAGAATATTACTTGTGATATTCATTTACAAAACATTAGTTGAAAATCACTTGTGATATTCAGAGTATCACTTGTGATATTCTGAGTATCATAGAATAGCATTTATGATATTAAGAATATCATTTGTGGTACTTAGAATATCACTTGTGAAAATGAAAGAAAAAAGATGAAAACATATGAAAGTGTAAAAACACATATGAAAAAGGACGAAAATGTATGAAAAATTGACGAAAATGAAAGAAAACGGATGAAAACGGACGAAAAGAGAACGAAAATGTAAGAAAACGAAAGAAAACGTATGAAAACGCACGAAAGCGTAAGAAAACGGATGAAAACGTATGAAAATTGACGAAAACGTAAGAAAACGGATGGATATATATATATATATATATATATATATATATATATATATATATATATATATATATATATATATATATGAAAACAGACGAAAACGTATGAACATGGGCGAAAACGTAAGAAAACGGACGAAAACATATGAAAAAAATTCGAAAACAGATGAAAACGTAAGAAAACGGACAAAAACGTATTAAAATGGACGAAACGGGTGAAAACGTAAGAAAACAGACAAAAACGTATGAAAACAAGCGAAAATGTATGAAAACAGACGAAAACATATGAAAATAGACGAAAATGTATGAAAACAAACGAAAACGTAAGAAAACTGACGAAAACGTAAAAAACCGACGAATATGTATGAAAAACGAAAAAAGCGTAAAAGAAAAAAAACACGAATTAAAATAATAATAATAATAATAATAATAATAATAATAATAATAATAATAATAATAATAATAATAATTTCTTGTAAAATCCTATGACTTTCTAATGAAGTGATGTTTATAATAATAATAATAATAATAATAAACCCTTGATTTAAAGGAAAAAAACGTGGAGTTAAAAAAAAAAAAAAAAAAAAAAATGAATAAATTAGATAGACAAAAAGGACAAGAAAAAAACTTGGACTTAGGTTGTCTTATTAAATCTTAAATTAATCCCCCACCATTAGATCAAACTAGATGGATGGTGGGGATTTGTCCCTCAGTTTGCAACAAAAACTTAGTTTATAAAATAACTCACCTCGACAACTACTTGTGGACCATGAAACGATAATGCACCATCCTATTCCTTATCGTTCATACTTCATACGTTTATATCTCGGGCCCACCACGTGTCCTTAATTCTCCAACTCGAAGATGACAATTTTTCTTTAAGAATGATAAAACCACTTAAAAATATTTACATAATCTTTCATAAAATGATGTGTCAGACAATGATTGATAAATTTTATTAGGGTGCGTTTGGTTTGTAAGTGGGAATGAAATTGGAATCATATTTGAGGAAAGTTTGAAAGAAAAAGTGGAGAGAGAAAATAAAAAAATGTTTAAATTATATAATTTTTTATATGTAAATTGAGATATTATATGTTATTTTGAAATTGAAAAAATAAAAGGTAAAAAAGTAGAATAATTAAATATGTTGTTGAGAAAAAATATAAAATATAAAACTAAATTATAATTGGTTAGATTTGAACAAAAAATGCTAATTTACCAAAGAATGAATCTTTCATTCAATATCCGTGGGGTCCGCAAAAAAAAGTGTACCAAACAACTTTTATAAAGTTGTTTTGATTCTAAACCTCCCCATACCCCTATATCAAACGGACCCTTGTAGTTTATCTTCCGTCTTTCTGATAGAGTTAATCACTGTCTGACACATCATTTCGTGAATGTTTTTATATGATTGTAACATTTTTCATTTTCCTTTTAACTGAATTTTACAAGACGTTAATGATATTAATTGAATTGATAGAATAATTAAAGAATACATATTAGTTAATATTTATAGCTTAACACAAGAACTTATGGTAATCTTAATATATTACAAATACTAATATATTAATTCTAAATCTAATACTCCCTCCGTCCCAATTTATTTGTCCACTTTTGACTTTTTAAGTCTTTTTTTTTGTCAACTTTAACTTTAAATTTTTTTGTTTGTATTGTATAATACTTGATAAAAATTATACCCAATTAAAATACATTTAAAACATAATCCATTCATATAATTTGCGTCAAATATTATATAACACAAAAGAAAATGTTTATAGACAAAGTTGTAAAAGAAAGACTTTAAAAGTTAAAAGTGGACAAATAATTTTGGACGGAGGGAGTATAAATTATTAACAGCCCCCGTAGTTGGTGCAGATGTAGAATGATCACCCAAACTATCAAATAAAGCAGGTGGTACTTGTAGAAAGACTTGTAGATTCACCAATGATGTGCTTTAGAACATCAAAAATACTCAAACTGTTTCCAAACTCAGTAAACAAAGCAGGCAGTACTTATATAAGAACTTGTAGATTTAGCAATGATTTGTTTTAGGATATCAAAATTTTTATAATTATTCTTAAAGACGTAACACTAGTTGGCATATTGAAAAAGAAACCCCAATGATCGAGTTTTAGTTGACTGTAGGGGGACTTTATAAGAAGACTGGTCAAGTTTTAGTTGACTTTAGATGTAAAAAAAATAAAAAATAAAATAAAATAAAATAAAACACAAGGAATTTTAAAGAAACAAAACTCACGAAAAAAAACAATTGAACTTAATTCTTTCTTCAACCTATACCAATTTCAAATGAATCTGCAATCAAAAACGAAAATTAAAACAAACGGTTTCTCTAAACCAAACACGATCGAACAAACCTTTTTTGTGTGTAAAATGTAAGACGTGAAGACTAGTCAAGCTTTAGGAGGAGATGGTCGAGCTTTAGATGACCTATATCTCCATGTCATTCCAAATCTAAACCAAAAAAGAAAAATGCAAAACAAAACATCAGTAAAAAAAATCATCAACTTTAGCAGTACTTCAATGACCTTTATCTCCCTGTAAAAACAATAAATGACCAGTCCCTTTGGTGAGGTCGTAGATCAGTGTGTCCAAAAACAATGATAAAAATATCAGTAACATCCGACGGTTAATAAAAATGCTCGAAAATGCAAAAAATGACGAACTGTAACATAGCAGTAACTTAGACTGGTTTATGTGACTTACTCAAATTTCAAATTAAAAAAACTAAACGGTCAAACGTTAGAACTATGCGTCTAGTACATGCATTTTAATTTTCAGAAAGATCCGACGATTGACGAAGCTTGGATCATGTTTTTACCGCAACTATACACATAATGACAAACTGAAAAAAATGGGATCCTTTCGGTTCACTAACAATTAGCCTGTGATCGGAGGATGACAATAGTCCGGTGACTTGTACATAGGTCTCTGATACCATGTAAGACGTGAATTACTAATTAATTGGATTGATTGAATAACGAGGGAATAAATATTACCTAGTATTTATAGCCTAACACTTAGGCTTATATGATCAATCATATTCTAATACAAATAATAACGGAGGGGTAACTCGCGCGTTGCTGCGGGAGTATTGTGAGAAACATTTATTGAAAACTGAAGAATAACCTATTCGTTACATGCCATTATTCTATTTGAATCCCAAATAACACCTAATCTAATAAGAAGCAATTTTTTATTTTGCTATTGATTTACAAAATCAATTGATAATTGTTATAGATTGCACATAATTACGACATCAAAACACTTGTGGTTTACCTTGAAAGAAACATCCCCATCTTGTAACGTAGCAGTCACTACGAAACTCAATTTCCAAAAGCAACAATAATTCGGTCGGGATTAGCATCTGTTATACCATATATAGGTGGTTATCTAAGCCAGGAGACCGTGAAATATGGCAATACTTGATCATTGTCAGCAAGACCTTTACTTTAGAACCATGGGTCCAATATGATGTGCTGGAAAAAAAAACAAATCTGCTAGGTTGTTATGGTCAGATATAAAATCAATATATGCATATGAGAGTAAAAACAGTAACAGGTTATGCCTACAACTTGATACATAAGTTCATAGTAAAATAATAACCGAATAAGGAGGTGTTTGTTATTGCATTCTGATAGTTGTTATCTTATTATTTTGTTTCTATCTGCTAGGTTGTTATGGTCACATACTCGTAGTGGCTCTAGAATCAAGACCCTATACCTAAAAATAAGATCTTTAACATTTTGTTTTCTATTTAAACAATATTATAAATCAGTTAGGGGGTGTTTGGGACTAAGAAAAAGAAACGCCTATAAGCAATGTCCTAAATTTATTTTGTGATAATCCATTTAGATAAAAGATTTATAAACATACTTTAGTTTATCATTTATTTATAAGATTAGGCAAAAAGCAGCTTCAGCTTGAAACATAAAAAAGTAACTATTATTACATGTAATGTAATTCTAAATCCTATAACGCCACTTATGACCTATTTATTAATACTGAAAACGCACTATAGTATCAGGAATGACCAACCTATGAGCTATTGAGGCGGAATAAACATAAAATTTGGGAGGAGTGTTTAGCATTGCTTATATACACAGCATATCAGCATAAATGCGATTGGTTATCAACAACAGTCAAACTACAAGCTACACATGCTTGATAAAAAAAAACAATTTGAGGGTGTTTAGGACTGCTTATCAACATATTGCGTTTTTATTTCTGTTCAGGCTTATTTATGGGCTTATTAGCTTATTTGATTCGGCTTATTATTTATAAGCCTACATTTTCCAGCTTATGTTACAACTTATGGCTTATATAAGTTTATTATGATATAATAAGCGTACTGCCAATAAATCTTAAAATAAGCCGGAAAATTGACCTTATAAAATATAAGCCGAATCAAATAAAATGAAGAAACCACACCAAAAAAACAACATAGAACTTACTGGAATTGTAAAAAGCTAATAAGCTTGGTTTTAGCGGCTCATCAACTTGAGTTAATAAGCTCGGCGACGTCACATTGTGTTAATTCACATACCATTTCATGGCCAAATACCGACCCAAATGGACTAAATAAGCTAACAAATGCCAAAGAATTATATGTTTTATGTTTGTGAACGTGCAGGTACGGATATCTCGTTAAAAAACGAAAAACAAATGGTAAACAAGCAAAAACGAGCACGAGAGTAGAACGTGTGCAAAGTAGTCAAAGTTTAGTCAATGCTGAGCCTTAAAAGTCCTATGAGTTATGTGATTTATCAGATTTGATCCCTGGACAAAGTTTCTTGAAATTTTAAGAATGGTCCTTCAAGTTTGAGAAGTTGTCAGTTATGGTCCTTTGAAGAATATTTCTGAAGAATGGCAGTTTTGGTCCTCTATGAATCATGAAGTTACATTTGAAGCCCTTGGATCACTTTTTGATATTGGTAGAATTTACCCTTAAAAGTTTCATTTATTATACATTTGGTCCTCATTTGTTCTAATATCAAAGATTTGAATTTACACAAGCCTAGTCCAAGAAATAAATCCAAATTAAAAATACCAAAAGCCCATTTCCCACAAAGCAAACCAAAGCCCAATCATCTCCATACCCGGTCCATTTCCCTTCCTTGGTCAACCCCCATTTAACCCCGGTCAAACAATTGATAAATAATATTACCCGCCCCCATTTCCCCCAAATTACCCAGGGAAACAGTAACTATGAACCCTAAAATTTCCATCCCTCAAATTAACCACAATTAAGGGTTAAATGGTCAATTCAAGGACTTCTAGAAGCTGACACATGTGTCAGTAGTTTGTCAGAGCGAAGAAGCACATATATGACCACATGGCAGTATCTCATTGGCTCAAACACGTCACAAGATCTAATCCAAGGGCTTATATGATGAGGCAATGATTGATTAATGATCAAGCGGCTCAGATTGGCATTGAAGAAGCACATATCACACGGATTGCCAAGCTGGCAATCCATGAGCACTCTTTCTAGAATCCTCTCTCTTGTAGTATAAATAGAAGCTTAGGATCAGTGTAATAGGGGTGGAGCTTTAAATAGCGAAGCTCTGCCAAAATCATTTCTTGTAATAGCTTAATTCTCATTTGTAGTATAATTCTTCATTTTAATGAAATTCAGTTTTTATTTCCAAGCAATTGTTCTTATTATTTTCAGATTAGTATTATAGTTTAATCTCTTTTAATTCAGTAATTTCTTAGTTTTATAAAAACATTGTTTACCTTTTTATTCAAATTAATTGTTGTCATTCAAATAGTTTTAAGAAAAATTCATAAAACAGAAAATAAAAAGATTGTTATTTGAAATAAGTTCTCAATTAAGCTTGTTTGAAGTTGTATACATCTCATTCCAGTTCTTTATAGCTTTTGAGATAATTGTTTTCAATTTTCTTGTTCAAAAGTTTTCTAGTCAACTGTTGGAATTCCTGGTGAAATTTGGCAGGCCAAAGCTGAACTTGGAAGAGTTTGAGCCTGTCTAAAGACAGGCTAGCACAGTGAACTCCCCTCTTTTATGCTGAGGGGAGACTCATTTGTAAGTTTTACTTGCACTTTTACTTAACTAATATTATAGATCTATGATTCTGTATTGATTGTTGTTAATTAGTAGTTTAGATTGATATTTCAGCTTCAATTAGTGCTCATTTAGCTTAGTTAATCTTTTAGTTTGGTGATTTGTAGCTGTAATTGTAGTTTTTAGTATTGAACTGTTTGATTAAGGAAGTATCTGTGAAACTGAGTTTTAGCTGGTATTTGTTGGTTATTACTGTGCATCTGTGCTCTGATGCTCTATTATAGTTTTAGGATACTGTTGGTCATTGTTGTTGAGATTAGTGGTTAAATTCAGTAAGTTGTAGTGTATATTGATAGTTAAAGGGGTGTTTGGATCTAGTAGTTATTGTGTATAATTTTGGTTTACCTGCTGGTTTTCTGCTTTAAGTAGGTTCACTTAAGTTAGTAATAGCTATTTAGAACATAAAAATTGTAGGATATATAATTAAAAAGT
The DNA here is from genome assembly GCA_030686995.1 of Artemisia argyi. Classification (NCBI taxonomy): domain Eukaryota; kingdom Viridiplantae; phylum Streptophyta; class Magnoliopsida; order Asterales; family Asteraceae; genus Artemisia; species Artemisia argyi. Next base: position 260,690,344 of record CM060709.1, on the reverse strand, counting down.
CAAAGTAGAATTTCAATTTGAATAATTGTTTGAGTTTTATAAATCAGTTAGTAATAACTTAGTGGTAGTAGCATAATTGTTCACAGTAGCTTAATATAGTGGAATTACAGCTTAAAATTACAAATAAGAGTAGTAATAATCAATTGAATTTAGATTTGGTCAAAGTAGTGTATGCAATAAAAGTCAACTGTTCATTGCTTATTGTTCCCACTGGCTGCTGAACTTGGGTGAATTTAGAGGAGCATTTGGTAGTTTATGATAGAATAATTGCTTGTTTTTGAATCTAAGTAGTATAGTTGTGCAGTTGCCCCTATAATATCTAGGGTTAGAGCTTATTTGGACAAGATTATTGGTACTGCTTATTAGAGGATTGGACATGTTTTCTGATTTGAGCATTTAGGTTGATAAAGTTTAATTGAGCATGTGATTTAGTTTTATGGTCACTTTTGAGTAGATTTAGTTGTAGTCTAGCTATTGCAATCAGTACTTGTATCTAGCTTATTCAGAATTGGATTTAGCTCATTATTTGTTTGCTTATTGTTGCACTTTGTTGGATTTCTTTGGTTTCTGTGTGATATAACATCATTTCTGAGCATCATTGAGTTTATTAGAGTAATTTGCATTTGTGTTATCAGTTTGGTTAAGTTTTGTGGCAAGTGCTTATAAATAAGCACTTGCCATAAGCTGTATAAGCTCAAAATAAGCACTTATGCTTAACTTTTTCTTTTCAAAATTTTTCTGCTATCTTTCCATATTATTTTAGATTTTCTGTAATTTTTCCAGATTTTTCTGGAATTTTTTACTATTTTTCTTAATATTTCTTAGCTTTTAATCAATTTTTAATCCTTTTATATAATCAAAAATCAATAAAAAATCAGAAAAAGCTTTAAAAAATACAAAAATATTTTAGATAATTCTTTTACAATATTTTAGACTTGTCAAATTAGATTTTATATTTTTCATATTTTCTTCTATTTTTAATTACTTTTTAATTCAATAAATAGAAAATAAATCATAGAAAATAAATAAAAAGCCAAAAAAATATTTTTCTTTTTCTTAAAATTCTTTTTAATAGTTTAAGATTTTTAGAAAATTATTTCAAATTTGTAGGATCGTTTTTAGAATAAAAGTCGCGTTTTATTTTGTACGCTACGTTTAAAAATTACGTTTGCATTTCCGTTTTCACGTTTTAGACTTTTGTGCATATATAGCTTGTACTCTTCGCATATTTCACTATATCTTTTCATATTTTGAATTTCACAATCACTTCTCACTTTTCACTTTTCACTACACGATTCCCAATTCGATTATTCGAAATTCCATTCGAACCTTCGTTGGGAGAACGACCCGGGAAATACTTTCCTAAGCATTTCTTCAGAAAATAAATATATAGTATAATTGAGCACGTATAAATTTTTGGCGCCGCAGCCGGGGAAGGTCGAAGTGAGTTTTTGAATATCGTTTTGAAAAATCGTGTTTTGTTAAGCCTTCCTCTATTTTGTATATATATTTCTATAAAAATTGAAAAATTCAAAACACTTTTCCTAAAGTGTTTACAAAAATATCAAAAAAATAATAAATTGTAAACCAAAAAAGTCTCACAATATAACAAAAACGTGAAATTAATTGTTTATCGGATTATTTCAATTACTACAACCGATTAAGTGGGAAATACGGAAGCTAAGACATTAAATTGCTAGCTGAAGAGAGAAACACTCTTCTTTCCCGTCCTGTCGCGCGTGGTTTTAAAAGAAATGGTTTTCGATTAACGTAACGTTTTAATAAAAAGAAAAACAAAAGAAATAAAAAGTTTTTGAGATAAAAATATAAAAAATAAAAAGATTTTCTTTTCTCTTTTCTTTTTCATTTTCTTTTTGAATTTGCTTGTGGTGCATGCACACCCGTTCTTCTTTTGAGAGTCTTACGTCTCCGTTCTCAAACCCCGAGCGGGTTTTACGACGAGATGAACCAAAATGAACAACACAGCAGACCCCCGCCGATGGGTGGTCTGCAGCACAATGTCATCCCGCCGATGGGACAATAACCGGCATTTGATCCACGTCCAATGGAAGAACAACTCCAATCACCATTCAATGGTGTGAGGAGGGCTATTGTGATTCCGGACATCAATGCCAATTTTGAGATAAATCACGGATTACTCAATTTGATCACGGGTATATCCTTTCACGAGTTTGATCACGAAAACCCCTATGCTCACATCAGAAATTTCACCTACATCACTGAGACCATAAGAATGAACCAAGTTCCTCACGATGTGGTGAAATTGAAGTTATTTCCTTTCTCCTTAAAAGGAGCAGCCCGGACTTGGCTGGAAAAGGAACCGCCTAATTCGATTCACACTTGGAATGATCTTGCTTCCAAGTTTGTGAATTATTTCTATCCTCCCTCTAGAACTTCTAACCTACGTTCCCAAATCTTTCGGTTCCAACAAGCTTTTGATGAATCATTTAGTGAAGCTTGGGACCGATTCAAAGATTTGAAGGAAAAATGTCCTAACCATGGGTTCACCGACCTTCAACAGATTGACACTTTCTATAATGGGTTATGTCATGTTGACCAAGACTCACTCAACTCTACTGCGGGTGGGAACTTATTGGCTAGGAACACGAATGATGCTTTCATGATAATTGAGAATAAGGCTCATGTAAGAATGTCTAGGAATAAACCTCAAGTGTCGAATAATGGTAAAAATAATGATGAAATGATAAGTATGATATTGGCTTTAACAAAGAAAGTTGATGCAATTTCAATTGAAAAATCAAACCATCAAGTCAATGTGGTTAGTCATGGTTGTGAGACTTGTGGTGGTCCACATTTGTATTATGAATGTCCGGCCACCGGTGCCTTTTCTCATGAGAACGCGTATGCGGCAAATACGGGTAACAACGGTTATCCACAACCTCAAGGAGACCGTAATCTCCTCAGCTACCGTTCTACTCATTATCTTGGACCACCCGTTCTTGAACAACCAAACCAAGTCAATCAAGTCAACCAGAATCATAATGTTGTGAATCGTAATAATCAAGGAAATCAAAACCAGAGTCGAGCTAATAACGGTTTTCAAAATCATAATCAAGGGTTTAATCAAAACCGGGGTTTTCAAGGTAATTACAATCAAGGCCCACCTCAAGGGAATTTTCAAAACCAAGGAAATTATGGAAACCCTGGGAATTTTTAGAACGCAAATCATGGGAATCAAAATCATGGTAATTTCCAAAACCGTGGGCAGAATTTCAATAATAATCAAAATCAAGGTGTTATTCAAAATCCGTCGCCCATGGAAGATTTGATTAAGCAATTGATTCAAAACCAACAATCTTTTATGGCAAAATATGAAGAGTCAACACGGTTGTTTGCAAATCAAATCAGTGATATTAACAAGCGTTTAAATGATCGACCCTCGGGCTCGGGTACTACTTCTTTGCCAAGCAACACGATCGCAAACCCGAGGGGCGAAGTAAAGGCTATCACGACTTGCAGTGGTGCTAAATATGATGGACCCACAGCTCCTACTACCTCTTCTTCTTCGTTTCCGCCTAAGGTAGTGGACTGTGAGATCGAGGCGACAAAGGACCCAGTTCCTCCTATTAATAATGGAGGTTCCGAAAACGTCCAACCTCCGGTTGTCCAAAAGTCAAAGGATAAAGAAAAAGTCGTTTTTGAAAACAATGTGAAATACAAGTCTAAATTGCCATATCCATCACGATTTAATGATGAAGAGCTCCGTGCAAAGTCTAAAAAACAAATGGAAAAATTTCTTGATATTTTTCAAAAATTGCACTTTGATATAAGTTTTATGGATGCTCTCGTGTACATGCCAAAATTTGCTTCCACGTTCAAAAACCTCATAAGTAATAAAGAGAAATTGCTTGAATTAGCTGAAACGCCGATAAATGCTCAATGTTCCGCGATTCTTCTCAAGAAGCTTCCCGAAAAGCTTGGTGACTCGGGAAAGTTTCTCATTCCTAGTTCATTGAAAGATCAAGAAGTTTGCAACGCCCTGGCCGATTCAGGTGCGAGTATTAACCTTATGCCATTATCGATCTATGAACAACTTGGAATGGGAGATCTTAAACTGACGAGAATGACTTTAGAGCTTGCTAATCGACCGATAACTCATCCGGTTGGAATTGCTGAAGACGTTTTTGTTCGTGTGAATTCGTGTATTTTTCCGGCAGATTTTGTTGTTGTTAATTTTGAGGCTGATCCGAGAGTTCCTCTTATACTAGGGCGACCGTTTTTACGAACCGCAAAAGCCCTAGTAGATCATTTTGAGGATACTCTAATTTTACGACATGATGATGACATAATGATTTTTAAAGCTGATGCTTCGAAATCAAAGAAGTATGCCGTCAAAAGCGTTGATGTTTGTGATTATTCCTTTGATGATTTTGTGAAAACTTTCGTCTCCGACTCTTCCCCATCATTTCCTCCGACTAAGGAATGTGATTCTTTTTGGGAAGAGGTCGATGAATTCCTTGCTATTGAAACGATTCCATTTTTTGAGACTGACGAATCTTACTTTGATTCGGAGGGAGATATTATTTTTCTTGACAATTTGTTGAATGATGAACCGTCAATCCCTCCGGATAAAGTTAAGACGAAGATTAAGCTTATAATTGACGATCCTCTTGAGCTCGAGCTCGAGGAATTTTTACCCGACTTTGAGAGTTTTACCTTTGATACGACTGAGGAGATTTGTGGCAATCCCACTTATCGTCCTGATTTTTCTGATACGACTTATGAAGCTTTTCATTTTGATATCGATCACTCGGAAGAGACGAGTCGTGGCAGTACCACTTCTCATGCTTTTATCTCTCTTCCGGGGTATGAGTCATTTCGTTTTGATGAATTTGAATGTGAAATTGAAAAATTTTCTAATCCTGAATATGAAAGTTTTAGTTTTGATCTTGACATTGATCATGATCCGGGTGGTGTTCTTAAAAATGAGAATTTGAATGAAAAGTTTATCCCAACCCTCCCACCCGGGAAAGTTTTTAAAATGAGCTTGAATGATAAAATTCATAATTTTCCAATTATGAAGTTTTCTTCTGATGATGATGAGTTTTTCAAGATTGTTATCATGACCTTCTTGCCATTTGCAACATTTGGTGTGATTTCTCTTATCCGTCATTCCGTAGGGAGTGAGGATGTTGTTTTTGACCCTGGTGTCATTTTTAAAAGTTTTCATCATTAAAATGCCATCGGTTATCTCTTCGGGGTGGAACTTTTCACTACTTCATATGTTTTTCAAAAATATTTTGAATGAATGCCCGAGTGAGAGTATTTTTCCACGGATTTTTCCCCAAGGACAAATTAATTCGGGGATCGAGTCAAGCTACGTGACTCGGAAATCAAAAACAAAGCGCTTCATGGGTGGCAACCCATGCTTATCCAATTTCATCTTCTTATTTTTCTTATTTCTAACAAATAACGTGAGGAGGGGGTGCCTCTTCTACTCTTGTGTTCCGTGGTTGTTTGTGATGTTTGTTTAGGATTGTCCGCGATTTATGATGGCTCTTGTGCTCGTTATCTTCTCTCCGCTCAAGTTTCATTCATCGGTGCTTATTGGAAATCCTATATCCGTTAATCTTATCGACTAGCGTTTTTCTTTGGCATAATTAATAAACGGCCTAAAATTTTATTAGGATTGCCTTAACCCGTAAAAACATTGAGGACAATGTTTCATTCTAGTCTGGGGAGGGTGAATCATCGATTCGATTTGACCTCGCATTTTTCACAATGTCGTGCACTCTTGCAACTCCGTTTTCCACCAAAAATGAAAAAATTTGAAAAAATTGAAAAGTTCAAAAAGTTTGAAGAAAAATTGATGAAAAAGTTATGAAAAAGCACAAAAAATATGAAAAAGTTGAAAAAGTTGTGCAAAAATATAATAAAGTTTGAATAAGTGTTTTGACACCTTGTTGACTTTCTTGCTGGCGAGAGTAGGAATAAATATTTTGACTTGACAGGGCGTGTTGAGCCCTAGCTTGTTCCTTTAACCAATGATAATCACATAAGTTTGTGCTAGTTTTGTACACAAGGAGCTATAAAATGCGAATTCTTTCTTAAGAATCTGCAAGTTCCTGTACTTGACTTTATACATGCGCAGCTTAAAAGCTTTCGCTAGTCTTTTACACCAAAGAGCTAGAAAACGCGAATTCTTCTTCTAGAATTTGCAAGTTTCCGTAACTGACTTTATATATGCGTGGCTGATTATCGGCTAAGTATTCACTGGTTTCATTACGTGGAATCTTAAATTGCGAAGAGCGAGAAATGATAGAGTTTATTTAGAAGTTAGATGCTAAACGTGGAGTAGTGGTTCTCTTTAGAGCTCATGGAAGTTACTTGTGGCTTTTTACTCCCATAAAATACGTCACCGATATATAATAGATGTTCTAGGTTAATTAGTGGTATTTAGGTTTGGATAATATTTAGTTCTTTATTTTCTTAAGAGAATATGCGCTTTAAAAGTTGGGTACATATCAAGGAACATAAAAAATAAGAGCAAAAAGTGAAAAAATCAAAAGTCAAAAGTTGATTATCTATGTGGTTTTGGAGCTACCCGATAAGCTTCCAATGATGATATGAGAAAAGTCAAGAAAGAAAAAAGTGAAAAGTATAAAAAGTATGAAAAAAGTGAAAAAGTGAAAAATGAAAAAAAAATGAAAGTTGAAAGTTATGATGAATAAGAGCTTGAATGTAAATAAGTTGTTGGCGCGTGAGGTGCATCTGGATGATTCTGAATTGGACACATGATGTGCACGTGTAGTACTCCGCAACTTATAATTATGATGTTGTATGTACCAAAATTCCTTGATGTGGACCGAATTTCTATTGCAGTGGTACTTAAGAGAAAATGAATAACTACTTATCGTTTAAACTTAGGTGTTGATGCGTGGGGATTGCACCAGACTTTACCTCTCGAGGGATCTCGAGAAGCTTACAACTCCCACCAGGCAGTGTACCTGATCGTTGTAGTATAGTATAGTGACAAGTACCGGGGGATTGATCATTCAGCTAGGAATAATGTCGCTAGGATTAGAAAACCTAAATACTAGTTCTAGAGATGAGGGATGATTATTTTTGTATTTTTATATTTTTTAGAAAGCAAATAAAAATCTCGGGTTTTAAGGATTTGGGCGGAATTAGTTGCTAGCCAACTAACCCAATACTAAAGATGCAATCAAAATAAAATACTAGAAATGAAAATAAAACTAAATTAACTAAGGTTGTGAGCAATAAGTGGAGAAATTGTGTTTACTTAGATTTCACTACTCCCTAGATATCTTTTACACGTTAATTACTTGTTATAGTTGCGTGGATGATGGATTGTATTCCTTAATACCATTCATGGGGTGGCGCACTTAATTCCCCAATCCTATGAGTGCCTACTTCACTCCTATGTCGAGCCGGATAAGAAGCTCCTAACATGGGATCATTAGAATTTACTCATGCATTAAATACAACCAATAAAACCTAGTGCACATCAGTTCATGTTTCCTAAGACGTTCAAGCATGTTACCATTTGGAGATCTGCCAGTTTTCTTAAGCCTAACATCGAAATCATTCATCCAATACAACCATAAACAAGTAATCAACACATAATCAACATCTAGGTTTCATTAGATCTAAGCAGACACAAGATAGATCTAGCCTAGCATGATGGAATTAAGACAAGTACAAGATATAGACAACCAACACATAGACATATTGATTGAATTAGAAGAACACTTATCTCAATTACACATGATAGGGTTCAAGGGCTGAAAATCCTTGAAAAACCTGTAAAATTCGTAATAGGTTCGGCCTTAGGGTTTCTCCAAAACTTCTTCTTTTTTTATGAATGAAAATTAGAAAACTATATATAGGAAATTGAGGCTGACGGCGTCAAGACCAAATAGGTGACGCCGTCATCTCGCCGCCAAAATATTTCTCGGACTGCCTTGATCTTCATCTAACGCCGTCATGTATTAGGGTCTTCCAGGCCGTCACGTGTTTTACTCTTGACGCTCTACTTGTGACGCCTTCACGTTTGCACTGGGCTGTCATGCAATTTACTCTTGACGCCGTCAGGGTGTTGCTCTTGACGCCGTCACCTACTGTTCCCAGCAAGGAAAATTAAGACTTTGGCGTTTTCTTCACTTTTATGCTCCAAAAATGTCCGAATTGCTTCCTTTTTCCAGATTTCACTCCAAAAGTACCTAAAATCACAAAAGGAACGATTTAGGGCAATATTTGATAAAATAAATTCAATTCCGGGCTTAAATGACCCCCTAAAAGTTGTTCATTTTTCACCTCATCATATACCCTTACACTTGAGATTTGCTTGTCCCCAAGCAAATGCGCTTTTATTCTTATAAAAATACAAGTTAGGGGTCATTTAACACTAATATAAAAGTAATTACAACAAATAATCGTTCCACTAAAGACCAAAGACAAGCACGGAGGTCATACACTAGCACCTCACAAATAGTGTTTAGATACTCACATCTCTCGGATGTAATAAAGTATAGATTACAATATGGAAACGAAAGATATCTCTCACAACCTGTCATAGCAAAATAGATTACCATAGGCTTGGGAAAGGATCAAACCTCCACCACATGGCGTAAGCACCTAGGATAAGCTATCAAAGAGGTCTTTTAAATGGTTGTAACGTTAGGTGTAGGGATATTATGAAATACACGGTTTTGTTGGATAAAGGAAGTTTTTACTGGTGGCGAGTTAACAATCTTGGTTAATTACATGTACAATGTCGCGTTGCTAAGCCAAGACTAGACTCGACTTAAGCTAATAAATAAAAAATAACAAAAACATAAAATAAACATAGAATGAAACGGGATGGTAGTCCGCATGTTTTTTCTCTTTTTCTTTTTCTATTTTTTTTTTCTTCTTCTTAATTTTTTTCGATTTTTTTTTAATTTTTTTTGTGCATACACTCTTACCCTACCATTCAAAATAATACATTATAGGGAATGAAAATTCCCCTTACACTTGAATTTTTACATACTTTACAATAAACTAATCTAATGACTCGAATTAAGAAAATCAAAACACTTTGAGTACTTTTAAGATTAACGCACATATAGGGGTAATAAATGATGTTCTTCCCTATTACTCCATAAAATAAGTACTTTACACATGAGTCCCAATCGTCCCAAAACAATATGTACAAGGATATGACTCGACTTAGCAACCATGTAATCAATTAGATAGTTAACTTAGGGTTTAACAAATAACAATAATGCACTAAAAATGAGTGCATACACGGAAGGCTAAGGCGATTTGGTTGTACATTTAAGTGGGGTGTAACAAATTCTTCATTTAAGTAAAATGCTTAAAGTTAGAAACGAAAAGATAGGCTCAGAGGGGTGTACTAGGGGTTTCGTGTACTAAAAATGAGTACAACGCTAAGGTGTGGGAAAATTAGTTGACCTAACTAGCCAAGTAATATGACATAAATGGTCAAGTAATTATAATACAGGTTTAACACAAGGGTGATCCTAATGCCTCTTATCATGTAGTAAATCCTACTACACGAATGTAGTCTCACTAGCGGTCTCGGGATGCATCACTAACGCAAGTTCTAGAATCTAAATGCTACCGGTACACTCATAAGCACTAATAGTAAATGCTTTTCCTATCAAATCTAAATGCGAACCTCACATTTTTGGGTGGAAAATTTTTCTGAATATACGGTTATGTGCTAGTCATACAATCTCCTATCCATGAGACGGTTGCTATGGCTAAAGTTTCACTCCTAAATGTTGTAAAAAAATTTAAATTTGGCGCTAAAATTGCACTAACAAGTATTCTCATAGTTTTATTACACATCTACCATTAAACAAGACAAACTCAAGCGAAAGTGTATATGTAAGGTATCATCATTTTACCCTCCCCTTACACTTAAGATGAACATTGTCCCCAATGTTCAAGTAAAGATTGTAAAAGTGAAAAAGTAAAAAGAATGAAATCAAATACTCCCCTGATTCGCTCGGTATGGATAATAAGGTAGCCAGGTTAAATCTTCCTCCAAGAAAATGAACAATCAAAGCTTCCCTTCCAGAAAAATAAATCATCTTCTTGTCATACACAACCTGTAAATCCTGAGAAAACAAACAAAGCAACCTCGCATAAAATTGGCGGCAATCTATATAAGTTACTAAATCCTAGAAAACAAAATAAGATATAATGCTTGTGGAATGAAGTTTGCAGATTTCCTGGAGATTATAGAACTTAATAATTCACAAAAAACTTAAGACTCCGTTAGAAAAACAAAACCGGTAAAATTTCCAGATTTTTACACGTGACGCCGTCAAGAGTAAACTCGTGACGCCGTCAGAAGTGATCTACAGAAATTCTTATGTTCAGTTTCCGGAAAATTTCTGGAAAAACTTGGTCCTACTTCCTGGAAAATCCTGCAAAACTTCATTATGACTCAATACAAGCATTTGTCTCTAACAAATACGAATATGCATGTTCACTTAATATTGTGGAGAATCATGATCGGTTTGTTTCTTAAAAACATATTTGGGGTTTCCCCTTACATTTATCTTGTGCAAAAATACTTTTAGGTGGAGTTAAGACTAGGCCAAAACAACAAAGTAAAGTATTTCCACTTTTTAGTTAGAACCATGATCTACCAACAATAAAAATAAAGCATGCGTACGGAAACAAATAACAAACAAACAAAATAAAATCACAAAGAGCATGGGTTGCCTCCCAAGAAGCGCCTTTCTTTATTTACGAGTCTTGTAGCTAGACTCAAGGTCATGGGTTACTACGTGACCTCATCGTTGGTTCCACTCTCTAGGTCGTCTTCTAAACCAGTTTTGTATTCCGGACCTAGTTGCAAGCATTCTTTGTAGAAACCAAGCATCCTATTCTTTACATACTCTACTCCTCTACGTCTATCCTCATCATTCCTATAATAAGCCGCTTGCTTGTGTTCTTTTTCTATATTAGAGAGAAGGCGGTATTGCTCAATTTTGTAGGGCATTTGGTAGGCAATCTCATCATTCTCTTCCTTAAATCTAACTATCCCTAGAGTCGGATCATAACTCATCCTAGTGGCCTCAACAAATGGTTTTCCAAATATTATTTGGCTTAGGCAAGCATCTATCACCGGTCGAGTGTCTTCTACTATCATAAAATCGATCTCATAAGTGAGATTGCCTATAATCACATGCAATCCCTTCACTCTTCCTGCAAAATTACTTATCAGATTCTTATTGGGCATCATCCTAAAATCGAGTTGTTTCTTCATCACCCAATTGTAATAAGTCCTAGTCATGATGTTAACAGGAGATCTAGGATTGATGTAAGCTTTCCATATATGCATGTGCCCGATGTTGCATGGTATGTTGATGTTAGAGGGGTCTCCCATTTTGATAAGGGGTGTGCCAAGGATATATGGTCTCTCGGGACTATCGAATAAATCCTTATGGTATTCCTGTTCTTCCTTGGTGGGCAACTTATCAAAGTACTTCTCTATAGTTTCTACTTCCTCTAACTTCTTTTCCTTATTAATCTCAACTTCCCTACTTTCATCCCTAGTTTCGGTTTCTACTCCAACTTCATCTTTGTCACTTTCTTCTATCTCCTCATCTATTGGCTTAACGGTGACAACATTGACAAAGTGGACATGTTTGGATGATGAGGGATCCTTAATTTGGATTCTGTTATTGGTGTCCCTAGTATCCTTCCTAGGTGTAGTTAACGCTTGGTTGTTGAGGGCTTTCAACAAGTTGTCTATCTTGTTGGTCATCTCCGTTTATTGTTGGTTGAATTCGGTTTCAAACCTAGCTATGCGAGCTTCTTGATATGCCATGAACTTAGACATCAATCCTTCAAGATTGTTGGTACTACCATAGTTGTTAGAAGGATTGTTGTTGAAAGTACGGTTGGAGGGTGGACCGTTTGGTTGGTAACGATTAGGCGGGTTGGAAGAATTGGGTTGATTTTGTTTCCACTTAAGGTTTGGGTGATTTTTCCAAGAGGGGTTGTATTAATCACCATAAGGGTTTGGCTTGGGTTTGAAAGTGTACCACTTATCTCCCGCTTCATCGGTACGCGTGGATGCGTAGTTCGCAAAAGCTGTTCCGGGGAGTTCCACACAATCACGAGTGTCATGGGGACCACTACATAATTCGCATGAAGAAGTGATTTTGTTCACTTGGCTTGAAGGCTTAGGAGCTTAGTAGGATTTCATGAGAAACTTGACTTGGTCCTCAAGTTCCATGATTCTACGGTCGGGAGTGCTAGAGTTGTTCGAAGGTAAAGATATTGCCTTGACCGTTTTGTTCAAATCACGGGGATCATTCCAACTTTCGTTGTCATAGAGAGCAAGATCTTCTATGAGTTCCCATGATTGTTCCGCACTTAGATCACGTAGCTTACCACCGGCCGATTGGTCAATGGCTCGCCTCGTGGAGAGATCGATATGGTCATAAAAGATTTGGACTTGGAGCCAAAGATCTATGCCATGATGAGGGACTTTTTGAAGTAAGTCCTTGAAACGAGTCCATGCTTCATAAAGAGATTCATTTTGACGTTGTTGGAACATCAAGATGTCATTTCTAAGCTTAGTAGTTCTCCCCAGTGGAAAAATTGAGCAAGGAAACGAGTGGTGAGATCATCCTATGTGGTGATGGATCCCGCGGGTAAACGCTCAAGCCATTGACTAGCTTGATCCCATTGAGAGAATTGGAATAGGCGTAATCAGGTTGTCCCTCTAGTTTCAACACCTAGGTCTATGGAATCTACGATTTCAAGGAAGTCCTTAAGATGTTGATTTGGATCTTCGGAACGAAGTCCATGGAATGCACATCCGCTTTGCACCAACCGGATGGTGTCGGATCGCAAGGGAGTCACATTGGCTCCGGTGAGCTCAATGGTGTTTCGGTATCCTTGGTGGCTAGGTCGGGAATACTCTCCTAAGGTTCGGGGCCTAGGAGGTTCTAGTGGTGGGTTTTGTTGTGGTGGGATGACGGGTTCAAAGATGTTCCCGTTGTCCATGATGTCGGGTGGTGAAAAGTTACGAACAAAAACACAAAGAAATAAGATAGACTAAAGAAAACCTAAAAATAAAAATAAAACCTTACTAGAAAGGAATCTAGCAAGTAGACCTAATAAAAAGAAGTTCTAACCTAGACAATAACTATTCCCCGGGCTGCGGTGCTAAAAACTTGATGCGTGGGGATTACACTAGGCTTTACCTCTCGAGGGATCTCGAGAAGCTTACAACCCCCACCAGGCAGTGTACCTGATCTTTGTAGTATAGTATAGTGACAAGTACCGGGGGATTGATCGTTCAGCTAGGAATAGTGTAGCTAGGATTAGAAAACCTAAATACTTGTTCTAGAGATGAGGGATGATTATTTTTGTATTTTTATATTTTTTAGAAAGCAAATAAAAATCTCGGGTTTTAAGGATTTGAGCGGAATTAGTTGCTAGCTAACTAACCCAATACTAAAGATGCAATCAAAATAAAAGACTAGAAATGAAAATAAAACTAAATTAACTAAGGTTGTGAGCAATAAGTAGAGAAATTGTGTTTACTTAGATTTCACTACTCCCTAGATATCTTTTACACGTTAATTATTTTTTATAGTTGCGTGGATGACGGATTGTATTCCTTAATACCATTCATGGGGTGGCGCACTTAATTCCCCAATCCTATGAGTGCCTACTTCACTCCTATGTCAAGCCGGCTAAGAAGCTCCTAACATGGGATTATTAGAATTTACTCATGCATTAAATACAACCAATAAAACCTAGTGCACATCAGTTCATGTTTCCTAAGACGTTCAAGCATGTTACCATTTGGAGATCTGCCAGTTTTCTTAAGCCTAACATCGAAATCATTTATCCAATACAACCATAAACAAGTAATCAACACATAATCAACATCTAGGTTTCATTAGATCTAAGCAAACACAAGATAGATCTAACCTAGCATGATGGAATTAAGACAAGTACAAGATATAGACAACCAACACATAGACATATTGATTGAATTAGAAGAACACTTATCTTAATTACACATGAAAGGGTTCAAGGGCTGAAAACCCTTGAAAAACCTGTAAAATTCGTAATAGGTTCGGCCTTAGGGTTTCTCCAAAACTTCTTCATTTTTTATGAATGAAAATTAGAAAACTATATATAGGAAATTGAGGCTGACGGCGTCAAGACCAAATAGGTGACGCCGTCATCTCGCCGCCAAAATATTTCTCGGACTGCCTTGATCTTCATCTGACGCCGTCATGTGTTAGGGTCTTCCAGGCCGTCACGTGTTTTACTCTTGACGCCGTCAGGGTGTTGCTCTTGACGATGTCACCTACTGTTCCCAGCAAGGAAAATTAAGACTTTGACGTTTTCTTCACTTTTCTGCTCCAAAAACGTCCGAATTGCTTCCTTTTCCATATTTCACTCCAAAAGTACCTAAAATCACAAAAGGAACGATTTAGGGCAATATTTGATCAAATAAATTTAATTCCGGGCTTAAATGACCCCCTAAAAGTGGTTCATTTTTCGCCTCATCAGGTGTCACTATCGGACTAAAAAATATTGAAACGAGAAAATATGAAGCAATTCATTTCTCAACAAAAATAAAATATTGAGATACAAAACTTAGGACATGGGAGTAAGGAGTTTCCACAAGTAACTATTATGAGTAGTGTTAGCATCTAATTTGTAGATAAGCTGTGATCTTGTTTGTACGCTTAGTTTGGGGACTCGTGAAAAATCAAGGATGACGATTTTTATCCGTATGGTCATTTCTCCATGAGAAGTGTTTCTACTCGTTGATCCTAAAAATTGTTGCATAATAATGAAAGTTCAATAAACCGTCACAACTATGAAGTATGGAAAATACAATAATAGAAGTGAATAAAGGAATAAAGGAAATTTTTTGGAAAACGGAGCGTTTGCGGGAATAAATGATTTTATTACTTCTTTCGAACCTCCTTGCTACTTTACAAATTTAGTAGGAAGAGTTTTGAAATTATTTATCCCAAAAGCGTGAATTGATCACATTGCGTGAGGACACGGCAATACCTTAGTCTGGGGGATTTTGGTATGTGTTAATTCACATACCATTTCATGGCCAAATACCGACCCAAATGGACTAAATAAGCTAACAAATGCCAAAGAATTATATGTTTTATGTTTGTGAACGTACAAGTACGGATATCTCGTTAAAAGACGAAAAACAAACGGAAAAAAGCAAAAACGAGCACGAGAGTAGAACGTGTGTAAAGTAGTCAAAGTTGAGTCAATGCTGAGCCTTAAAAGTCCTATGAGTTATGTGATTTATCAGATTTGATCCCTGGACAAAGCTTCATGAAATTTCAAGAATGGTCCTTCAAGTTTGAGAAGTTGTCAGTTATGGTCCTTTGAAGAATATTTCTGAAGAATGGCAGTTTTGGTCCTCTATGAATCATGAAGTTACATTTGAAGCCCTTGGATCACTTTTGATATTGGCAGAATTTACCCTTAAAAGTTTCATTTATTATACATTTGGTCCTCATTTGTTCTAATATCAAAGATTTGAATTTACACAAGCCTAGTCCAAGAAATAAATCCAAATTAAAAATACCAAAAGCCCATTTCCCACAAACCAAACCAAAGCCCAATCATCTCCATACCCGGCCCATTTCCCTTCCTTGGTCAACCCCCATTTAACCCCGGTCAAACAATTGATAAATAATATTACCCGCCCCCTTTTCCCCCAAATTACCCAGGGAAACAGTAACTATGAACACTAAAATTTCCATCCCTTAAATTAACCACAATTAAGGGTTAAATGGTCAATTCAAGGACTTTTAGAAGCTGACACATGTGTCAGTAGTTTGTCAGAGCGAAGAAGCACATATATGACCACATGGCAGTATCTCATTGGCTCAAACACGTCACAAGATCTAATCCAAGGGCTTATATGATGAGGCAATGATTGATTAATGATCAAGCGGCTCAGATTGGCATCGAAGAAGCACATATCACACGGATTGCCAAGCTGGAAATCCGTGAGCACTCTTTCTAGAATCCTCTCTCTTGTAGTATAAATAGAAGCTTAGGATCAGTGTAATAAGGGTGGAGCTTTGAATAGCAAAGCTCTGCCAAAATCATTTCTTGTAATAGCTTAATTCTCATTTGTAGTATAATTCTTCATTTTAATGAAATTCAGTTTTTATTTCCAAGCAATTGTTCTTATTATTTTCAGATTAGTATTATAGTTTAATCTCTTTTAATTCAGTAATTTCTTAGTTTTATAAAAACATTGTTTACCTTTTCATTCAAATTAATTGTTGTCTTTCAAATAGTTTTAAAAAAAATTCATAAAACAGAAAATAAAAAGATTGTTATTTGAAATAAGTTCTCAATTAAGCTTGTTTGAAGTTGTATACATCTCATTCCAACTCTTTATAGCTTTTGAGATAATTGTTTTCAGTTTTCTTGTTCAAAAGTTTTCTGGTCAATATTGGTCAACTGTTGGAATTCCTGGTGAAATTTGGCAGGCCAAAGCTGAACTTGGAAGAGTTTGAGCCTGTCTAAAGACAGGCTAACACAGTGAACTCCCCTCTTTTATGCTGAGGGGAGACTCATTTGTAAGTTTTACTTGCACTTTTACTTAACTAATAGTATAGATCTATGATTCTGTGATTCTGTATTGATTATTGTTAATTAGTAGTTTAGATTGATATTTCAGCTTCAATTAGTGCTCATTTAGCTTAGTTAATCTTTTAGTTTGGTGATTTGTAGCTGTAATTGTAGTTTTTAGTATTGAACTATTTGATTAAGGAAGTATCTGTGAAACTGAGTTTTAGCTGGTATTTGTTGGTTATTACTGTGCATCTGTGCTCTATTATAGTTTTAGGATACTGTTGGTCATTGATGTAGAGATTAGTGGTTAAATTCAGTAAGTTGTAGTGTATATTGATAGTTAAAGGGGTGTTTGGATCTAGTAGTTATTGTGTATAATTTTGGTTTACCTGCTGGTTTTCTGCTTTAAGTAAGTTCACTTAAGTTAGTAATAGCTATTTAGAACATAAAAATAGTAGGATATATAATTGAAAAGTCAAAGTAGAATTTCAATTTGAATAATTGTTAGAGTTTTATAAATCAGTTAGTAATAACTTAGTGGTAGTAGCATAATTGTTCACAGTAGCTTAATATAGTGGAATTACAGCTTAAAATTACAAATAGGAGTAGTAATAATCAATTGAATTTAGATTTGGTCAAAGTAGTGTATGCAATAAAAGTCAACTGTTCATTGCTTATTGTTCCCACTGGCTGCTGAACTTGGGTGAATTTAGAGGAGCATTTGGCAGTTTATGATAGAATAATTGCTTGTTTTGGAATCTCAGTAGTATAGTTGTACAGTTGCCCCCATAATATCTAGGGTTAGAGCTTATTTGGACAAGATTATTGGTACTGCTTATTAGAGGATTGGACATGTTTTCTGATTTGAGCATTTAGGTTGATAAAGTTTAATTGAGCTTGTGATTTAGTTTTATGGTCACTTTTGAGTAGATTTAGTTGTAGTTTAGCTATTGCAATCAGTACTTGTATCTAGCTTATTCAGAATTGGATTTAGCTCATTATTTGTTTGCTTATTGCTGCACTTTGTTGGATTTCTTTGGTTTCTGTGTGATATAACATCATTTCTGAGCATCATTGAGTTTATTAGAGTAATTTGCATTTGTGTTATCAGTTTGGTTAAGTTTTGTGGCAAGTGCTTATAAATAAGCACTTGCCATAAGCTGTATAAGCTCAAAATAAGCACTTCTGCTTAACTTTTTCTTTTCAAAATTTTTCTGCTATCTTTCCATATTATTTTAGATTTTCTGCAATTTTTCTGGATTGTTTTACTATTTTTCTTAATATTTCTTATCTTTTAATCAATTTTTAATCCTTTTAATTAATCAAAAATCAATAAAAAATCAGAAAAAACTTTAAAAAATACAAAAATATTTTAGATAATTCTTTTACAATATTTTAGACTTTTCAGATTAGATTTTATATTTTTCCCATTATTTTTCATATTTTCTTCTATTTTTAATTACTTTTTAATTCAATAAATAGAAAATAAATAAAAAGCCAAAAAAATATTTTTCTTTTTCTTAAAATTCTTTTTAATAGTTTAAGATTTTTAGAAAATTATTTCAAATTTGTAGGATCGTTTTTAGAATAAAAGTCGCGTTTTATTTTGTACGTTACGTTTAAAAATTACGTTTGCATTTCCGTTTTCACGTTTTAGATTTTTGTGCATATATAGCTTTTATTCTTTGCATATTTCACTATATCTTTTCATATTTTGAATTTCACAATCACTTCTCACTATTCACTTTTCACTACACGATTCCCAATTCGATTATTCAAAATTCCATTCGAACCTTCTTTGGGAGAACGACCCGGGAAATACTTTCCTAAGTATTTTTTCGGAAAATAAATATATACTATAATTGAGCACGCATCACACATCCCATGATTGCATTATCAAACCTTCCATCTTCTGTTAATTCAGCTTTTACTAAACGGAGCCTTTCCTTTGCCCCTTGTAGGTTCCATAAGTGAGCTACTTTCGTGTCATTTCCTACAAATTTAAACCATAAATTTAATGAATAATAGTGTAAACACAAACTACTGAATTTAGCAACAAAATCCAAATTACAAATCTTATACCTGGTATGGTATTGGATCCTATAAAATTGCCTCCTCGTACACTCCACAGCTGCAACCATACCCTGCTCACTTTTGACCATAGTTTCAAACTCATTCGGCATCTTAAGAGCTTCATCACCATGAATCATCCGAACAACCTGAAAAGAAAACCAAAAAATTTACTTGAAATATATAAACATAAATTACAATAAACCTTTACTAAAAACCCGTAAATCGTGTATTCTAGCAATCTCATATACAAATACATTACACGCACGAACCCACAACACATTTCTCCAGATCTTACACTTAACTTGTTATTAATCTAAAATTGAAAATTTTTACACTTATACATTTATGTAACAAATACCTCTTGTGCCTATGACCAAGTTGATGTCCCCGCTTCCAAATGCATTCTCTGTGGACATATCTCATCATTATGTCCACTTCCTATCGATGCAGTCACAATCTCGCTTTCTTTAGCTGCTACTGAACACTTCTTATATGATTAACATTTAGCTTCAAACTCCCTAATCCCATCCTCATGACCCATTCCTCCATACTTCTGTCAACTCTATAGACCGAAAAACCATAATCATAATTAAAAAACTGGTAAAACCTATCATTAAAATCCAAAACTAATACTTTGGAACAAGATCATGAAAAAGAAAAATCTTTCATAATATATATTAACCTCAAAATCCAAACAAAAGATCGCAAATGTCAACATATCAAACCACTAATAACTGAAACTAACTGAAATCCAATTGAAAAAAACACAAAAGCTTGCATCTTGTAAAACAGTTACACATACAAAAACAGCCAAAAATTCCAAATTGCAGCAGATGAAGCTCAAATAAAGCCATATTTTACCATTGTTTGTTTGCTTTTTGTAGAATAAACATATAGCAATCCGATGACTTTAAATTGAAACAATTCATACCTTTAAATTGAAATAATTCGATGAATCACACCTTATCATTTTTGACCATCTCTAATTTTTGCCCAGTTCATACTGAAAAATAAAAATAAAGAAATAAAAAAATGAAATTAGGCAACATCCATACCTCATAAATCTTCACCATCTCATCCTTCATACTGCCATAAAAAATTTAATAAAAATCATCATCAACAATCTACAATAATAAAAAGAATAAACCCATAATCAAAGAAAACGGTCAAATAGTTGCTCAATTCCTGTAAGAAACATATAATACATATAACCAAAAAAAAAAAAAGGATCAAACCTTGAAATAAGAGACAGTTAGCACGTTTATTAGGGTGTGTACCGCCTTTCTTGATCCCGTCGGAATCCTTACCACACTTCCGTCACCAAGTCTGCCGCATCTGCTTTCCATCAGATCTAAGAAACTCGTTTTTTTGTGTGTGGGTTTGATCTAATCATATTGTCATTCTCAAAGTTAAGGACTGTGTGCGTCCGATGTTTATTTGATGAGGGAAAGAGATAAGAAAGTGGGTGTGTAAATCAGTGTGTGTTTTTTTGTGTTAAAAGTGGTTTCTAGAAGAGACAATGATATTTTGTGAAAGAGAAAAAGTTCAAGAAGAGGGTTCTGGTGTGGGAGGGAGCAGGGGAGAAGAGAATTCTCAAATATGAGTTATTAATGGGAAAAACGGAATGGAATGCTACAGTTGTTTAAACAGCGGTATAACGGATGAACAGTGGTGTTACGGGATTGCAACTAATGAGATGCCGCCTTTTGTGAAACGGAAAAACTGCCTTTTTAATATATAAGATAATATAATTAATTGTAACTCTAATACAAATCCACTAATAACTTCAGGTTGATTCAATGAATTATTCAAACCAAATAAAACCCGACGATGTAATCTAATTATTTGAAGGGCAAAAATGTCACAAACTATCTCAAAAAGACCGAATTTGAAGGATTAGTACCCGTATAAGGAAAAAAATTTGTTCGATACACAGAAAAAGAAATGGTAGCAAGTATGATACCTTTAAAAAACATTTTCCCAAATATAAATTATGTAATCAGGTTTTGCTTGGTTTTCTCAGTTTGCTCTTCTTTCTCACTCGTTGTTGTTCAATCATATGTGTATTTAATCAGTTAATTTTATTTGGATTCGAATTCATAATTCTCCATAAGTGGTCCTTTCTGTGTGTGGTCGTCTATACTAATTTTGTGGAAAATTTGTAGATGAAGAAACTCTGATGGTCCATGCAAAAGATAGTGAACCTATTGGCTGATAAAAGCTTTCTAGAAACACTGTAGTCCAAAAGTTGTGAATAAACCGTTAGTTTTGTTCTTTTGGGTATGTTATAACTTGTCGAATACTTTTGCTCAATTGAAACAATAAACTAGAACCACGCTAAAGGATGCAACACCATATATCAATATCAAATTTCATTTTTTTAAAGACGTAACATCTGTACGAAACTTCAATTTCATCATTGAAAAAGGACATATCAATAATTATCATAAGAAATTACAAACACAGATTTGATAAATCAATAATATCTTATATATTTCTGACCATAAAAAAGTGAACTATTATTGTCATATGTTTTTTTTTTTTTTTTTCTTTTTTTTTAACAAAAACGTCAAAATTTAAGAATCTTTGTCCAAAAGATTCGAGCCATCGCCATGAAAGAGTAAACCTCGAAATGAACCAAATGTGCAAGTCATAGACAGACCTTAGTGGAGACCGGGAGGGCCATGGTCCTCTAAAACTTTGAGGTTTTACTTATATTTGCTTAAAGAAAATACAACTTTGGCCCTCACAAATTAATTGATATAGTATTAGGCTCTCCCAATAAATTCATCCAACTTCCGTCTATGATGCAAGTAATACCCGATGTTTATCTTCAACTGAGTCTTTTGTTACGTGTTATGTTTTTAGCATATCCTAACAAGTGTACTTATTTTAAGGAATGAAATGGCACATGTTACACGACTAACTGAAATCTGCACAGGTTGATTTGGACACTGTAAGGTGGGCTGCTTCTTTTTTCGGTTCGGTTGTTTGGTGTCTTTTTAAGATGCAGTTTCTTGCTAGCTAGTTTGTTTTGTGAGCATATTTTTTTGGCTAAAGTATATACATATCTCTTGCGCTATTGTTCTAGTTACATACTTACATCATACGGAGTACTAACAGATTTTAAAGAATAGAAACCTAAACTAAACATTTTTTATTTCATTAAAGATAAGTAAATTTTCATTTGCTAATCAAACAATTATTGATATATAAAAGCATGTTGAACACGAAATAAAGATGACAACTACTTGTGGACCATGAAACTATAGTGCAAGATATTCTTGCTTATCTCGTTCATACGTTTATGACACTTTGGACCCACCACGTGTCCTTAATTTTCCAACTCTAGCTAGATCGGCAATTTTTCTTTTAACTCAATTCGCGTTGATTCAATGGATTATTTAAACCAGATAAAACCCGAAGACGTAATCTAATGACTAAATGAGTTGTTTCTTGTGAATTAGTGGAGTTTGGATCGAAACCTAATACTTACTTCACTAAAACTTTGATCATTTCCTGAACCTAGAAAAACATTTAAGACGTCAAAAAATAGTCGAGTATGAGATTTGAACTCGAGTCATGATTAAAGAATCTCGTTCACCTCTAAGTCTTTTAGTTCAAGAACCAAAGCATTTCGGAAATGTTTTGCTAAAACATACAAAAAAATAAAAAGCCTAAACTAAAATTTCAAACAAAAGAACATTATTTCTCAAAATTATGATGGTTTAAGTTATATAGAGTTTTATGTATGCACACCATTGTAGCTAGTAGACTAGTAGGTGTTTGACATTTTGTTTTAGTTATAACTAATTATTGATTAGTGTTTTAATATGGGTCTGGTTATACCTAATGTAGAAATGTATACACATGATTTTATCAAATAGTACAAGTTATCTAGCTATCAAACTTAAAACACATAATCAAAGGTATCTAATCTTATACGACCATAATTAACAAAACATTCAATAATTTATAATGGTTGGAGTGTTGTTTTCAGACATTTGAATAACTATAAAAAAAATGGTAATGTTTATCGTGTAGATATGATGAATCCACGTGGGATTATTATCCATTCGAAAACATAACACGTTAGGTGGCTTATTCACTTGTGACAGAGAATATCCAAGAATCAAAATAACTATTTTTATAATAACTACTACTACTACTTAATAAGCTAGTTGGCTTATTATATATATAACCTCTACTCACTTTTCACACAACACACTGTTGTTTCTACAAATTCTAAGTGACAAAAAAATAGTTGCTGGGATGTCTTCGTTACCAAATGTCTCCAAGTTACTGGACAGGTTTGTGTGTCATTTCTGTCGTGTGATTCAAACAAATGTTTTGTGCATTGTGATTTTCATGTTCATGAACTTATGATGAGTACATATTTTTAGCTAATTTTCCAGTGCTTTTTTTTTTTTTTTTTTTTTTTTTTTTTGAGGTGGATCTTTGTGTTAGAACTTAAAAGTTCTTGGGGTTAAGGCTTTAAGCTAATAAAAGAGCAATATAACAATGAGTAAAGTGCACCTTAAACTTTGTATGTATTACTAGTGGTTATGTTAAGCAAAATATCCTCTGCAATTATTTATTTATTTATTTTACATGAATGAGTTCTATTTTTCATAAAATGAATGATTGTGTATGATCTGAGCTTACCAGTTAAATATGTTAAGCAAGTACCATGACATTTTTATGTGTCATTTTTTTGTTACTACTGTATTTTGGAAGTTCTTTTTAGTGCATGTACTAATGTATCAAAAGGAAAAAATAATCACCCATATGAACCGTAGAATATACAGTAGTAGTATATTTCTATTCTGTTACAAGTTTGGCGACCATCATATGTAATGTAGACTAATAATAGTGCCAATGGATAACCAATGAGATCCTGTTTACCAAACACTTGATATGAACCATTTGTTACTTTCTGGCCTCAAAAGTCAAGGTCTATCTAGTTTTCGGAATGGCAGGGAGTAATAACTCTACTTCGGCCCTTATTAGGGATCCCAGAATGCCCATGATTTCGGATACAAACCTTTGTTGCAGAGGCGGAGTGGTAGAAACCGATTTGAGATGGTTATTCTCCTTCTAAACTATAACTAAACTAAGAACTAACTCTTGAACTAATTCATTCTTTTTCTTCTCTCTGATTTCTTTCATGCGAATGTTACATATTTATATAAGTAAAATATGCAGACTACACTCTAACTACTTGACCCACTAACTTACAAAAGGGAAATATGCATGCATGAACTTCCACAAAGTGGAGAGGTTGCTTGTGACTAGCCTAAAAACTAGGACACGTACTGACAAACATTCATAGAATCTAATAGTAATCTCAACTTTGACGAGCGACAAAGACTTGGTCTTTATGTGCGTATCAATACTCCGCGCCTAAAAACGAGCCTTGTCCTCAAGGCTCATGGCTGTGTATCTTGTGTCAGGTGGTGTCCAAGGTGGTTTCGGTTCGGTTTGGAGAAAAACAAACTTTGGTGGATAGCATAGGTGGCCGGAATGACATATCTTCATGCATCGAAAACCAAGGGTGATAAAGAGTGAGGCCAAAAATCGAACTGGTTTGGCTTCTAACTTGTCCTCCAGTGTGGAAAAGTCGCAAGTTTGATGAATGTTGGTTGAATGGAAGGTGACCATATCACGTTGGATTGTTGGCGACAACACGGGAGGAGTGTAGGTGGTGACCCCGACGTCGGTCTTGGTGATGGTTGTAGTCATGTTGACGGTAGTGATGTTTTGGGTGACAACGTCTGTCGAGGTGATTTCAAGTTTCTTGGTATTTAGTGGTGGTATTGTGATAACTTGTTGTGTGCCTGTGTGTGGTGTGGCGATAGTTGGTGTGTTGGTTTCTCGTTGGTTTGCCTGGTAGATAGATGAGATGAAGGCTAAGGTTTGTTTATGTTTTTCCATGTTAATCTTGAGTTGGGCGGTGAATGCGGCTTGAGATGCAATGAATTTGGATATATTGTCGGCTAGGGAGGCCATGGATTCTTGCAGGGAAGGTGGGCATCGTCTTGGAGGTGTCGAGTAAGTCGATGAAAGCACCATTGATAGAAACCGATTCGAGATGGTTATTCTCCTTCTAAACTATAACTAAACTAAGAACTAACTCTTGAACTAATTCATTCTTTTTCTTCTCTCTGATTTCTTTCATGCGAATGTTACATATTTATATAAGTAAAATATGCAGACTACACTCTAACTACTTGACCCACTAACTTACAAAAGGGAAATATGCATGCATGAACTTCCACAAAGTGGAGAGGTTGCTTGTGACTAGCCTAAAAACTAGGACACGTACTGACAAACATTCATAGAATCTAATAGTAATCTCAACTTTGACGAGCGACAAAGACTTGGTCTTTATGTGCGTATCACGGAGACACGAGGGGTAGGGTGGGCACGTGCCCCTAGCGAAAAAAATTGTAGTGTAAATTTTTTAAAATATCTAACTATTTTTGTAATTTGCCCCCATGATGAACCGATTGTAGTGTAGTTTCTAAAAATTATTAAAGTTTGCCCCCTCGGCCATAACTTTGTGGCTCCGCCCTGCTTTGTTGGTATTGTTTGGTTTAACTTGTCGTGTAAAAATAATTTTTTATTTATTTATTTTTAGTCTCTTAAAATCACCACAATTATTTTGAGTATGCTGTTTTATCTTTAACATATCTTGTATTGGTTCTATAGGTACTTGGAACTCTGCAAGATGCATGAGGCGCAACCTAGCTCAGCCGTTGTATCATGGTTAAATAAGGTCGTGTTCTTATTTTGTCCATTTATTTAAGTGTATCCTGAGATATCATAGACCTATAGAATCTGATAGATATGTCTCTCTTGTTCTTATCAGGTAATGGTTCAGAAGGATGCATGCGAAAAACATACAATACTGATTTTGCTGGACCAACTTACAAATGCCGATTTGTTTCCCCTAACCGACCTTTTCCGCTCAAATATCTTGGATGCCCTTGACTCTATTGACTTACTCCAAGAATCAAGTGGTGACTTAAATGGCTACCCTGTATTGTCCTTACTGCATGCTATCAACAAAAGGCTTCATGTAGTTGATATCCGAGGAATGCTGTTAAAGGAGGATGTCTTGAGGTCTATTTCCGAGACTGGTCTTGACTGTCAAGTTTTGAACATAAAGTCAACCGAGATTCAAAAGCTAAACATGGCTGGGAAATTTATGCATATGCACACCCTTAATCTGGATTTTTGCACCTCGATAAGTAGCATGGAAAAAGATTGCTTCACTTACATGCCTAATTTGATACGTTTATCAATGTGTTCCACAAGAGTATCCAATCTATGGACTACTGCTGCTGCCTTGTCAAAACTTCCCTCATTGCTGGAATTGCGGTTTCAAAATTGCTTGTGTTGCAAGGACACTGCCCCATGTCATTTAAAAGATTTATCAGATAAAAACACCACAACAGCTTCAAGCAATATGCTAATTGAGGTCAGAACATTATTCCCTAAGTTTCAAAAGTTTTTTGATATTTACACCTTAGTTTTTGTTATAAATTTTGTTTATGATATGTTTCAGGCTTCTTTTGGTAAATTGCATGTTGATGAACATGAAATATCTACCATTTCACAAAAGTACAACTTGCATCATCCTTCTCCTATATGTTTTCAGAAACATTATAGGGAGTACATGATTGCTTCATTACCAAGATTAGGAGTCTTGGATAACTGTCGAATAGGAAAATTTGATAGAGAAAGAGCCAAGACTGTCTTTTCATGTTACTATGAGTTATTACCTAATAAACGGAAGCACAGAGAGAGCATTATTGATGTATTGCATATGCGTGAAACAGGAACAAGTAGTATACTCAAACAAAAATCATTGAGGTCAAAGGGTCCATCACTACATAAAAAAAGTCAAAGTTTCTACTCTAGGTCTCTCTGTGCTGCTAAACTTGGTTCTTCTGCATGGCCTGCTTTACATCCGATATCCAATATTAGCCAGATTCTGAAAGAAGAGGGTAAGATCCTTCGACCAAGGCAATTCGAGTATCACCAAACAGATCCCAGCTTAATGGCATTTGGGACTTTAGAAGGGGAAGTGGCTGTTATAAATCATGAGACCGGGAATCTTGTTAATTATGTGCCATCCTTTGATACACGTAAGAGCGTTTTAGGGCTCTGCTGGCTTAAGAGATACTCATCCAAGGTATGTTTTATGCTTGAACCAATAAACATGATTCTAACAGGAACAGCTTTGTTTATTCCTTTACCAAAATGGGTTCAGGTCAAATCATGATTTTTTTTAAGTATGGGTTAAAATTGCCCGCAAACACATATTTTTAATCTGTTTTTAAAAATCTTAAGAATAAATATATGTCTAAAATGAGGTTTGTCCTATCCGAACCATTTGACCATATCAAATGTAGTTGTAACCTATAGACCAATTCGAGATAGAACATACCCAAATCGACCCATTTATAAGTAAATGGGTGAAAGTTGCCACCTCTATCTGCACAACCCTCACAATGAAAATGGACCTCGGTCCCTATAGTTAAATTCAATCTCGCCTTGGTTCACCTAGCTTTAATTAACAAATTTTCTAATTTGACAAACAGCTTGTTGTTGGTTATGACAATGGTTCTTTGAGATTGTACGACATAAACGACACACTTCCAGAAGTTGCAGAGAGCGATTACAGTTCTACTGGAGTTGCTTTTGATGACTTTCAGCACTTAACTTCAGTTCATGTCAATGCAACAGATGATCAGATTCTAACAAGCGGATACTCAAAGAAAGTTGCAGTCTATGATATCTCCACTGGCAAACGCCTACATTTATTCACTGACATGCATCGAGAACCCATCAATGTGGCCAAATTTGCTCATCATTCTCCCTCTCTCTTTGTAACTTCATCATTTGATCATGATGTCAAAATGTGGGATCTGAGAACAAAACCTGTAAATCCATGCTACACGGCTTCAAGTTCAAGCGGAAATGTAATGGTTTGCTTCTCTCCCGATGACCTTTATTTGCTTGTATCAGCTGTGGACAATGAGGTAAGTAAAACCAATGAGTAAATATGGTCCAAGACTGTTATCTTTTTTATAGAAACCAGTTCAAGACTAATGTTTGTTGGTGTCAGGTTAAGCAACTTTTGGCTGCAGACGGGAGGCTTCATACAAAATTTGATATAGCTTCTACTGGAAGTGCTCAGAACTACACTCGGTCATATTATATGAATGGTAGAGATTATATAATAAGTGGGAGTTGTGATGAACCTGTTGTTCGTGTATGTTGTGCTCAAACTGGAAGGCGACTCAGGGATATATACTTGGAGGTACATTTTTTTTCTTGTCATACACTTCGCCAGAACTTTGTTATTTTCTTGAAACCTATGGTAGTCAATATTATATCTACTCGTTTTAAGTTAGGTCCCGGTTATTTTTCAGGGTCAGAATGCAAGGAGCCTGATGTTTGTGCAGTCTCTACGAGGCGATCCGTTTAGAGTAAGTTTTTTTATTTACTTTATTGATTAATGTTGCATGAAAGGTGGCCTACCTTATTACCATGGCAATCCGATCTGAGAGGTAACATTTCTTGTGTTTTTAATACAAGCATTTTCATATGGCGATCTTAGCGGCGTACGTGCGTCCTAGCTCTAAGTGGGAGATCATCAAGGTACTACATGTCATAATCGTTCATCATTCTTATTAGCTGAATGCATGATCACTCATGCCGAATATCTGAATTTCATGATACTAATAAATGCAGGTCAACATGCTTTCGTCGGGTCAATATTCTTCTGAGTATCATAAAAGCCAATATCTCTGTCCTTCGTATAGGCTCGGAACTTAGATGTCTATGAGTTATGTTAAATCCTTTTTCCTATCCTAAGTGACCAAACCCAATGTTTATCACAATAATTAAGATATCAACTCCTAATGTGGCATAATATACATCGGATTTCAGGATTTGGTTTTACTAGTTTCATGGCATATATGTATCCGAAACTGCAAAGGTTGTGTTAATCAGCTTTCCGTAAATATTATTAGCCGATATCTCTATATTAGTATTTAGAGGAAACTGAAAAATACATCCATGTGGTTTACACATTTTGGCATCTTACATCACTGTCAGAAACTTTTGGCAATATACATCCCCCGTTAGGCAAACATTCGCAACAATACATCCCTCGTTAACAACGAGGACTAACGGTGCAAATTTTTTCTCCGTTATCTCTTAACAAGACTGAAAATATTACACCGTTAGCCTTTGTTAGCCAAACATTTGCACCGTTAGTCCTCTTTTTGAATTTTTTTTTTAATGTTTTTTAACGTTTTTATCCGTTTTTTTACGTTTTATCTGTTTTTTGTCAGTTTTTTTCCGTTTTTTTGTACGTTTTATCAGTTTTTTAATGTTTTTATCCGTTTTTTGTACGTTTTATCCATTTTTAGTCAGTTGTTTTCCGTTTTTTGTACATTTTTTATATCAGTTTTTTAACGTTCTAATCCGTTTTTTGTACGTTTTATCCATTTTTTGTCAGTTGTTTTCCGTTTTTTGTGCGTTTAATCCATTTTTTGTCATTTTTATCCCCTTTTTTGTACGTTTTATTAGTTTTTAACGTTTTAATCCGTTGTTTGTACGTTTTATCTATTTTTTGTCAGTTTTGTTTACATTTTGTCCCTTTTTTTACATTTTTATCTGTTTTTTTGTATGTTTTATCAATTTTTTTTCTTCAGTTTTCCTCTTTTTTGTACGTTTTATCGGTTTTTTACGTTTAATTCATTTTTTGCACATTTTATCAATTTTTTATCAGTTTTCTTTCCATTTTTTTACGTGTTATCATTTTTTTACGTTTTTTTTATGTTTACGTTTAATTCATTTTTTGTAAGTTTTATCAAATTTTTATCAGTTTTTTTCTATTTTTGAACATTTTATCAGTTTTTATTTGTTTTTTGTACGTATAAAACGTTCAAAATACGGATAAAAACGTACAAAAAACAGACAAAATGTAAACAAAACTGACAAAAAATGGATAAAACGTACAAAAAACGGATTAAAACATAAAAAAAAAAACCGATAAAATGTTCAAAAAATAATAAAAACATAAAAAAAACTGACAAAAAACGGATATAAACGTAAAAAAAACTGATAAAATACAGATGAAACGTACAAAAAATATATAAAAACGTAAAAAAAACTGATAAAACGTACAAAAAAGGGAAAACAACTGACAAAAAATAGATAAAACCTACAAAAAAACGGATTAAAACGTTAAAAAACTGATAAAACGTACAAAAAACAAAAAGAAACTGACAAAAAACGGATAAAACGTAAAAACGGAAGAAAAAAAAAAGTAAAAAAGAGGACTAACGGTGCAAATGTTTGGCTAATGAAGGCTAACGGTGTAATAATTTCAGTCATGTTAAGAGATAACGGAGAAAAAATTTGCACTGTTAGTCCTCATTGTTAACGAGGGATGTATTGTGGCAAACGTTTGCCTAACGGGAGATGTATATTGCCAAAAGTTTCTGAAAGGGATGTAAGATGCTAAAATGTGTAAACTACAGTGATGTATTTTACAGTTTCCTCTAGTATTTATTATTTGAGGTAAGTACTAATATAGTACAAAATATTTTTTTTGGTGCCCACCATGGTCACTTTTAAACTCAATCTTCAAATTGTCATGCGCGACTACTCAACTCCGCAGCTCCACCCAAAACGCGACACGTGTCCATATGTTGGGGCCCACATTAACTTCCGTAACTACCAAATTTACTCAACCTTTTTGCTACTAAACCGGCGGCTACTCGACTTACATTGATTCACGTGCAAAAATGCATTGGAAAAGTAAAAGCATTGCATTGGGAAAGAACAATTGTACTGTGAAATCTTTTGGAGATATATCACAAATATTCTCCTACCAACTTTTTTTTTCAACATCAATTCGTACCAAGTCAACACATTTACAATTAAAAAAAATGCATAGCATCTGTTTATTCGAAATGAGTATATATGCAAGTTTGAGAGACGGTGCTTACTGTTACTTGATAAAATGCTTAGCCAAATTACTATTTTACAATAAAACAGTGTGTTTATTTATTTTTGAACAAGATAAAACCTTCATTATTAACTTGTTTATTAATATATTTTTTTGGTATGTAGGTTTAAGTGTGGATACTCCTAGTGTCCATTTTGAAAAAAAAAAAAAAAAAATCATAACAGAATCAAAACAATAAGTGTGATTACTAATATAGTGTGTTTTTTAATAATAATAATAAAAGTACCAAATAAAAATAAAATAAAAAAGTATGTTACCTTTCTAATAAAGTTGGCTTGTCAAATCGCCATCGGTTGAGTAGCTGGCGGTTGAGTAAATGTGGAAGTTAATGTGGGCCCAAGCATATGGACACGTGTTGCGTTTTGAGTGGAGCTGCGGAGTTAAGTAGTCGCGCATGATCATTTTGGAGATTGAGTTTAAAAGTGACCATCATGAGGACCAAAAAAATATTTTGTATAAGGCCCATGGGTATTATTGTAGGCCTAGCCCATGCATGTTTGCTCTAGAATCATCCTCTCTAACCATATATTCGGTTGTTTAGTCATAATGGAAATGAAGCAATTCAAACCTTCCAATATGGTATCAGAGCTTCTTGACATTATTCTTGCAGTTTCTTCTACTATTCTACTCTAGCAGATTATTGCTTCCTTACATAGGGTTTGATATGATTGATCTCGGGGCACTAAATTATTTCCTTGGTATCTCCGTTGTTCGTCATTGTACATGATTGTGTTTGTCTCAACGGAAATATGCTCTTCAGCTTCTTAAGCGTGCTCATATGGCTAATTGTAACCCTTCTCGGACTCCCGTTGATACGGAGTCTAAACTAGGCCCCAAAGGTGTTCCTGTTCAAGATCCAACTTTGTATCGCAATCTTCCATGTAGGCTTCAGTACCTCATGTTCACACGCTCGGATCTGTCATATGCAGTACAACAGATTTGTCTTTATATGCATGATCCATGGGATCCTCTATTTGCCGCTCTCAAACGGATCTTGCGATACATTCAGGGGACTTTGGATTTTGTTCTACACTTATATTCATTCTCCACTACTTCCTTTGTTGGTTATACAGATGCTGATTGGGCAGGTTGCCCCTCTACACGATGGTCCACTTCAGGTTATTATGTTTTTCTGGGTGATAATGTACTTACTTAGTCATCCAAGCGTCAGCACGCCATATCCCGTTCTAGTGCCGAAGCTGAATACCGAGGTGTTGCTAATGTTGTGGCTGAGACTGCATGGCTTCGTAATCTACTTCGTGAGTTACATTCTCCTCCCGTTCTAGTGCCGAAGCTGAATACCGGTGTGTACTAATATTGTGGCTGAGACTGAATGGCTTCGTAATCTGCTTCGTGAGTTACATTCTCCTTTATCATCTGCTACCTTTGTCTACTGTGATAATGTTAGTGCCATTTATATGTGTGCCAACCCTGTTCAACATCAGCGGATGAAACATATTGAGAATGACATACATTTACATGTACCCTCTCGTTATCACTACGTCGATACCTTCACAAAAGGACTGCCTTTGGCTCTCTTTGAAGATTTTCGATACAGTTTGAGCGTCCAGCTTCCCTCCGCTCCAACTGTGGGGGCGTATTAGCCGATATCTGTATATTATTAGAATATTAGTTATTATTTTGTAGAAGGTCCATTGGTATTATTATAGGCCTAGCCCATGCATGTTTGCTCTAGAATCATACTTTGTAACCATATATTCGGTTGTTTAGTCATAATGGAAATGAAGCAATTCAAACCTTTCAATAAATCTAGGTACGAGGAACTCCAGTTTTGTATGGCTTATGGTATATATATTCTACTCGAACCCGGTTAACATTTGCTTCTAACATGGACTCAACTCTCCTTATTTTCATCAGTTTGGAGTTAACACAGATCATACACCATTCACAAACTCACAATCCTAGTTATACAGATTATCAGCCAAAATATAATCTCTATAGGTAAAGTAAGTCGATATAAAAGATGATTTCACTGGATTTTGTTTTGATTTTGGGTGATAGTTTGTGTAATTGGTTATTTAAGTTAGGCTCAAGTTTATTGCTAGTAAAATGGAGTTACTTTACTTTAAAGCAAGGTTTTGAAACCCGGGTCGACCCGGCCGGGTTAACCGGTTCGACCGGTTCCGGGCAAAAAAATGGGTCAAAACAACCCGGGTTTCTAAAACCGGGTTAACCGGTCTGACCCGCCGGGTTTTGAGTGACCCGGGTCAACCCGGTTCTCGAAACCCGGCCGAGTTTCATTTTTTCAAAATATTTTAATAAAAACCCGGGTCGACCCTGTTGACCCGGCGGTCGAACCGGTTGACCCGGTCAAAAAAATAAAAAAATAATAAATTGAAAACCGGGTTGACCCGGCGGTCCAACCGGTCGAACGGGTTGACCCGGTGCCCGATGACTCGACCGGGTCGATTTCGCACCCGGTTTTCAAAACATTGCTTTAAAGTGACTTATCTCATAAGTATAAATCGTGTGCTTACTTTTTTACGTTTATTTCTAGTTGGGGCTGATTCTTTTTTGTAAATTGTAATCAGTATATTAGCCTACCTAACTTTTCAAGGGTCAGTCACACCCACAAGGTTTAGTGCAAACCAATGTTAGTTTTACTTTGCGTTTTTCTTCACTTAAGCTCATTCTACTACGGACTATTTTTTTGTTCACTTAGGTAGTTCGTCAACTACGTTGACAATAGCACGTGCTACTCCGGCCATCCTACTAGGTCCGCCCATGTGCCTAATATTTTGAATCTAGTACGAGTGAGTTATTAAACTCGTATATTCACTTGGCAGACTTGGCAAAAGCTCAGTGTCTTAAAACAATTGGGATTATTTCGCAACACAAAACGAATATTTTGAACTAGATGGTGTTGAAAGTTGAAACACTGATTGTTAATGATACAATAAATACATTGGAGAGATAAAAGCTATAAAAGTTATAAACAATAATTGTACTCTCTATTTTTGAGTGCAACAAAACGCGTGACAGGTTGTAAAATATGAATTACAGGTTGTTGGTGATGCATGTTTTCAGTGTAGTGTTAAATGAAGTAGGTAAATTTGATTGAGCAGACACACAAGAAACAGGCTGTAAGATTTGGACATAAATTTTATAAAGATTTTAATTAGTTGATAAACTTGGTAGGAAGGTACAATCCAACTGTTTTTATCCCATAAAAGCATTTAAATTTGGAAGTCATAAACATTCTAAAAATAAATAAATGAATCTCTCATAGTGGAAACTAAAAATGCTTTTTGAAGCAATTTATAAACTTAGATATTCACGCCAAATATGAAATCACTAATTAAGGTTTACAAAACATGAACAATATTATCTTTAATGTTGCTTTTACTAGTATGGTTGATGTTCTAATTCAATAATAAACATTCGCTTTGATGTGCTGCTAAATAATATAATGTGCAACTTGCTTCCAGTGAAAAGAATATATGAATATGTCAATTTGTGTTGCTATATATTATCTAGCACACTTATCTTAAACAGGATATACGATATGCCTACAACCTCCTCGATAAGGGTACGCAGTTAATTAGTCCAGGTTGTCAAAAATAATTATGTTGTGATAATTTATGTATAAAATGGTACGAGCACCTAATTAATATAGTTAGATGTCGGATCCAACAAATGCATAGTAAAAATAATTAAATAAAAATAATATGAGTCACACTAAGGATTAATAGTGCTACGTCCATTATTACTGTATGAGACAAGTTATTTGGACCGCTCACAGTGAGGGTTTTTAATCATTACACGTATCACTGGGTTATATGATATGTATCGTGGGTTGTACGGTTTGATTAAACCCTTAATGTGATAATATAATGAGTGTTTGTATAACACAACTCATACTGTATTTTAATATAATGATGTGATAATATAATCGGCAGACCATTAAGTCATAAGACCTCCAACTTTTAATTTTGTTGGAAATTAATATAATATATTCACCATTGCAACAAAAACCGTACTGTATTTATACGAAAACATGAAAGTATAAAAGCACCGCCCTTGTGGCAATTGGTCCACTTGGTCTTTCTTGGTACTTGACTACTCGTGTACGAAAAATTCAATACTTAAGTTAGGTGTGAAGTAGAAGTACGTACATTCGACGCGGAAAATGACGTTAAACAGTTTTTTAATACAGTACATCCCATGTGATATCCACATGCACGACTCACCGTCACACACAACTTTACTATAAATACTCGCATATTGCCTAAACAATCGAAACCATAACCCAACAACATGAAAAACCATCTTCCATTTGCAGCTCTACTCATAGCCACATTGCTCATAATCTCCTCTAGCGCAAATGCCGTGTTTCAATCCGTAGCTCCAGCCGCAGCACCAGTAACAACAGGTAACTAGCTAATGATTTATCTAAGCTATTTTTGTCGTATTTTGTTTGGTATTGACCAATGAAATGTATGTATGGACAGATGCGTTGGGATGTGATAGCAAGTGTGCTAATAGGTGTTCGAGATCGGGTTGGAAAGACAGGTGCCTCAAGTATTGCGGGATTTGTTGTGGGAAATGCAATGGTTGCGTGCCTTCGGGTCCATACGCTGATAAGGCTCAATGTCCATGCTACCGCGATCTCAAGAATCCCAAGGGCAAGGACAAGTGCCCTTAAATTAGCATAATAATTTCTGGTCCTAAAAGAATTTGTGTTTGGATTAATCGAGAGTAGTAGTTACCTTATATATGTTGTAAGATTTATTTAAAATCGATCTCTTATAAATTAATCCAAATATTTAAGATAATGTATCGAGGTTGAAAGGCCTTACAGTACAATAACCATGGGAGAGATTTATCATACTACATTATAATAGAAGAAGGCCTACAACTAATAGAAATACTTAAAATTAAACAATACAACTTTATACTTAAAATTAAACAATACAACTTTTAAAGTTATAAGTACAACAACCAATGCTACTTATAGAAATTCCCCTCATATTTAATTTTAACATACAATTAATACTAACATTAATATAATAAATAAATCATTATATACATTAAATACAATTAATTAACAGGTCAATAAATACAATTAATGCACTTATTAAAACACCCTTTACATAAGAAATACAAATTATCAAGCATATTGTACAACAAACTTAAACACAATTCCTACATTAAATGTCACTAATACAAATAATAAAGCATATTAAATAAATATTCAAGCCCGAACGGGTAATGGGCCAAATGGGCTCGAGCCCGAACGGGCACGGGTCAAACGGGCTCGAGCCCGAACGGACACGAGCCAACGAGCTCGAGCCCGAACGAACACGAGCTAAACGAAATTTTTGATATCCGTAAATTTATTGTCAAAAAGAACATAATAAACTAAAATATGTTCACATATTTTACAAACCAAGCAAACTACTAAACAAAAAAAAAAAACAAAATAAATAATAAATAAAATAATACAAACTAAGCAAAATTTCATCAAACTTTTGCTTTAAAAAACTAATCAGTAAAACTATTGCCAAAAAACGTACAAATAAAATAAATTGTTAGCCGAAAAAATTAAATCACAGGGTGCCCGCAGCTGCAGCGCACGGGAATCCTGCTAGTATCTGATTAAAGGGTTTTGTTAACCACAACCCCATGGGTTGTGTTTAACGATATCATAAATAAAAATTTTACACTAAATGAACTAGTACATTCTATAATTATACATATTTTTTCATTTTAAACATGAAATGTAATATTAAACTTGGAATGTTTAGCGTTCATTTAATGCAAAAATTTTAATTAAGGTATGTTTGAACACAACCCCATGGTTATGGTTAGGGATGGCAACGGGGCGGGTTTGGGGCGGGGAGGCCATCCCCATCCCAAAATCCGATTACCACAGTTCTCCTCAAACCCGCCCCGATCCCCATCTGGGATCTAATCGGGGCGCCCCATTGGGGCGTGATAGTCCCCCAAACCCGCCCAGTATTAATCGAGGTTCTTATCGGGGTGTTCTCTCTGGGTGAAATTATCGACCAAAGCCGCACCATTTCACATTTGTTAATATTTTTTGACTGTTAGCAATAACGAACCTATTAATAATCAATTAAAAATGATCCTTATTAAGTTTTCAACGATAGTATTATACATTAATAATGATAAATTTTACCGCCAAAAGTTAAAACTTAAAAATATGACACTAAACGAGCTTCTATAATGACAATTTTGCATTCTTACAAATATTAAAAAACTAACATTAGAGTAATATTTTTTATTACGTAAATACTAATAAAATACTATATAGGTATAGATATATTTGTATATGTATATATATTAATCGGGTGGGGCGGGGCGGGGCGAGGATTCCCCGCTCCCCGGCCCATACCAGATTAAAATCTCCGTTTAATCCCCAAACCCGCCCCGTAACCCGATTAACATGCCCCGGCCCGGCCCAATTAGTTCGGGTTTCGGGTTTCCCCGTCGTGTTCAGGTTTTTTTGCCATCCCTAGTTGTGGTTAACAAAACTCCTAATTAAAATATCGAACATAAACCATTAAAATTATATTAAAGAAAACACTTTTCATACCATCAACAATAAGGGGGTGGCTATGGAGACGGCATGAAGCTCGGCATGACCATACCGAGCGGCATGACAATACCGAGCGGCATGATCCATTGCCTGTGCCTCGGTATGGAGAATTTGGCATTCATTTCGGTAATCTTTACCAAATCGGGAAGGAAGAGAACAATGCAAAATTCGAACGTTGGACATTAATGAATAGATCCGTTTGGCATTAAAAAAAAAAAAAAAAAAAAAAAAAAAAAAAAAAAAAAAATCCCTTTAAATATTCACTTTCAAAGCTCATTTTATTCACATCTCCATTTTTATAATCATTAACTAATTCCACTAGTTCCACTTTCATCTCTTTTATTCATTTAAAAAAAAATGGATCCAAATCAATCAAAACGTGTTTTAAACTCATCCAAAGGTTGTGGACGGGGCTCTCGATCACAACACGTTCGTCCGCAAGTTCAATCACAACTCGGTTATCCGCAAGTTCAATCGCCATACTATCCCCAACCTCCACCTCAACCCTATGCGAGAGATCACTCTTGCCAAAAAAACGTGAGTACGCGGCGAAATATGGATGGCCTTGCAATTTTTAGATAGAATTATGGTTTTTTTTCTAAGTATCATGTAATTTTCTTTTAATTATTAATGAAATATTATGTTTTTGTTAAATTGTTTAATATAATTATGAATATAAAAAATAAAATTAGTTTTTACTTGAATCATGGTTGCCACTAAAAAAGTACGGTGAGGTATGGTTAAATCATGGAATGTGTTGGCTTGAGTCATAAAACTAATACAACCTAGGCTATTAAGTGATTTTTGTTCAAAAACTGTAAGCTGATTGTATCAAAATCAATTATTATAATATAGTAGTATAATATCGAAATATTCCGCACAAAATACGGATCACCCGAGTCGTATCCGTACGAAGGTGAATGGAATCAAGGAATATTGATTCGTGTAAATCGTGAATTGAAAAGTGGTGAAAGTGAAAATAATGATCAAGAAATTCAAATTATAGCAAAAAAACACAAACTATGCAAGAGGTACAAGCTAGATATGCATTAAAATGAAAAATGTAAAAACGGAAATGCAAACGCGTTTATTTAAAACGTAACTTTAATTGAAAAATGATCCTACAAACGTGAAACAATTTTTTAAAAATCTTAAACTAATAAAATAAATTTCCAGAAAAAAAATTATTTTTTTTTACTTTTCTTTTATTTTCTATGAATTTATTTTGCTTTTTGTATTTTTTATATGAATTAAAAAGTAAGGAAAATAGAAAAATAAAAAGGAAAATGAAATTTAATTTCTGAAAAATCTAAAATATTATAAAAGAATTTCCTAAAATATTTTTGTATTTTTTATGACTTTTTTTGACTTTTTATGGATTTTTGTTTATTAAAAGGTATTTAAAAATGCTAAAAATCAAAGAAAAATTAGGCAGTCCTCGATTTTGGTTTCCCAGAAAATATACTGGCGGAACCCAATTTTGGTTACCGTCAGATCCGCCAGGGCTGAAAAATTAGGCAGTCCTCGATTTTAACCCGCGAGACGATTTTCAAAATTTTCGAAAACTCCTAAAATCAAAAAGATAATGCATTTCTGGTTTGGCAATGCAAAAATTAGACACGTAAACACACATATCATAGGACTTTGACCTTGAGGTCGAGGATTTCACTATACTTAGTAAGAATTGCCATAAGCAAAAAATTGACAAACACCTCTAACATTGTCATTATGCATAAAAGCTCATACAAACATAATCCGACAAATGTAATAAAACATGTAAGTGAAAAACAATGCAAATCACGTAGTTTAACACATAAAAGGTTCTAAAACATTCATAAGCCAAACACTCCTTAATCGTCTCATAACCGGTCTATCTTCTTATTGAGCTTGCTTAGGTACCTTCCAAAGCATTTTCAATGACGGGGAGTTCTAGAAGGTAGTCTAAAGGAGGTAACTTAGAGTTAGGAAGTTTATCATCCTTGCTCATGTCAGATGATGATGATGATGGTGTAGGTGAGCGAGTACGTTTGCCCTTACCTTTGAAAACTTGTTTATCACTTAGAGGAACGAAGATGTGAGGAATGAGAGAATAGTCAAGGCACATTCCATTATCGTTAGGAGGAATGGGTGAGACTGTTCTAAAGAGGCGGGTGAGAAGCATTCATAAGGAAGAGCGGTTGTTCCTACCAAAGGTATGTCGGCCATTCTTTTGGCGAGGTAATAGGCTAAGTTAAAAGGTTGACCGGTGGAAATGCTATAGAGCATGTAGTTAAGACATGTGTGGACATGATCTCTATTTCCTATGGAACTTATAACGTTGGCCCTAAGATTCTCTTCCCATTTCTTAAATTGTGGTTTGAGTTCATTGAATTCCATTCCATATGGGTCCTTGATGACCTCATTTCCGGTTCTAGTTCTCCTGGTGTTGGTGGTCCTAATGAAGAGGTGGTCACGAAGTTCATCTTTGGATACAAGAGGGGTATCATAGGGATAGATGCGGTCAAAGAGTGTGTCAAGAGTTGAGTAAACTCCTCGAGAGTGAAGGAGTATTGATGACTACTAGCCCAAAAGTTAATAGACATACGACCATACACATCCTTAGAGAGGGTGACGGATGCATAGAATTCTAAAATGAACCTAGAACAAATAGGCTCGTCGATTTCTAAGAGACACTCAAAGTTGATTGTGGCAAATTCCGTGTAGTGGTTTGTACCTTCTAAGAAGGATGGATCAATGGTTCTACCCTTATGGACATATCATTTTTCTAAGGCTTTGTAGACAACGATTAGAGTTTGAGTAAGACCTTTGGTTTTGTGGTGTTTGGGTAGGTACTTGATGGTGTCCTTGTAGACGTAGTGACTTAGAGGAGGCATGATGATTCCTAGAACATCAAAATTTCACATTTTAGTCTAGGTAAACGACTATTGTAATGTGTATGTTCTAGTGTGTGCCTATATGAAAACAATGTGGAGGTGCGGTTAACTTGACTCATTTTGATGATTAAAAATGTTTTATAATGCAAGTGATGTTTCAATGACGTTTTTCATTTGTTTTAACAATGTGCTGAACGGTGGTAAAGTATGGTTGACGACCGAGAGTGGATATGTGAAATGAGGTGGTGATTGTTTGACAACACTTAAAGCTTGGATATCTTCTTTATGTTCTTCACTTGCTAGAAAGTGGAAGAGACGCATTTCATAATGAAATTCACTTGACTTTTGACGACATAGACAAATATGTTAATGAGAGTATGACAATTTCCCTTTGTTTCAAAGAGCGACACAAGGGTGAACATAGGTTTATGTATCATGAAAGGTGGTTTAATCTTAATAGGTTAGGTTATAGTGGGGATGACACACTTGTTTGGTTACATTGTGGAATCTTCTTGTGAAGATTACTAGGTGGAGTTATTGGTGAAGATGATATTGACTCTTGGTTTCTTTGAGGGCATGGAAATGGTGGATGACTCGATATTGATAGGACAAAGGATAACTCGGTTTCTCATTTCACATTGGTTGTTTGAGGTTTAAGTGATGAAAGGTTATGAGGAAGATGCTTGAAGTTTTGCTCATTTTGTGAATCTTATGGACTGAGATATATCACAAGGTGAATGTGATGAGATGATGGTGAAAGAACAAGTGAATGATTAAGTTAAGAGGGTGTTT
Organism: Artemisia argyi; assembly: GCA_030686995.1. Classification (NCBI taxonomy): domain Eukaryota; kingdom Viridiplantae; phylum Streptophyta; class Magnoliopsida; order Asterales; family Asteraceae; genus Artemisia; species Artemisia argyi. Next base: position 260,649,342 of record CM060709.1, on the reverse strand, counting down.
GGTTTTGAAATTAAAAATAAAACACTCTGTAGCTTTGGCGGACCAGGCGGAACCAAAAAGTGGGTTCCGCCCGTATGGTCTGAGGGTACCGTGGGTGCTGCAGGGAAAAATTCAAAAGGTATTGTCTTGATTTTTGTGGTTTTATCCTAATGTTCAAAACTAAGGTTTTAGGTCTTATGAGTCCTTGACTAAGCCTAGGGATGATGAATGCTTCTCATTCAAGAGGTTTTGTGAAAACGTTGATAGAATAGTTAACGTATACGACTTTCTTAGTTAAGATATTCCTCAATGAACATTTTTACCAAGACGATGATGATGTATCACAATATGTCAATTAAGAACATAATGGATTGAATTGTCGCTGAAGTCGATGCTTCCTTTGTTGAAGGGATAACAATGTTGATGAGATGAATTCCGTTGTCGACGTGAGTTAGCTTGTTCAAGTGGAGCTTGTTGATGTGCTTCTCCATCCGAAACTAATTTGAGAACCTTACGTGTTTTGGAGAATCATTGGGTAAGTAAGTATAAAAGTGCAAGTACCACTTGTGCTTTTTTTATCAACTTATTACCGACATAATTCCATTTTGCATACACTATGGTTTCTATTCCCGTTCTTTTGGGATACCATAATCCTAGTTGTGTAGTACCTTATGATGTATCCAAACAAGCTCTTCCTAAAGAGTTGTATTAGGATTTTCTCTAAAACGAGCACATAGACAAACACTAAACATAATGTTGGATCTAATTGTTATGATAACAAGTAGTCTTCCCAACATTTCTCTATGTTTAGTTTTACCTACGGATTTTCTAATCTCATTCTCGGCAAGTCATCAATAACTTAACTATTGAAAACGAAAGAGTAACTAGGAATGTCTTTAAGTTAAAATCCCTTGCTTTTGGGGCTTGCTTTTATTATCAAAAAGTCTTTCAAATATTGACACTATAATCACTTGATTACTTTTGAAAAATCTATTTTGTTTCACTAGTTGTTTTACTATAAATTCCAAAAACTATTTTTGTTGAATTTGTTTAAACACAACTTTGATCTATAAATCAAGTTTTATAACATATGTCAATTTTACTTGGTTTAATGTTTGACTCAAGGTGAGAAGATGTTATTTTGTACCTTTATCCTTATACTTGTCTTGCCATCATTGGACTTTTGACTAAGTTATCATCTACCAAAGATAGTATCTTAGAAGGAGGAGATTACTCGTTAAATGTTATATTCAACGACTCCTCGACTCTTTGGGTTTTCTTACTTAAGACACTATGAACTCTATTTGTTTAGAAAAAGTCCAAGAGATACAACATCATGAGACTATGTGTCACATTTAATGTGTAAATCCTAGATGTTGAAAACTCATTTTCATTCACACATCCTAATATATGCTAATGTGATTTATTTCACCTTGTGTGTTTTATGTGAGATTATCATAAAGGAGTGATTGAAGAAAAATACAATTAAAGACTCAAAGTATGGTGTTTGAGAAAATTGTTTAACAAGGGTTTGTTTTGCAAGCATCACAAAAGTGTTAGACATTTTAACACTTAGGAAATTCTTAGTTAGCTCACTTGTAAGCAAGAGTTGAGTGAGACTTACTCAAGAGTTTTTCGTGTTTATCTCTTGATGGTTAAAGAACCAAAACACCTTATATCTCCTACTAGTACTAAAGACTAAATTCCTTGTTGCATAGAATCTAATCTTAGTTATTTACAAATAGCAGGTAGACACTCTAGAGTATTACAAATAGCACATATTCGAACACATAATGCTAGAAACAAGAGACAATCAAAGTCAAGTTGAAGTAATGTGTACCTTTTAAATTGCATAGAGAGGCTATCAAGCGGATAAGCATTACGCGTAAAATCTTGGTTTGACGACACGCTTTGAAACTCAATAACTCATGTATCCAAGAAGGTTAGATAATCATATAAAAGCATAGAGAATAATAATCCTAATCCTTTTATCATAAGTTTCTATTAGAGATTGAATTATTTCTAAATCTCTTTTCTAGGTTTGACAAATTTTACTTGCTTTATTTTATTAGTTGATGGTGCTTTTGAGTTAAGTTCTAATCCGGTTTTATCTTTAAATAACCTTTGACTCCTCAACAATCTTTCAAGAGATTTTGAGCTTTCATCAAATTTAACTAATAATTTTTCCTTTCTCATTTTGCATTTTAATCTCATGTTTGTAATCTAGACATAGTTTACATTCTAGATCAATTTCAACATTACTCTCAATTCTAGACATTTAATTTTCTAATAAGATTTCCTTTTCAAAGATATTCTTAAAATATTTTGAAGACTCATTCTTGAAGATGGTTTTTAGGTCCATGTTGCATAAACGTTTAGACTCATTTTCTAGTTTAGAAAACTCTAGGATAAATTAATCAAAGCAAAAGTATTTGGTTACAAAGTGTACCTTGCTTGATGTTTTATCTAGTTAAGAATCACAAACCGGATGATTGACTTCATCTTCATCCGTGTAATTCCATGAATCGCAAGCAAGTCTACTACGAGCTTGACACGAGTAATCAACTTTACTTACACCTTGCTTGTTGTATCAATAAATTGACAATTAACTACCGGATCATTGTCTTCGTCAACATCCATTTCATTCCAAGATACGCAAGCAAGTTCATCAAAACACAGGTACTCATCTTCACTTGTACCTTCATTTAAAACATTTAAACTAGTAGCACATGTATTAAATTCTACTAAGTGTCTATCAATTAGTTTTTCTAAAACTTCTAATTCATATGTAAGATCAAATTGATCATCTTTGACTTGACATATTCCTTAATGAAAGTCTACAATATTTTTCTAAACATCATTAGCCTTTTGACAAAAAATACATTCTTTCATGTTTGGTACTAAAGCTTTGTAAAGCATTGTTTTGGCTTTAGTATTTTTATCGAGTTTAAGATAGTTATCTTGGTTTTCAAAAACTTATTTTCTTTGGTTTGAAATTACCAAAAGAAATAATATGCCAAAGATCTTGATCAATTGATTTCACATAGTTTTCAAAATTACTTTTCCATTCAAGTAAGTTTTCTTTTTCAAATAGCGGTTGGTTTTGAAAAGGTTGTCCTTCTTTGAGATTTTCAAAATCCATGGATCGATCCAAGTTTTAAAATACATTCTATTTTAAAGATCTTGAGTAACGTAGCTCCTGATGCCAATTGTGGAAAACTAGAAGGGGGGTTGAATAGTTTACCGCTTTTTAAATCCTTTTTAACTTGAATATCTTTTACGTTTGCTTAAAGATATAAACACAACATTATATGTTTGATTCTTTGAAAAGCTTTTTATGTAAATAACAATTCTAACTTTACTAGTTTCATACATTGAAAAGCTTTGCTTGTGATGATCCTAACTTTGCTTTTTAGTTATTTGAAAAGCTTTACTTTTGTTTGAAGATACAAACACATCTTTACTTGTTTAGTTCTTTGAAAAGCTTTATATGTAACTAGCAATTCTAACTAAAGAACAACATGTAATAAGCAAAGATAAAGAAAGAAATGATCAAACCACAACACGATTGTTTATCGTGGTTCGGCTACAAGGACTCTTTTTCCTTGCCCTACATCCACGCCCCGAGTTTCCAACTCGAGAGTTATAAGCACTAATCAACAAGCTCCTTTCACCGGCGGAGAAAACTTTTACAACGTCGCTTACACTTTAACCGACACTAAGCTAGATGTCGAGTTCTTTTACACGGGTACAACCACTCCCATCGTCGCTTACACTTTTACCGACACTAAGCTAGATGTCGAGTTCTTTACCAAGGGTACAACCACTCCCATTAGTTCTTTTACAAGGGTACAACATGTCACACCCCCAAAATCGGGTCCAGCGGAAGCATACGTGTAGCTGGGGTGTAACTCAATTGGTATTACAACACAAGTTCAAAAATGGTTTTCATTTGAATCATTTAGTATAAATAGTTTAATCAAAAATGTTAAATTTACATTGTTAAAAGTAGTGCGGAAGTAGGCCCTTAAAATAGTTTTAAAACGGTCCCCAAATTAATAATCAGAGTCTTCTATGACCATGCCATGCCCTGCCAAAACCTCCAGTAGCGTGCCATAGGTTAAAACCTGAAAATACATGCTAAAGTGTCAACACGAGGTTGGTGAGTTCATAGAGTTTGTTTAACAAATAAAGTTTATGCATATGTATGAAGGTTTCCTAGCAAAGGCATCGTAAATCCACTCAGTTACAAGTCCCGCCATAAGAGCCTTGTAACCTGTGTGTTTACAACCCACTGCTACAATATATAGTTTCTCAGGATTATATTCACCCAAGGTCAAGTATAGACACAAAGGCGGGGAACCACCATCCCAAATAGTACCTGTCACCCAACGTCGCCTCTGTTTTGGACTTGGGTGGGGGGTGTTTCCCCATAATAGTACTATCAATACCTCTCCTTTGACAGATTACTGGGTGTCGTTTCCCAAAGCATAAAAGTTTACTGGGTGTCGTTTCCCAAAGCATAAAAGTTTACTGGGTGTCGTTTCCCAAAGCATAAATGTTTAAACGTTTCAAGTATCAAGTGAGTATAACACAGTTAAGTATAACACAATCACGTATGTATAAAATCAAGTATAAGTATAATCAAGTATAAGACAATCAAGTATAAATGTTTTGAGTATCAAGAAAGTATGTTTTGAGTATTTATACTAGTAAGCAAATAGTTGAGCATGTATCTCCCCCCAAAGAGTTAAAACAAGTATAAAGAGTAAAAGTGGGGCTATGACTCACCTGGTGCGATAGCTACGATGACAAAGTGGATACACAGAAATGAGGTTCGATCTCTAACCACAACCTAATATGAATGATAGTGATCTACTTAGATCATGAAAGGATGTAATGAATGCACATGCACATGATACCTATACCACTCGTAACTTGAAAATACTTGTTATTGTCAAAGTAAAATAGTTTCCATACTTAGGAAAATAAGTCCAATTATAGAAGTATATAACTTGTCGTAGTATATCGTATAAAAATGTTAGTGTTATATTCCTCGTCTTGAAAACCTTAAAATAATGTCTAGTAGTTGTAAAAATAGGTCTTGGGTCATAAGTTCTTCATTTGTTAAGAATATAGTCCTTAGTAATATTTCTAGAAAATATACCGTCTAGTACGTAAGTTATTATTTTGGTAAAAGCTGTCAAAACAATATAGATTTTGCCGTTATTGAAACGTGAATATCTTTGTCGTTATTAGTCCGTTTTACTCGTTCTTTATATTCCCGGAATCGTGGGACAAAATACTAACATATTTTTGATAAGTCGGGATGGCTAGATTTAGTTTTACGCCTCGAAACAGTCGTGACAACTGTTCATCAGCAAGCATTTCCGGAAAATATAGTTTTCGTCGTTAAACTCGTTTTTAGCGTATCTCCTTCGTTATTAACTCGTTTTCTTCCCCGTTTTCGGCCATAGTTCCGTCTCGGAATGTATTTTCTAAATATTTGGTCAAAAGTTACCCCAAACCCACTGAGTTTGCCACGTTTTCAATTTAAGGACAGTAGGTTTGTATATATGTTTAAAATCCATTTTTAATGTTCCAAACTAGTTTCTAATCCAACCAAACCACTTTCAATCATCACAAATCTAGTCTAATCTTACCATACACCTTCTTAGGGTGTCATGGGTTCCTAAACATCATAAACCAAGTGGATCAAACAAGGATCTAATAATAATCTATTTATAGGGATCAAAAGTTATATATATATATATATATATATATATATATATATATATATATATATATATATATATATATATATATATATATATATATATATATATATATAATGAGTGGTATAACTAACATATGCATGTAGATCTTGAATGGAAATCATATGATCACAAAGATAACATGAATAAATTATGGAAAAGAGTTTGACAACTTACATAGGAAGATTAGTGAGCTTATGGAGATGAAAACTTATAAAACCTTGGGTTTTATCACAAAACCCAAACAAGGAACACTAGCTAAGCTTGAATAAGACTTGATCTTGGAAAGTTTATGGATTCCCTTTGTTGTTCTTCCTTGGCCGATCATACTTAGAGAGAAAAGAGAGAAAGAAACTTACTAGTTCTTGAAAGCTAAATGAGAATGAGATGAGAAAAATGAGATAATATCTTATTAGGAGACAATAGTTTGGTGAGAATTAATGGGTGTTGGTGAGAGAAACACATGGAGCTTAGGAGAGGGGGGGGGGGGGGCCGGTTTTACAAAGGAAGAAAAGGGGGGTTTATGTTGGGTGATTTAATTAGGATATTAGTGTAGTTTTAGTGTAGTTGTAGCTAGTTTTAGTTATAATCGGGTACCGGGTTTGTTAGAAATAAATTTTATCAAAGTTATTCGGGACATAATAAAGTCATAAAATTTGTAAAAATATGTTGGGTACAAGTATTGGGTGTTTGGATGATTATCGTTTAGTTTTTAAGAAAACCGTCGTAATTATATTAGACGTACGATACGAATTAAATAAATTTCCAAAATAATAGGTAAATGAATAATATAATTTTTATATTATTATTATGAGTATAAAAATGTGTTAGGACCATAGTTGGGATTGTCGGATCAATTATTCAAAATAATAGCTCATAAGATAACGTTTATTAGGTTGATAATCGTACGTTTACAAAAATGACGCAACCCACGTATAAATGACAAATTTTCTCCGGAGGTGAATAGTGTTTTATGAATAGTAAAATTTTAAAACGCTTCTCAGAATATCAAACTGACCTCAAAAATGATGAATAGTAAAATGATGAATAGTGATCGATGAATAGTAACTGATGAATAGTAAATGTGAAAGTTCGGGAAAAGACCAGAATTTACGAGTTGTGACAGTCTCTACCCCTTAAGGGAACTTCGTCCCGAAGTTCAGTTAATGTTGGTCTCCGAAGTGTTATATAGGTGAAGATTCATGAGATGAAATGACCAGTTGACGTGTTTCTAGGCGGCGGTTCACGAGGTGATGAAAAGTATAAGCGTTCTGACAACGAGGGCATACACACATAAATGAAGTATTTGGAAGTTGAGTAGAGGATTCAATACGGACAAAATTTTATTATAGCCATTCTCAGTGTTGCAAAATTCATTTCTGAGTCGGATATAGGTAGTCAGCCTATGTCCCACTATCCCGGGTTGAATATAGGTGACTAGTCTATATTCCACCGAGGTTCCATGAATTTTGAAATACTCAGCTCAGTTATACTAATACTATGTCCTTCACAAAGACCAAGACGTTCAGAAAGACTAAGGTAGGTGACCAAACTCGACGTCAAAGGATGAAACTATGCAAGGAGATACATACCAGGGTGACATATATGATACGTGAACATGCTTATATGAAAGACAAATATAGTAATCAACTAGAATAAGTGAATATAATATACCAGATAATGAGACACAAATCTCATCACCTAAGTTAGCAACAAACCACAATGAGGCTTCAGCTTGGCAGGCAGGCACGTGACGGTCATAGGGTTAAGTTTTTCGTAAAAGTAGCTATAGTCTAGGTTTTAAAAACACTTAGTTCGCTATAGCCAGAGCTCTGATACCAATCTGTCACACCCCCAAAATCGGGTCCAGCGGAAGCATACGTGTAGCTGGGGTGTAACTCAATTGGTATTACAACACAAGTTCAAAAATGGTTTTCATTTGAATCATTTAGTATAAATAGTTTAATCAAAAATGTTAAATTTACATTGTTAAAAGTAGTGCGGAAGTAGGCCCTTAAAATAGTTTTAAAACGGTCCCCAAATTAATAATCAGAGTCTTCTATGACCATGCCATGCCCTGCCAAAACCTCCAGTAGCGTGCCATAGGTTAAAACCTGAAAATACATGCTAAAGTGTCAACACGAGGTTGGTGAGTTCATAGAGTTTGTTTAACAAATAAAGTTTATGCATATGTATGAAGGTTTCCTAGCAAAGGCATCGTAAATCCACTCAGTTACAAGTCCCGCCATAAGAGCCTTGTAACCTGTGTGTTTACAACCCACTGCTACAATATATAGTTTCTCAGGATTATATTCACCCAAGGTCAAGTATAGACACAAAGGCGGGGAACCACCATCCCAAATAGTACCTGTCACCCAACGTCGCCTCTGTTTTGGACTTGGGTGGGGGGTGTTTCCCCATAATAGTACTATCAATACCTCTCCTTTGACAGATTACTGGGTGTCGTTTCCCAAAGCATAAAAGTTTACTGGGTGTCGTTTCCCAAAGCATAAAAGTTTACTGGGTGTCGTTTCCCAAAGCATAAATGTTTAAACGTTTCAAGTATCAAGTGAGTATAACACAGTTAAGTATAACACAATCACGTATGTATAAAATCAAGTATAAGTATAATCAAGTATAAGACAATCAAGTATAAATGTTTTGAGTATCAAGAAAGTATGTTTTGAGTATTTATACTAGTAAGCAAATAGTTGAGCATGTATCTCCCCCCAAAGAGTTAAAACAAGTATAAAGAGTAAAAGTGGGGCTATGACTCACCTGGTGCGATAGCTACGATGACAAAGTGGATACACAGAAATGAGGTTCGATCTCTAACCACAACCTAATATGAATGATAGTGATCTACTTAGATCATGAAAGGATGTAATGAATGCACATGCACATGATACCTATACCACTCGTAACTTGAAAATACTTGTTATTGTCAAAGTAAAATAGTTTCCATACTTAGGAAAATAAGTCCAATTATAGAAGTATATAACTTGTCGTAGTATATCGTATAAAAATGTTAGTGTTATATTCCTCGTCTTGAAAACCTTAAAATAATGTCTAGTAGTTGTAAAAATAGGTCTTGGGTCATAAGTTCTTCATTTGTTAAGAATATAGTCCTTAGTAATATTTCTAGAAAATATACCGTCTAGTACGTAAGTTATTATTTTGGTAAAAGCTGTCAAAACAATATAGATTTTGCCGTTATTGAAACGTGAATATCTTTGTCGTTATTAGTCCGTTTTACTCGTTCTTTATATTCCCGGAATCGTGGGACAAAATACTAACATATTTTTGATAAGTCGGGATGGCTAGATTTAGTTTTACGCCTCGAAACAGTCGTGACAACTGTTCATCAGCAAGCATTTCCGGAAAATATAGTTTTCGTCGTTAAACTCGTTTTTAGCGTATCTCCTTCGTTATTAACTCGTTTTCTTCCCCGTTTTCGGCCATAGTTCCGTCTCGGAATGTATTTTCTAAATATTTGGTCAAAAGTTACCCCAAACCCACTGAGTTTGCCACGTTTTCAATTTAAGGACAGTAGGTTTGTATATATGTTTAAAATCCATTTTTAATGTTCCAAACTAGTTTCTAATCCAACCAAACCACTTTCAATCATCACAAATCTAGTCTAATCTTACCATACACCTTCTTAGGGTGTCATGGGTTCCTAAACATCATAAACCAAGTGGATCAAACAAGGATCTAATAATAATCTATTTATAGGGATCAAAAGTTATATATATATATATATATATATATATATATATATATATATATATATATATATATATATATATATATATATAAATGAGTGGTATAACTAACATATGCATGTAGATCTTGAATGGAAATCATATGATCACAAAGATAACATGAATAAATTATGGAAAAGAGTTTGACAACTTACATAGGAAGATTAGTGAGCTTATGGAGATGAAAACTTATAAAACCTTGGGTTTTATCACAAAACCCAAACAAGGAACACTAGCTAAGCTTGAATAAGACTTGATCTTGGAAAGTTTATGGATTCCCTTTGTTGTTCTTCCTTGGCCGATCATACTTAGAGAGAAAAGAGAGAAAGAAACTTACTAGTTCTTGAAAGCTAAATGAGAATGAGATGAGAAAAATGAGATAATATCTTATTAGGAGACAATAGTTTGGTGAGAATTAATGGGTGTTGGTGAGATAAACACATGGAGCTTAGGAGAGGGGGGGGGGGCCGGTTTTACAAAGGAAGAAAAGGGGGGTTTATGTTGGGTGATTTAATTAGGATATTAGTGTAGTTTTAGTGTAGTTGTAGCTAGTTTTAGTTATAATCGGGTACCGGGTTTGTTAGAAATAAATTTTATCAAAGTTATTTGGGACATAATAAAGTCATAAAATTTGTAAAAATATGTTGGGTACAAGTATTGGGTGTTTGGATGATTATCGTTTAGTTTTTAAGAAAACCGTCGTAATTATATTAGACGTACGATACGAATTAAATAAATTTCCAAAATAATAGGTAAATGAATAATATAATTTTTATATTATTATTATGAGTATAAAAATGTGTTAGGACCATAGTTGGGATTGTCGGATCAATTATTCAAAATAATAGCTCATAAGATAACGTTTATTAGGTTGATAATCGTACGTTTACAAAAATGACGCAACCCACGTATAAATGACAAATTTTCTCCGGAGGTGAATAGTGTTTTATGAATAGTAAAATTTTAAAACGCTTCTCAGAATATCAAACTGACCTCAAAAATGATGAATAGTAAAATGATGAATAGTGATCGATGAATAGTAACCGATGAATAGTAAATGTGAAAGTTCGGGAAAAGACCAGAATTTACGAGTTGTGACAGTCTCTACCCCTTAAGGGAACTTCGTCCCGAAGTTCAGTTAATGTTGGTCTCCGAAGTGTTATATAGGTGAAGATTCATGAGATGAAATGACCAGTTGATGTGTTTCTAGGCGGCGGTTCACGAGGTGATGAAAAGTATAAGCGTTCTGACAACGAGGGCATACACACATAAATGAAGTATTTGGAAGTTGAGTAGAGGATTCAATACGGACAAAATTTAATTATAGCCATTCTCAGTGTTGCAAAATTCATTTCTGAGTCGGATATAGGTAGTCAGCCTATGTCCCACTATCCCGGGTTGAATATAGGTGACTAGTCTATATTCCACCGAGGTTCCATGAATTTTGAAATACTCAGCTCAGTTATACTAATACTATGTCCTTCACAAAGACCAAGACGTTCAGAAAGACTAAGGTAGGTGACCAAACTCGACGTCAAAGGATGAAACTATGCAAGGAGATACATACCAGGGTGACATATATAATACGTGAACATGCTTATATGAAAGACAAATATAGTAATCAACTAGAATAAGTGAATATAATATACCAGATAATGAGACACAAATCTCATCACCTAAGTTAGCAACAAACCACAATGAGGCTTCAGCTTGGCAGGCAGGCACGTGACGGTCATAGGGTTAAGTTTTTCGTAAAAGTAGCTATAGTCTAGGTTTTAAAAACACTTAGTTCGCTATAGCCAGAGCTCTGATACCAATCTGTCACACCCCCAAAATCGGGTCCAGCGGAAGCATACGTGTAGCTGGGGTGTAACTCAATTGGTATTACAACACAAGTTCAAAAATGGTTTTCATTTGAATCATTTAGTATAAATAGTTTAATCAAAAATGTTAAATTTACATTGTTAAAAGTAGTGCGGAAGTAGGCCCTTAAAATAGTTTTAAAACGGTCCCCAAATTAATAATCAGAGTCTTCTATGACCATGCCATGCCCTGCCAAAACCTCCAGTAGCGTGCCATAGGTTAAAACCTGAAAATACATGCTAAAGTGTCAACACGAGGTTGGTGAGTTCATAGAGTTTGTTTAACAAATAAAGTTTATGCATATGTATGAAGGTTTCCTAGCAAAGGCATCGTAAATCCACTCAGTTACAAGTCCCGCCATAAGAGCCTTGTAACCTGTGTGTTTACAACCCACTGCTACAATATATAGTTTCTCAGGATTATATTCACCCAAGGTCAAGTATAGACACAAAGGCGGGGAACCACCATCCCAAATAGTACCTGTCACCCAACGTCGCCTCTGTTTTGGACTTGGGTGGGGGGTGTTTCCCCATAATAGTACTATCAATACCTCTCCTTTGACAGATTACTGGGTGTCGTTTCCCAAAGCATAAAAGTTTACTGGGTGTCGTTTCCCAAAGCATAAAAGTTTACTGGGTGTCGTTTCCCAAAGCATAAATGTTTAAACGTTTCAAGTATCAAGTGAGTATAACACAGTTAAGTATAACACAATCACGTATGTATAAAATCAAGTATAAGTATAATCAAGTATAAGACAATCAAGTATAAATGTTTTGAGTATCAAGAAAGTATGTTTTGAGTATTTATACTAGTAAGCAAATAGTTGAGCATGTATCTCCCCCCAAAGAGTTAAAACAAGTATAAAGAGTAAAAGTGGGGCTATGACTCACCTGGTGCGATAGCTACGATGACAAAGTGGATACACAGAAATGAGGTTCGATCTCTAACCACAACCTAATATGAATGATAGTGATCTACTTAGATCATGAAAGGATGTAATGAATGCACATGCACATGATACCTATACCACTCGTAACTTGAAAATACTTGTTATTGTCAAAGTAAAATAGTTTCCATACTTAGGAAAATAAGTCCAATTATAGAAGTATATAACTTGTCGTAGTATATCGTATAAAAATGTTAGTGTTATATTCCTCGTCTTGAAAACCTTAAAATAATGTCTAGTAGTTGTAAAAATAGGTCTTGGGTCATAAGTTCTTCATTTGTTAAGAATATAGTCCTTAGTAATATTTCTAGAAAATATACCGTCTAGTACGTAAGTTATTATTTTGGTAAAAGCTGTCAAAACAATATAGATTTTGCCGTTATTGAAACGTGAATATCTTTGTCGTTATTAGTCCGTTTTACTCGTTCTTTATATTCCCGGAATCGTGGGACAAAATACTAACATATTTTTGATAAGTCGGGATGGCTAGATTTAGTTTTACGCCTCGAAACAGTCGTGACAACTGTTCATCAGCAAGCATTTCCGGAAAATATAGTTTTCGTCGTTAAACTCGTTTTTAGCGTATCTCCTTCGTTATTAACTCGTTTTCTTCCCCGTTTTCGGCCATAGTTCCGTCTCGGAATGTATTTTCTAAATATTTGGTCAAAAGTTACCCCAAACCCACTGAGTTTGCCACGTTTTCAATTTAAGGACAGTAGGTTTGTATATATGTTTAAAATCCATTTTTAATGTTCCAAACTAGTTTCTAATCCAACCAAACCACTTTCAATCATCACAAATCTAGTCTAATCTTACCATACACCTTCTTAGGGTGTCATGGGTTCCTAAACATCATAAACCAAGTGGATCAAACAAGGATCTAATAATAATCTATTTATAGGGATCAAAAGTTATATATATATATATATATATATATATATATATATATATATATATATATATATATATATATATATATATATATAAATGAGTGGTATAACTAACATATGCATGTAGATCTTGAATGGAAATCATATGATCACAAAGATAACATGAATAAATTATGGAAAAGAGTTTGACAACTTACATAGGAAGATTAGTGAGCTTATGGAGATGAAAACTTATAAAACCTTGGGTTTTATCACAAAACCCAAACAAGGAACACTAGCTAAGCTTGAATAAGACTTGATCTTGGAAAGTTTATGGATTCCCTTTGTTGTTCTTCCTTGGCCGATCATACTTAGAGAGAAAAGAGAGAAAGAAACTTACTAGTTCTTGAAAGCTAAATGAGAATGAGATGAGAAAAATGAGATAATATCTTATTAGGAGACAATAGTTTGGTGAGAATTAATGGGTGTTGGTGAGATAAACACATGGAGCTTAGGAGAGGGGGGGGGGCCGGTTTTACAAAGGAAGAAAAGGGGGGTTTATGTTGGGTGATTTAATTAGGATATTAGTGTAGTTTTAGTGTAGTTGTAGCTAGTTTTAGTTATAATCGGGTACCGGGTTTGTTAGAAATAAATTTTATCAAAGTTATTCGGGACATAATAAAGTCATAAAATTTGTAAAAATATGTTGGGTACAAGTATTGGGTGTTTGGATGATTATCGTTTAGTTTTTAAGAAAACCGTCGTAATTATATTAGACGTACGATACGAATTAAATAAATTTCCAAAATAATAGGTAAATGAATAATATAATTTTTATATTATTATTATGAGTATAAAAATGTGTTAGGACCATAGTTGGGATTGTCGGATCAATTATTCAAAATAATAGCTCATAAGATAACGTTTATTAGGTTGATAATCGTACGTTTACAAAAATGACGCAACCCACGTATAAATGACAAATTTTCTCCGGAGGTGAATAGTGTTTTATGAATAGTAAAATTTTAAAACGCTTCTCAGAATATCAAACTGACCTCAAAAATGATGAATAGTAAAATGATGAATAGTGATCGATGAATAGTAACCGATGAATAGTAAATGTGAAAGTTCGGGAAAAGACCAGAATTTACGAGTTGTGACACAACAACTCCCGACACACTACGTATTTTGAGGCCTAAAATACTAACCAATCACTTCTACATACATGACACAAATAAAGCATAAACTACCAAAGCTTATGCATGACCAAGCTACCAAGACTTGCAACTTTAGAGTTGAAGCTTGTAACTTCTTGAATGATCTTGTGAAGACCCTTGCTACATAAGAGAATCACACAAATCAAAATGTTACTGAGTTAGTTGAGAGAGTATGTGAAAATATGTCCTAAAGGGGTGACTCAAAACTAGCAAATGGTTTGATATTTATAGCAAACCATTCTGCAGGTCTGGCGGATCAGGCGGACCCCTCAGAAGGGTTCCGCACGTGTATCCCCAGGGTACCGCCAGGCTTGCAGTTGGTTTTTGCAATAAATCTTCCAAACCAAACAAGGTCACATCACATTACTTCTAGTCAAACACAAGACTTGCAAGAAAGCATAAGGTTAGTCAAACACTCTTTCTTACCATAAATGTATATGGACAAAACTTACCCTAAATGTGATGTGATATTACTATTTTAAAAAATAAATGTGATGTGACAAGACATTTTCTAATTTAAGAAATAAAAACAATGTTTTGTTTAAAAGGAAATGTAAACCTTAGTTAAACAAGACTTAAACACTTAAAGTGATGATTTACTTATAGCTAAACTTCATACTTTGTCATTAACAAAACTTAGCAAAGATCGTAAAATATAAATAACGTTTTTAGGCGATATTTGTATTAACAAAATCTACTCCTAGTTGTAGTTTTAAGCTAATTTCTAAACTAGATTAAGCTATTTTGATGAATTATACAACTACAACTACAATTTCACTAACTGTTTTCTAAAACACCTAACTGCTTATGAGATTAGGAATCTACTTTTACTTTTTAATGAATAACTCTTCTGTTTTTATGACTTAAAACTTCAATATTACACTAAATGATCCTATATGAAGCAGAAATTCAGTAATCCAACAACAACTTCACACATCAAAACTCACATCCAAACACTCTCTTATAGAAACAGTTACACAACAAATCCAAGTAACAGATCATGAAACTCCAATTTATGTATCAATATCCTTCAATAATCACTACTAGAATCAGATTTCACAATCAACTACAACTGAATACAAAAGAAGTGGAAAATCTCAGTTCCTCATCAAAACAGATGCTCAGTTAAGTAACAATGACACAGATCCACAAACAGATGCATTAATCTAATCACACAAACTCTAATCTCTACTAAATCTACTTCTAAATCAGTAAACAATACCAATAGAACAGTAAACTAACAACAAATACCAATTATCACAAATTTAATAGAAACTAAGGATTAGAAACTACACTTACAAAGATATAACCACCTCAGCAAGAACAGAGGTGGATCACTTTGCTTGCCTATCTCTAGGATAGGCAGGGATCTTCCAAGGTTATCCCAACTTATCCAAAACTCCACAGGAACCACTTGATCAAATCCTTTATGACTAATGTTGACTGTACTCACTAGATTTTGAGTAAAAGTATAAAACAGTCTCACAATAAGCTATTGAGCTTATATGGACTACAAAGAAACTAAAATAAGCTCAGTTGAAAGCATACTAAACAAATGATGAACATATTTTTTTAATTTTTTATATTTTCTGATTTTTTTTATGTATTTTCTTATATTTTGAGAACTGAATTTAAAATAAATTGAGATTTAACTAAACAGAAATTGAAAGTTAAACTAAATTTACAGAATGTAAAAGCTTAAAAACTCAGAAATTAAGTGTAATTGCTAAGAAGATTAATAAGAAAACTGAAATTTTATTTAAAATGATCAATCAATTACAACAAAGCTAATCTAAATACATCTAAGAAACTAATTTGGCAGAGCTTCGCTGCACTCTAAACTACACACTAAACAAAGCTTACATTAGCCCTATTTATAGGAGAGGAGGTGAGGTGAGCTCACAGATTGCCAAGCTGGCAATCCGTGTGAGTTTTGTTTCTTTGGAGCTCCTCTTAGCCGCTTGATTATTCCAATCATTGCCAAACCAATAATAGCCCTTAGATCACTCCAATATGACGCGTTCTATCCAATAGCATGCCACCACGTATCCTGTTTGTGCTTCTTAGATACTCTGACGCATGCTGACACCCACTGATACTTCTAGAAGCCCCTTGATTTGACAACTCTACCCTTAATCAATGTTGCAAAAATCGTGAATCGGTCCCAAGGCGGTCGAGGGCCGTGTAGCGATTTTTGGCCGATTAATCGCCGATTCCAAGGTCGAAGGCCGATTAATCGGCCGATTACCTTGTAATTCGCTCCAAGGTCCAAGGCCGTTCAGCTTGTAATCGCCGATTTTTGCAACACTACCCTTAATTATGGTCAATTTTTAGGATTGGGGAGTTAGGGTTCATGAGAGCTGGGTAAAAAGGGATTTGGGGGAAAAGGGAAAGCGGGGTAAGTTTTATTAATAATAGTTTGACCGTGTTGACCTTTGACCCGGTGATATAACTTTGACCAAGAGGTTTGGGTGGATCGGGTTTTGGGCCAATGTGTTTTGTTTGGGCTTTTGGTTTCTTGTGATATGGATTGGATTTAATACTTAGACCAAGACAGAATTTGTAATACTAAATTTCAAGGACTAATTGTGTAATTTGCTTTAAAATCAAGGGTTGTTTCTAACAATCTTCCAAAATAATATGCACGGGTCTATTCTGCCAATCTTGAATACATGAAGAGTTGAGTTGTCTTTTCTTCTAATAAATCACTTGAGGGACTAAATGTGACAACTTCCAAAATGCAAGGACTATTTCTGACATTTCTTCAAACTTTCATTATGAGGGCCATTCTTGCAAATCTTTAAACTCAAGGGATCTTATTTAACTTTTCAAAGCTCAACTTGATTTCCAGCTTGACTTTCTGACTCATTCTACTCTCGTGCTCGATTTTGCCGGATTTTTGTTTGTTTTTCGTCTTTTTACGATATATCTGTACCTGCACGTTCACAAACATAAAAACACACATTTTTTGGCATTTGTTAGCATAATTAGTCTATTTGGGTCAATTTTTGACTATGAAAAGGTATGTGAATTAACACATACCATAAGCATTCTAAGATGGTGTTAGTTAATTAAGAGCCCCAAATAAATGATATTATTTGTTCTTTTGTAAAAAAAATATCCAGATGATATAAATATAAAAAGTCTTATTTTTACGATACATAAACTACCATAAACAATAAATAGACAATTGAGTCATAAAACTAATACAACCTAGCAACGTAAAATTAAAATATGTGTGCTAATAAAACATTCAATGATATTGTGTCACAATTTGATCTCGCAAACTAGTCATATATTGTTGATAATTTATACTCCCATGTTGTTAAACATATTCACCTTCTTCTAAACTATTTCTATCAATTAATATACGATGATATTACAAAAAGAAGAGAAGTCAAGTTCATGTCATGCTCAAAATACGCTTGTCACAATTATATTGAAACACCTCGACGCCTTAGACATTTTTTTACTAGGTTGGTGTTATTCTAAAATAGACCCTTTTATACTCTGAAAAATACTTATTTTCAGCAGACCCTTGAAATAGACTCATTTACATCTATTATGGACCAATTTCCTAGTACTGTAAAAATGACTCATTTACCTCTAAAATGGACCAATTTCCTGGTACTCTAAAAATGACTCATTTACCTCTAAAATAAACCCATTTTCTGTTACTCTAAAAATGACACATTTACCTCAGAAATGGACCCATTTTCTGGTACTCTAAAAAAGACTCATTTACCTCTAAAATGGACCCATTTTCTGGTACTCTAAAAATGACTCATTTACCTCTAAAATGTACCCATTTCCTACACTTGACACATTTTCTGAATACCTTTTTCCTGGAAAAGACACATGACGACAAATCACAGAACTTGCAAATATCTTTCCAACATCATATATTTCGTAGAATTGTCAGGTTTCGACCCTTTAAACATTTGAACATGGGTGAAAACGGCTAGTTACCAAACGACCTGTTTCTACCCATAACATCAAAATACTTACACAACATACATAAGAATTTGCTACAAGACACAACCTGGACTTTACTACTTCAAAAGACATAGTTTAACACACTTATATTGAACTTGGGGGTTCAAACTTGATTAGGCTCGGTCAAGATCTTCTAGTTACTCGTTAAGTACAAAATGAGCAACAAGCTTCTAAACCTTAATCTTTCTACTTCACGACTTGTCTTTTCCTTTGTCCACACCACTTGTCCCTACAAAATGTACATAGCTAAACACATAAGTGAAACCAAGATTGTCAGGATCGCGATCCTGATCGTAGGATCGTACGATCCTACGATCCTACACACACAAAACGATCAGGATCATTACGGGATCTTAATTCAGGTAGGATCGTTACAGGATCGTAGGATCGTGTACGATCCGATCCTGTTTGTAGCATCTTTTTTGACCTTTTTTCCTATATTAAACATTAACCATTTAAGCCCAATAGCTCATGGTTGTTTCACGTTAAAGCCCAATGGCCCAATCACATATTTTTTCATACCCGACAATTGGGAATTTGGGATATATCTTCACATACCTACCTAATTGACTAATTTCATATGTTGCAACTTGAAAGAAACCATCAGCTAGTGCCGCACCATCTCAAATTCTCAATTCCTTATTTTATATGGTAAATAACTATTATTTATTTTCTAATTTTTTGTTTAGTTCTTTAATGTTAATTACTTAATTTATCATATGAGATTAGTTATTAATTTATTGGTTTGTCTCTGTTAGATTTTTAGCAAATAAGTTAATAAACTAATTGATGCTTGTGTTTATTCGATCAGTTGATATGTGATGACTTTTGGTCTATTTTGCTACTGTGGTATGCAATTCTACATTGTTTGTTGCAGCCATTTGTTGTAGGCTTGTAGCTACTTTGTTAGGCATTACTTATTTTCGCTTTTTTGGTCATATGCTACTGATAGTCATTCATGTGGTTAGGCTTTGTAGTTTGTAGTTTTGTACTATATATTTATATTTATATTTATTTATTGATAACACATGCATCTTATTAGATTTTTGGTGTTTTAGGTTGGTAAGGAAAAAAAAGATGGGATTTTACATATAATATTGTCATCAAGTTGTTTTATTATTAACTGGTGGCTTTGAGGATCCAACTGTAATCTTAATGAAGACATAAGTTGGTGCAGCTTGTTGTTTGTTGGGAATTTAGGCCATTTGTTTTACTATTGTTGTTTGTTGTATCGTTGTTTGGAATAAATGCCATTTATAGTTGTATCATTGTTTCATTGGTAGTTCGTTGTTTAGTAGTTCTGCATCCATAAAGTGACAAACTCTTATGTTCTTCTAATGTGCCGATGTAATGAAGAAGAGTAGCATTGCATCCACACCTTCCGCTTCTTCTGTATGATCTGCAAATAGCATACGTAAGAGAAGTAATGCAGTCGGGGCTAGAACTAATGTTGCTTGGGAGTACGGGGTTGAAGTAGGTTATAGGAGGGTGAAGTGTAGGTTTTGTAACGAAGAGTGCACTGGTGGGATGTTCAGGTTTAAGCATCATTTAGCTAGGACACATCAAAATGTGACTGCTTGTACTAATGTTCCTGAAGAATTCAAAGTGAAAATTCAGAATATTTTGGAACAAAAAGAGTTGGCTTCAATGAAAAGGAAAGGCGTGTTAACGATTGAAGAAGTTGAGCAACCGTGTCAAAGAGGCAAGGTTCATCAGAATACGTTGAATAAATTTTTAAAAAAGATGAGCGTGAAAAAGTTTGTCAACAAATTGCTAGGTTCTTCTACACAAGTGCTCTTTTATTTAATTGTGTAAAGAATCCCGAGTTTCGAAAAATGGTACAAATGATTGGTGATTATGGGAGAGGGCTTGATCCACCTTCTTACCATGAGATGAGAGTTACATTTTAAAAAAAAGAAGTCGACTATAGAAAGGCATTAGTTGAGGAATACAAAAATGAGTGGAAGAAAACGGGTTGCACACTGATGAGTGATGGGTGGAGTGATAGGAAGAATCGATCAATATGTAATTTTCTTGTGAACAGCCCTAGAGGTACCATCTCCTTAGCATCGATTGACACATCAGAAATTAGTAAGACAAAGGAAAAAGTTTTTGCGATGTTGGATGATTTTGTGGAAAAAATTAGTGAAGAACATGTTGTTCAGGTAGTGACCGATAATGCTGCGAATTATAAGGCTGCTGGTGCGATGTTGATGGATAAAAGAAAGAAACTATTTTGGACACCTTGTGCCGCTCATTGTATCAACTTAATGTTTGAGGACTTTGAAAGGAATCTTGAAGAACACAAAGTCACCATAGCTAAAGGTAGAAAAGTAGTTAGTTTCATTTATAATAGGACTCGTCTCATATGTTTGTTGAAAGAGTATACAAATGGTTAGGAACTCCTTAGGCCTGGAGTAACGAGGTTTGCTACTTCCTATCTTACACTTATTCGGTTACATGAGCTAAAAGGTGCATTGATCTCGAATTTTGCATCTGAAAAATGGGGAAATAGTAACTTCGCAAAATCAGATGTAGGGAAGAATATTGAAAGTATAATTCTTGATAATGGAGGATTTTGGAAATCAGTTTACATGTGTTGTCTTGCTGCAACTCCTTTGATAAGGGTACTTCGAGTGGTTGATTCAGAGTCACCTGCCACTGGTTATATTTTTGATGCCATGGTCGAAGCAAAGAATGAAATAAAAAACATGTACAAAAATGTTAAATCGAGGTAATTTATCTTATGTAGCGCTATCATTATTTCTCTAGTATACTTTTATAATTGTAAATATCCATCCCACATTACTTTCTGTTTTATATGTTCAGGTATCAACCGGTATTAGATATAATTGATGCAAGATGGGAAACTCACCTTCAAAGGCCACTTCATGCAGCAGGCTACGTCTTAAATCCACAAATGCAGTACAGTCCCAACTTTGGGAAAGAAGATTATGGTTTTAGCAAAAAGATATTTTTTGAATGTCTTGAAAAAATGTGTGGTGATGAGAACCTAGAAAAGACAATTGATTTGCAGCTTGATTTATTCAAGAATTCGAAGGGCCTATTTAACTATAGAACAACTAAGCTCACAAGGAATGATAAATCTCCGTCCGATTGGTGGGATTCATATGGAGATGACACACCAGATTTGAAACAGTTTGCCATTCGTGTTTTGAGCTTAACATGTTCATCATCGGGTTGTGAGAGAAATTGGAGTGCTTTTGAGATGGTAACCTGAAATGATATATCTTGTTATCTTTAGCTTATCTTACACCACTAATTGCTATCTAATTTGTTAACTGTTTTTCTCTTTTAATTGTTTAGGTATATTCTAAACGAAGAAATCGTCTACAACAACAGAAAATGAATGATCTTGTCTATGTGATGTATAACTTAAAGTTAAGTGGAAGGGAAGAAAGGAAACGAAAAGAAGAAGACTTTGGAGTCGAGCAACCTGAAACGTTT
Source organism: Artemisia argyi (assembly GCA_030686995.1). Taxonomy (NCBI): domain Eukaryota; kingdom Viridiplantae; phylum Streptophyta; class Magnoliopsida; order Asterales; family Asteraceae; genus Artemisia; species Artemisia argyi. The sequence continues at coordinate 260,627,466 of CM060709.1, read as the reverse complement.
GAAGATGTTGATTCGGATGATGAGTGGATTACCGAAGATAATGAAGATTTGACAAACATGTATGGGAATGAGTCGACAACAGATGGTGCTAGTAGAGATGAAGATTTTCTTGAACATGCTATAAGAAATCAATATGGTAAGCTGATATATAACACTTTTTTTTTTTTTTTTTTTTTTTTTTTTTTTTTTTTTTTTTGTATAAAGTTCACAAACCTGATTGCGGCTTTGTGATACTTCACTTTTTAGGTGGCAATGAACAGTCTAGAGAGGAATCAAGTTACGTTTTCGAAGAGGGAAACGAAGTTGGGGCAGTGGAACAATTAGAAATCATAGATTGATGGCTTTATTTTAGACTTTTGGGAATTTAGGCTAGGCTTTATAAACTAGTCGTATTCCTTTTGTGTCGTATTTCTTTTGTATCCAAAAGCGTTTATTTAACGATTGAAGCCTGAAGTATGTAGTATCTCTTTTGTTTAGGCGAAGTAAGTAAGTGAAGTATGTAGTATCTCTTTTGTTTAGCAGTTGAAGCAAGTCAAGCAACAACTAACTTTGTGCAACTATGTATAGCAATATATCTAATGATGGTATGTTTAGAAGTGGATGTTTCTGTGATGATATGCCTTTGACTCTTTGATGTCTGCTGTATTTTAGCTTCAGTTTTACAGAAAATATTGATTTGGTCCTGAGTGTTGCAGTTGTTTTTTTGTATTCAGTACACATGGATGGCTCGGAGTATAATATATCAATTGGAAGCACTAGAATTGAAGACTTTGCTTGTGACTTTGTGCTATCTTAGGCTTACGTTTTTAGGCTTTTTGTTTCTTTTGAGCCTAGGTCCTGATTTCTTATCTCAACTTAGTTATATTAGAATTTAGAAATATATAGATCAATAGAAGTATAAAACTACGACCCCTATGCGAAAATATATACATTTTCATAGGATCTTACGATCCCGATTCGATCCTACAATCCCGATCTTGCAAAGCCGAAAACGATCCTAGGTAGGATCCCGATCCTGACAACCTTGAGTGAAACGCTTAGTAAGTAAATGGTATAACAAGCAAAACAACACACAATATAAATCATGCTATAAACCTAGCTAGTCTATCAACTAGCTAAGCTAATGATATAGGGGCACTTACCTCACGCCTACAAAGTCGGCCTAAAACACGATCAACCGGTGTGGTTAAACCTTAACCCATAATTAGCCCATCGACTAACTAAGCTATGCCTAAAAATAGATCCATAACTAGCTAACGCATCTTATATCCTATCTTTCACCATTACCATGTAACAAACATGATAAAGCTAAAAAAAAAAAAAAAAAAAAAAAAAAAAAACCATAACCCATTATCATACATGAAATATGATAAAGCTAAAAAAACATGTTATAACCATATACTTACCTCAAACCGCGACAAGCTTAGTAACAGCACACCAATCTATAGTACTTACTTCCTATATCATCATTAAATCATATTAGCATACAAACATAAACATTAGACAACTAGGGTCATTCATGAGTTCATCTAAACCAAGGTGTTCCATAACCCATTTATCAACATCAGTTGTTACCTATTAACAAAATTCCTCAATTCCTAAATTAGGGCTAGTATTGTGATTTATCACAATTAATCATAGGGACTTCATCCCTCAACTCATTATCATACTAAGTTCATATCAAAATACAATTACCCAACACCCCCAAATCATAACTCATGAACCCTAATTGTTAGAATGTAAAATCACCAGCAACAAAATACACTTACTTGATGGGGATTTAATCTAAGTCACTTATCTTGATTAAAACACAATCTCCTAACTAAGATTCACTCCAAAAATGGGCTATCCTCCCTTCTTCCTTGGTGAATTGGTCACCCACACACAAACACTACACCTTTTTAGAGTTTTTGAGAAGTCAATAAAGTTCACTATCACTAGGTATAAAGAAATTCTGGAACAAGTCTGGGCTTTTAAAGAAATCAGTCCCTCAAGTTCTATTTTTGAATATTAGTCACATTTAACTTCTACAACTTATACTTAACTTGCACACACACAAAACTACCAAGGTCACAAATGAGCTTCATAGTACATATAATATTTAAACATGGTCATATAAATAATATAATATAATATGAAAGTACCTCATTTGGTTTTGTGGTGTTACATATATATTATTGTTGTTTGAAAGACTCTTGTGTTTTGGCATTTTTGTCATCATCATATAATCATCTCTAACATTCTTTTGTTTATTAAAAAAAAAATCGACTTAATTCTCTTTAATGTATTATCAATACTAAAGGAAAAGTCAAGAAAAATATATACTTTTTCCGTCTCAATTTATTTGTTTAGTTTGACTTTTTGATTTTTTTTTTTCAATTTTCTTTTCTTTATATAATATATGAATAAATTGGTTTTAAATATTTTTTAATTGGTATAATTTTCATTAATTATTATATAGCATAAATAAAAACACTTAAAGTCAAAGTTAAAAAAAAAGTCAAAACTAGACAAATAAATTAGGATAGAGAGAGTAATACAAAATGAAATAAAAGAACCAATTAAAAAACTAAATTAAAAAGGTAAAAAGAAAAAAAAACGAAAAGGTATTAGGACATAGGGATGAGCAAAAAATCCCGAAAAACCTGAAACCAAACCGAAACCAAGAAACTCGAATCGAAATAACCGACTGAAACTAAAAACCGATGGTTCGGTTTTTACTTTTTCAAAAACCGAAAATTTCGATTCGATTTCGGTTTTTGTCCAAAAACCGAACTGTAAAAATCGAACCGAACCGATTTTATTATATAATAATATAACTTATATAATATAAAAATGTAACTAAATAAATCAAATTTATGAATTCATATTATTTTATAGAAATATGAGATAAACATTAGTATTAGTTTTAGATTGACAAAAAAGTAAAGAAAAATAACAAATTTTCTAAAAAAACAAGCTTGTTGGTATAAATTGACGGCGCCAAAATATTAACGGTTAAAACCCAAAAAAACCGAAATCGAACCGAAACCAATAACAAACCGAAAAAAACTGAACCGCAAAAAACGGAGCGGTTTCCGTTTTGGGTTTCATAAAAACTGAATATTTCGGTTTGGTTTCGGTTTTAGCCAAAAACCGACCCTAATCGAACCGTGCACACCCCTATTAAGACATTTCTTCCACATCTTTTTAGGTAAGAAGTTTGGGCCTCTGGCTGCATTTGAACGGAAAAAAAAAAAAAAAAAAAAAACGAACGAACTTAATTATTCAAATGTATATCAATGTCTGAATGCATTAGATTAAGAGACTCTTAAAAAGTATTTTAAATAAAACAAACACCACCTAGGTGATTTTTTCTATGGCAAAACAATTTATATATTAATAGATAACCTCAACAATATTCAATATCTATACTACTTATACTACTTATAAAAAGTGAATATTTAATTTTTAAATTTTGAAATCTTAAATTAATATAATTTGACTAAATAATCATGAGGCTCCGTTTGGTTGGGGTATATTGGGGGGAATTTATGGCATTTGCATTTTAATTTTCTCAAATATTGTGTTTGGTAACACAAATGAGGGAATTTAAAATTCCATGAATTGTCAAAATGAAGGAAATTAAAATGGTTTTATAAAGTGAAGAATTTTCATTTACTTGGAAATTCTTTTTATAATTTTTTTTCTTGTAATTTTTTATAAACTTTTAAATAGAATATTTATGACTTTTTTATAAACTTTTTTTTATAAATTTTATTTATAAACTTTTTTTACTAACTTTTTTTTAAAATTTTTTTATAAACTTTTTTTATAAATTTTTTATAAACTTTTCTTTTATAAATTTTTGATAAACAATTTTTATAAATATTTTTATAAACTTTTTTTATAAACTTTTTTTATAATTTTTTTATAAACTTTTAAATAGAATATTTATGAAATTTATATTAAAAAATATAAAAAATATTCATAAATTTCTGTTAATCAAACATACGAAGATATTTTAAATTCTGAAATTTTAGTCTCAGGAATTTAAATTTTCTAGAAATTAAAATTCCGGAATTTCAAAATCTCCAACCAAACGCCCCCTAAGTATTTTCTAATACAACTTAAACTTGATTAATTCTAAAATTGACAACTTTTCAAAAACACATTTTATTAATTTTAAAAACCACATGATTTGTATTTAAAAAAACACGTTTTGCATCAATGATCGAAACAGTATCATGATTGCACAAATATAATTACTTGCTGCTATACATCATTGTTTTGCGCGGGTATACGTCTAGTAAATCTCAAAAAGACTAGACAAGTAGTTCTAACCACAGCTAATAAGATCTAGTAAGAATTTCTATGCAGTACATTTCATTGCCGCATTAATCAAAATTTCGTATTACACTCTTTCCTCATCATCTATTTATTTCCATTCATTCATTCTTATTTAAGGAGTTGTTTCCCAAAATAAGATCGTCTTAAATGCGTATTATATATTCACATGAAGGATTGTTGGGCATTTAAATTTAAAATCAATTATACTTTTAAAAGACAAGACAAAATTTAATACATGTTGACTTATATGGTTGATTGTTAAATGTTATGTTGGCCTTATTTCGTTTCAATATTAAAGATTATATTTGAACTCTGAGCAATGAGCTATTGAAGAGCACCATTATATTGAATATCGCTGAATTATGCATGCTTCGAAGTAAATTTGATATGAGCACAAATTATTATTATCCGTCAATTTCCCTTTCTCATGCCCTTTAATTAGTATTACTTGATAATAGAAAATATCCCTGAATTCACGTCCCTTTCGGCAAAAGTTGTTAATGACTTACAATATTCATTGTGTAAAAATGTTTAATTTCGAATTGCATTTATATGATGTATGACAATATTTTACTATAAATGGACCCGGATATGTGTACGGTGTACCTACTAATTTTATTATTTTTATTAATCTCTCCGTTTTATATTAAGTGTCCGCTTACATCATGCACAAAGTTTTAAAAAATTTCACTAACTACACTCTCCATCAATCAAATATTATTTTTACTAACTAAAATCTCATCTCATTAGTTGAAATAGAATATTTAATTTAAGACATCCAAAGATTCCATTGTGGACACTTAATATGGGACGGAAGGAGTATTATCTTATCTTTTAAGGTATTCGAATCTATCAAACGAAGACTAATAAGTGAATTGAAGGTGTATCCTATGCTTTAAGTAGAGATGTAAATGAACTGAACGTTCAGTGAACATTTTATGAATTGTTCGGTAAAAAGTTCGTTTATTTATTAAATGAACGAACATGAACAATATTTTATGATCGTTTAGTTAAATGAACGAACATGAACAAAAGTCACGCCCGTTTATTTCTGTTCGTGAACATCCGATTATGCGTTCATTAACGTTTGTTTATTTTTATTTATTTATTTATTTATGTTCGTATATCATATCTTTTAATTGTATAAATTTAAAATTAGTTTGTTTAAACAAAACAACACTTATAAAACGATATTAGATACATAATTTAACAAAGTTTAGGTTTGTTTGTTTATGTTCATTTGTGTTCGATCGTTTTTGTCCGTTTAGTGTCTTAATGAACGAATATGAACAAGTCATTTTCTTAATAAACGAACATGAACAAGAAAATTCGTCCGTTTAAGTGTTCGTGTTCGTTTATTTGTCCGGTTAAAATTAAATGAACGAACATGAACAAGGCTCCGTTCGTGTTCGTCCAGTTCGTTTACAGCCCTACTTTTAAGTTTTAACTTGAACTTGTTCATCCATTTTCGAATCTATCAAACGAAGATGAAGTGAGTAAATGTAATGTTCAATGAATATCAGCAATGTATTTTCATCAAATAAAACGCTTACACTTATATCATGGGTATGCGGTTTCTTTTACAACCAGAATCAAATGTGTTACAAAGAGACAATATAGGGGAGCGATCAAACAAATACTGTTGTATATGGATTTTAGGTTATGAGCCTTGTTAATTTATACTGTTTCTTCGTTAACGTATTTGTATTAATTAATATTTTAGATATTAGAAGTCAAATAACCGAGTTAGGATGTTATCTCGGGTGATATACGAATATGCTTCATGCATTTATTACAAATCAGCATCCACACTTACACTTACATCTTGATTCTTGCGAATGAAATACTCCGTTTAAACTTTAAACTACTTTAATGTTTCTGAACCAAATTAACATGAAAAGTACAAGTGTATATAATACTCCGTAGTCCGTATTAAATACAATAATTAAAGAAATAATTAATTGTAAAAAAAAGGACCTTAGAGTTGTTAGATAGTACGCTATTTAATAAAGATCCATGTGAAGAATTTCACATATCCTCATGATCGACCTCATGGGTCATGTTCACATGCCACTCTACTACTATAAATATCAGGTTACACACTTACACATTACACATAAATCAGTCCATAATTCAGCAAAATGAAAAATCTTCCCTTTGCAATTTTATTAATCGCCACTCTTCTCTTCATCTCCTCGACCAGGGCTATCATCACAGATAGCCCGGCCCCTTCTCCACTGAGTACGTAATCAAATTCAACCGTTTCATTTTATTCGTTAAAATGTATGAACATTTTTTGCTTTTTAACTTATATGGTTTTTATAATTTGTTTGTTTAGGTACGTTTGGTTGTGATGACAAGTGTGGAAAGAGGTGCGCAAATGCTGGCTATAAAGAACGATGTTTGAAATATTGTGGGATATGTTGCGGAAAATGCCAAGGTTGCGTTCCTTCTAGTCCGTACGCTGATAAGGCAGAGTGTCCATGCTACCGCGATTTGAAGAACTCCAAGGGCAAATCCAAGTGCCCTTAAATCTACTTTCTATGTTTTTTCTTTTCTTCAACCTCCTATATTATCGATGTTTCTTAATGAATGTATTTAGTATTTACTATTAAATTGTCTGATCTATATAACTATTGAGTAATTTATGATATTAATGACGACAAATGGTGTTTAGTGTGAGGAACCACAAATTAATGCTTTTATTGTTTACTTTGAGTGTGTGACTAAATAAACCTAAGCGAAAAAATAAGTGTTGCAATAAAATAGCAATGGACGTTCTCAATTTTCTGTTTTGGTACGTAAGTTTCAAAAAATATGAGTAAATATAACAAATTTTCATAAATGTTTCAATATGCACATTTTGTTGTGTTATCAAGTTAAAAGTAGTGACATATATCAAGCTTTTTAGTATCACAACACATCAAAAATTACATATCAGAATACTTTATCGAAGTTTTTTATATTTACTCATATTTCCTAAAGTATACGAACCATGACGGGACATCAAAATGCTTTTGTTGCTAGTTAATAGCTTAATGTCAAAACAGTTTTTTTCTAGCTAACAATACATCATTTGTAGAAAACTAAAAGAAAATGATTATGCCAATAAGCCCGTTCATACGTATACGCTTTCACTTGTCTTACACATCAAAGCAGACCACATTTAATCAAGATATGAAAACGAAATTTGAACAATAAATTATCAAATATGTGGAATTTCCTATGTCGATAAGGGTCGTCGTTGTTACTATGTTCATATTTTTCTCGAAAGTTAAGCGATGAAAATAGCTCTTAATCAGTGTTATAGCTACTTTTATAGAGTTTTTTCTTTTCCTTTTAGTCATGGATTGATACGTCCGTGTTGGATAACTATCATAATTATGCTTATTACGGATAAGTGTTGAGTCATTATTTAGGATATGTCTTGAGTCATGTTAGGATAAGTCTTATGTTTGTGAGAGTTATCTTATAAACTAATATTTAAGGTGTCATAATGTTATGAATGAATCAATCAATCAAAGTTTAAGATAAATAAATCTCTAGTTCTTCTATCTATTTTCTTAAGGAGCTCGCACACGCTAAAAGTGATGCTTTATCCCGATACAACCCCTAACCGGGTCGTATCAATTGGTGCTTTGATTGAGAGTCCTCATTGAGAGGACTACCAAATTAGGGTTCCAATCAAAAAAAAATTACTGTTCATCGGTACTATTCATCTCGGAGTACTGTTCATCGTTCACTATTCACGGCTAATGTTCATCAGTACTGTTCATCAGAAATTTCTTTTTTTTTTTCTTCTTCGAGATATTGTTCATGGCATCGGGCAGCAGCGATCGGGACGCACTATCTAAGCTCTTGCAAATGGGTACGGTGGCCGAATATCAGAGTGAGTTTGAGGTACTTATAAATCGAGTAACGGGAATCTCTGAATCTTTACTTACATCATTTTATATCTCCGGACATAAACTGACGTTACAAATAGAAGTGTTGAGGGCAAGGCCTACAACTTTAGTAGAAGCCTTTTCCTTAGCCCATATAGTCGAGGCTCGTTTTGAGGCAATTGAAGAGAAGGAGATAGAGCATATAATTGAAAAGAAATCAGATACCATTTCATCATTAAAAAGTGAATTTGCTTCACCTATAATTAAAAGGTCCTTAGATGTTGATGAAGATATTGGTGTTGATGAGGTTAGAAGTGCGATAGACGGTGTCTTTGATATTGGTGAGAGTTTGGTTGTTATTCTAAAGTGGGTACAGACCAGCAGATCAAGTACATTGCTATTATTGGTAACTTTTGATAACATGGATGTTGTCATGGGAATGGAGGCTAAAATTCAAAGAAGAACATGGGATCCCGGAATCAAGATTTATTTTAGACAACACCTTGAGGGCAAGGTGATTTTGAAGGAGTGGGGAGTGATACACCCGTGTTGGATAACTATCATAGTTTATTTATTATGCTTATTAGGGATAAGTGTTGAGTCATTATTTAGGATATGTCTTGAGTCATATTATGATAAGTCATATGTTTGTGAGAGTTATCTCATAAACTAATATTTAAAGTGTCATAATGTTATGAATGAATCAATCAATCAAAGTTTAAGATAAATAAATCTCTAGTTCTTCTATCTATTTTCTTAAGGAGCTCGCACACGCTAAAAGTGGTGCTTTATCCCGATACAAACCCTAACCGGGTCGTATCATGGATTTTGATTTTTTGACCGACAAATTACGAGATTTGAGTTTACCAACACACAGACACACCAAGTAAAGCTCTTCTCTATTGGGATCGAAGGTTGATGAGATCACATCAAAGTTGTTTGCACCAAGCACAAATTCAACTTGAGACTTCTCACATTTTACTAATGATAGTCTCAAAGTTTTTAATGCTAAGTCACCCATGAGTGATTGTTATGTCATAAAGTCAGGTCACATACCTTCGAATTTACTAGCTAGAGTCATTTCTCTTATAACTTTAGTAGGAAATGGTTGATTTATTTATTCGCAACTTCGCGAGGTTTCTTCCATCTTTGTCACTTTGTCATTTTTGTTTTTGTCACTTAGGTTTTTGTGGAATAAAAGGTACCATGAGAGGTGCCTTTTCTTGATGTCCGATATGACCATGATGCATGTATTTGGAGGTGGGAACATCTCACGGTGTTGGTCTACCAATTGCTTGCATTGCATCTAGAATAAAGTTTTCATTTATGTTTTTAACCGATAAATTCTGTTTGATTAGTGAGACTTTTGCCATTTCTTATAAAACTAGTGCAAATAATACAAAATGCTAGAAAGTTATACTTTGAAAATCATAAGTTTTACACTGCCAATTACTCCGTATATAGAAGCAGGAGAAATGACGATCTCTTTTACTTTTACGTATATGTCTACGTGTCTATTTACGTCTACATAGGCCGTAAACGAATAGAACAAACACGGACGAAGCCTTTTTTATATTCGTTCGTTTAATTTTAACCGACCAAATAAAAGAACACAAACAAACTTTTTACCGAATGATTATAAATTGTTCATTGAACACTTAGTTCGTTTACGGCCTATGAATCCTAGATGTCTTTCATTCAAGATACCAAAAGAAAGTAGGTCATAATTATAACTTTATAAGTGCACAAACATGTCAAGATAGGTCGCAGAGAGTAACAAGACATTCATGAATTTTCGTGATTTAGTATTAATGTTTGTAAAAAAATCTTTATTTTTTTTAAATGCATTCGGTCTAAAAGGTTATGTTTCAAATTTAGTTTATTTTTTTTAATAATGTCGGTCAATATCATGGATTTATCCCTATGGATGAATTGATATGTAGGTATTGTTGTAATTTGTACTTTCTGAACTTTATATATTTTTTAAAAAAGAAAAACAACATATATTTGTTATTTATAAATACTATTATCATTAACAATGTTAATTGTTATTTTGTAGTTTGAACTCTGACAAATACAATTAATGACTTATGTCAAAGCACTCCGTGTGTGAGTATCTAAACCTAGTTACTAGAATCAAAATGAAAGATATGTTATCTATTCTTCTAACCAATTCAATTCGCCGTCACATGCATGGATCAAACCAAAAGCGTAAAAGCAACTCCACCCCATCACTTGTCCCACTTTTAGATTATAAACGGAAGTTTTACAGCTGTTTATAGGGGTGACAATTAGGGATGGCAAAAAATCGTACCAGATGAGGACTCGTTCCCAAAACCCGATTTAACCAGGGAATTTCCAAATTAATCAGGAAATTTTCGAGTTGACCGGGGAATTCCCGAATTACCAAACCGGCGATAGGGAGGGGACGGGGATAGCATAAATCCTCGAACCCAAACTGGACCCCAAACTTTTTAATGTATAAATAATAAAATTATATGTATATCCATACTAGATTTACTTGTATATGTATATGTCTATGAGTATTGAGTATTGACATGCATATGTAATATTTATATAAGCCAATACTTTTTAAAAGTACAAGCACTAACTCCATATTACTCGATCTATGTTTAGTCTGAATACATACATACAATGCACATTGTTTTTATATTATATGTGATTTTCAATATTGACGATGCTTTAAAGTTGAATTTACATTGTAATCAATCTAATCATGTACTATGTCCGTTTGAGACGCTATATGCATCAACTTTTTATATTTTTTATGAGTTTGTGTAAGTTTTTATTTTATTTCGTTAAGAGTGAAAAATCTTTGAATTCCTACGGGGATCTCCGACCACGTTGGGGATGGGATGTAAAATAATTCCCTGGCGGGAATGAGGGCGGGAATGGCGATGGGGAGTGAGAAACGGGGATGAGGATGGGAAATGCAATCCCTGACATTCCCAACCTGTTGCCATCCCCGGCTCCCCGCCAACATTACGAATCGGGCCACGCACAAAGACATCAAAGGTATAAAATTTGGAAATGATATAAATGCTTAAAAATGTAAATAACTTTGTGTCTTAACTGAAACATTGCTAGTTTATTAGTTTGTTAAGCAGCGAGCTCCTCAATTGTCATTAACAGAATAATATCATACAATTAAGCATACCGGTTAAATATGACAATCAATGCTCATAAATTTTGGAGCTACGTGTTTAGGACTAATTTTTCATCTGCATATGGTTTAGTTGAAGTTAAATTAAGAAACCGACTTTTGGATATGACTGAAGTACGCACGCGATGTGCCAAGAACAGAGTGTTTAACAAGTTAAATATGATAAATGCTCATATAATTAAGCAGGGGTTTTCTTGCGAGAACCATCTTATCTGCGAGAACTGAGAGAACCACGAAAAACATACATGCACGCCTTTTAAAATAAAATAAAAATACATGCAAATCATCAATAATCGTAAGCATCCACCTATGTTCTTCAATATCATTATGAACTCATCCTCTTTTTTCACAAAAACCTTACACACGGCCGCAATATTGTCGTTGACCACTTATAAGAACATACATGCACACCTTCAAATAAAAATTTTGTATTTCCAATTTCTTATCAAATTCTTTAGAACAACTATGTTTTTTTTTTTAAAACATATATGTTGTTTCTAGAACATATGTGCAAAAATACAATTATTGAAGGCGTGCATGTATGTTTTTGATAATTCTCTCAGTTTTCGCAGATAAAATGGTTCTCGCAAGAAAATCTCACCAATTAAGCAGTTAAATATGACAATCAATACTCATAAAATTGTTGGCCTTTTAAGTCAAATTGAAACAAAGCAAATTGTGATTACCAAAAAACGGATTTTTAGTCAAGTTTTAACTATTTTTCTTAACTTTAAGTTGAAACATGTAATTATTATATAGCTGCCTCACATCGATTATATATCTTCTCCATGTGGGATAAATAATTGTTTTCCAGTATATAATTATCATACATGCGTTGAAAAATTATAATATATGTAGTTGGTAAAATGATTTAACATAATTCATAGTTACTGATTGATCTATAATGCATCTTAATATAATAACAAAGCAAGGAAACCCCGGGTAATTTTGTTCAACTAATTGTAGGTACAAACCCCGTAAATTAGTCGATTAAAAAATCAGAAATAATGGTTATCAAGAAAAACTAATTGTAGGTACAGTAATTATTAAAGTACAAAATGGTAAGTATGGTATATTTTCTTGAGCAACTTTACAATCAAAAGAAAAATCCTAGAAACTAATAATCATATACAGAACTTCGGAAAGTACGTATAAACTTTGCAAAATCAACATGTTCACGAGTTTAGTTATAATCTTGTATACAAAACTTACATGAAAACAGGCATATATCGCCTCAATACCAACACAATTCCCTCATTACTAAGTCTTAATTCTGATGGTGAAGCAACCTTGTGAGCCTTTCATGTTATTTGTTAAGCCATAATTCATAGATACAAATATACAATGTTGGGAGATTCAATATTAGTGATACATCTTTATTTGGAAACTACCGACATATCTAGGCCTTTTACTCGTGAACGTGCCCTTTTGGTAATGGATAGGGTTTGTGCAGTACATTGCCTTGGCGATGTTCTCTGAAGTACCTAAGCAGTGATTGAGCCTGATGAAAAAAAAAAAAAAAAAAAAAAAAAAAAAAAAAAACACTTTATCTGTCAAACTTAAACACAAAGTGGTAGAAGAAAGCAGGTTGATTTGTACAATACTTTCCACCACATTTATATTTTTGCTGTATACAAATTAACTAAGAGACACACCTTTTCCTTAGCTCGTGGAGTACCAGACTGTGCTAAAATCACCAACGGTGGAACAGCCCCTTCACGTAACACCATATTGCAAAATTTAATACTATTAGTACACAATTGCAGAAGACCTGCAGCAGCATTCTCCTTTTCTCGAGCCGAACCCAATTCAACAACTTCAACAAGCATCGGTACGCATCCCTCCTGACCGATTTCTGCTCTCCCCTCGGGAATTGTAGCAAGAATTGATAAAATCGCAACCGCCTTATCAATCATCCCGACTGCAGGATCCATTAACTCTACTAATAACCTAACAGCACCAGCCTCCACTATACGTGCCTGATTTTCTTTAAATGTTGACAGATTATATAAAGCTGTTGCTGCATCTTTTTTCCCACGTGGAGTCCCGTTTCTTAATAAATCAACTAAAGGCTCAATAGCTCCAGACCTTCCAATTTTTATCTTGTATTCTTCGGTAAACGCAAGACTATAAAGTGTTGCTGCTGAATTTTCTTTAGCCTCTGGGCTTCCGGTTTTGAGGACATGAATAAGAGGTTCTATTGGATTAGCATTACCTATACTGATTTTGTTGATATCGTTTATTGATATATTGAGAAGGGCTGTAACAGAATTTTCTTGGATATATTGGTTGGGTGAATAAAGAAGGGTGGTTAAAAAAGGGATTGCGCCACAATCTACTATGACATTTCTAATATCCTTTTTGTCTCGAGCAAGTAACCTGAGTTCACTAGTAGCGTTCTTTACTACTTCAAGTGAAGTGCTATTTAAGTCTTCAACTAGCTTTTTTACTCTAGCTTCAATAACAGAACAAACTCTGGTTGATCTAAATGCTTGAGATCTAGACATACTTACATTTCTAATAGTTGGCTGAGCCTGTGTTGACACCTCTTCTGAAGCATCAGTAGTTGTGGTTAGCGCCTGTGGTGAAGACTCATCTTTAAAAGATGTGACAACTTGATGAACCAAAGAAGCTTTCACAGGGTCTGGGAGCTTAACATTATTGGATTCACACCAATTTGCAATAAGTGCTCTAACGGCGTAATTAGGAGCAAGATTAGCATGAACAAAGATTTGCATTGTTTTAGGGCATATAGTAAGGCCAAGATTAATCCAGTTAGTGATATACTCACGTTCATATGTTTGTCCACTAGATACGATTACAGGATCTGTCATGAGTTCAAGGGATAGCGGACAACATAAGTCAGGAGGTATTGGTACACTGTTGTTATTCTGTAATTGTTTCATTTCGATAAAGCGGTCGTGCATGTGGGTAACAAGTGAAATCATTTCCTCAATATACTCTGCTTGTTCAGCACTTTCTTTTATGGTTTCGAGGGCAACCAACTCGATTAGAAGTTCTTGATTTGAACTTAAGCTCAACAAATCAGCAATTTGCGACGTGATATCTGAGCTATGGTCTTCATCCATTATAGCTCTTGAGACAATATCTAATGGCTTTTCATGTCCCATATGTTTTATTTTCTGCATACAATGTTGTTATCAGTTTTCTTACATGTAATAAAAAGAAGTGTTCTAATTCAAAATAAGCAGTTTGGAAAAAGAAACTATAAAGTGCTTATTCAAAACAACGTATTTCACTCACAAATGATCAGATAAGCAGTTTGGACAAGTAATCCCAAACACCCTTAAACTGCTTATCTGTGGTTTTAAAACGCAACAAGCAGAATATGTATTAGAAATTATGTAGGTACCTTGAGTGATGGAGAACTTGGTTCAACAGGAAGTCCTTCACATGATTGTAGCAGATCAAGAATGTTTAGGCCATGTGTATGAATTTTTGCAAACAAAGATTCAACCTTCAAAACCTTTAAAATACAACAAAGAGCTAGTAAGATCTACTAAGTCAAGAGAATTCTGCACCAAAATCATCATTTTGAAAACAATGGAAGTGAGGGTCCTCAGAAGTTAAAACATACAAAGTAAACTTTACTCATCAATGGATGACAATCTTCAAGAACCTTCCTGAGGTTATCGACAGACTGACTCATGTCTGCAAATTCCTTCTGCAGTGATTCGTGTGAAGCCACCTCAACATCGATAACAGACTCAAATACTGGCTTAATTAACTTTAGAAGTTCTTCAATCTTGATGTAGTATTTTTCAACAATATCAAAAGATGTGTTATCTTCGCATGACAGACGAAGAAAACTAGAAATGTTTTTGAGAAACAACTCTAACAATGGTATCTCCATTGCACCTGTGTAGATAAGCAACTTTTTGATAATTATTTACACATAACTACTACAATTCACCAACAAAATTTTCAGCAAATATATTAATACATTTGCAAACAACAATGAAGTTTAATTTGATTTCTTTAAAGAATCAAGTATGAAAGCATGCTTAAGAGTAACAAAACTTACAATAACATGTGTTTAACTAACTGAAACATCACTACATCAGTACATAGTGCGTCAAACAACTAAATTGATCCAAAGCAACATAGAACAGGACAAAAATGAAACTTGCAACAGATGAACTGAAAAATATGAGAATAAGAGTATACCTGAAGAACTATGACGATGAGCAGACTTTTGGTTGATATCAATTCGACCTCCGAAAAATTTGGAAACTTCTTTTCTCAGCAACCAAATCTTCCCTGTTTATTGGTTCTTTATTTAATTTCCTAGTGATTTTGTTGTATATAGTGTTTATCAACCACTTTGCCAAATTTAAATATTTGTTAAACATTGCCCAAGTTCACACCAGCCTAATATAAAGATTAAGAATGGTCTTCATATTCAAACTTAATTAATATATTAACATGGTTTGTTATAGACTTAAAGATTGTCTTTATGTGTGTGTCATATTTGAAGTTGTAAATTAGAGGGAAATGCCGAAATGATGGTTGTCATAGAATTGTCTAATTCTTTACTTACTACTCAGTTTTTAAAAATATTAACATAAGAGTATAAGACCCTACATTTCTTTATATTATTAATGAAAACTATATAAAAGTTAAAGTCTACACGAGTTTTACATTGACATTCTTTATACAGAAATTCAGAACACAATGACTTTTACACCCTTCATTTTAATTCTTAGTCATTTAAATATTTAAATGATAAGCAATTCAACTTTGAAGCTTTGCATTTTCAAAAATATATAAAGTGTATATTAATTTATCTTTCATTTCATTTATTTAACAAAGAATTGTACTTTTGCAACATAAGTCAACAAAAAGCCTCCTCTCCTGGTTCTTTTAAAGTTTTTCTGAAGTTTTCTTTCTCTTTGAACATCTAAAGATTTCTTTTTGAGCCACCAGAGTTTTTATTTTTATATTATAACTTGATTTAACTGAGATTTAGATCATCTACTACGTTAGATCATCGACTAATCCACGGGAATTGAACCCACCGCCACATAGACTCAAACCAGGTAAAGCTCTCCCTTTTCAGGAGGTTGGCATGGCCACTTCAAGGTTATTTGCACCTAGCATGAATTGAACTTGAGACATTTTAGAATGATAGAAATTTAAAGCAGTTAAATTGAAGTTTATCAACAAAGTAAAGAAATATACATCATGAAGATGAAGAAACATTGGCGATGAAACATACAAACTGATGAAAAAAGCCTACAAACACTGATGTCATTTATGCTACTACAGTATATGATAGCGAAATCGCCACGAAAGCTAACATTTTAGGTTAAATAATAGAAACTGTGACAACTCCAATCTTGTTCTAAGTCTAGAAACAGGATGCCTTTTATAGACCCTGCATCGTTGAACTCCAAAAGACTACTCGAAGTATTTCGTAATTGCTCTACCTGACATACGCTATATTCCCAGATCTCCGGCAAAATCCAAGGAAAGGTAATGAAGCAAAAAACGTAGATTGTTGTATACCCGTCGGAAACACCCAAGGTCTCAAACTGGTAGTAGAAGCTTATAAACCCCATAGAAAACCCTGACCATAGGTAATCAACCTACGGACAATTGTTGAAGCCTTGTACGGAGTACATGGTGATGAAAATGGCAGATGGTTGAAGATGATAGGTCTGTCTGTGATAGTGGATGTTCGAAGATCAAAATTCTATGAGGTGGAGCAACTTGAACAGTGATGAAGACTATCCGAGACAATGGTTCAGACTTGAATAAAACAATCATATACTTATAATGACCTTTCAGAGTAAAGCCAAAACTCTTCGGTCATAAACTTAGGTTGTTTAAGCGTACAAGGGCAATTCTACCACATAATCTAGACATTCCATAATTCCAATACTAACAATAGTATATCATAGCTTATCATAAAAGAATGCTATTTTTGTTTCCTAATAAAGATCCAAATTCAGATGGGGATAAAAAAAAAATGAACCAAGTTTTTACCAATTCAAGTGTTGTCCAAGAAAGTGAGATGATTCGTGAGTTCTCAATCGATGCTAGGCCACCATTGTCTAACTACCTGGAGCTACTAGATACGTGCTCAGGTTCAGTGACAGCCACACTACATGCTCTTGCACTCAACTATCACCAATAGTTGCATTCACAGCTTTAAACTGCATCCAGTTTGACCACCAATGACCCCCTTTTTGCTCTTAACCGATCCTTAACTTTATAAGTCACATTTGCACACTTTGTTACCCTAATCTCAACCAAAGTCGAGCAACCCATCGCAAAAGCCTCAATCCCTTTATCAGAAACACAACACTTCTTAATTAACAGCTTCTTCAATGCAGCACATTTCTCAGCAATATATGATATCTCCACATCAGTTATGGTCTTACTAGAACAAAGATCTAACCTTTCCAATTTCGGGCAATTAACAGCAATTGCTTCCAAACTAAAACAGCAAGCATCGACCCCAATCAAAACCAACTCCTCAAGGTTCAAACAATATTTTGCAATAGCAATCAAAGCCTCATTTCCTATCGTATTCCGCGTACGGTCATCAATATAAAGCTTCTTTAAGTACTTACAATGCTCAACAACACAAATCAATACAGTATTTAAGCAATACCGAAGCCCTTCAAGATGTAAAACTTGTAAACTAGAACATTTGGATAAAGCAAAAAGACCGATATCACTTACATTGACATAATCCAAATAAACTTTAACTAAATAATTACCCGAAACCGCAATCATCTCCAAGAATCTGTCCCACTCTCCAAATAATGCATTCAATTTCAAGGTTTTCAAATTATTTGAACCGATACTCAATGGTTCGGATAAATGTCCACTACTTAAATACTTAACAGATAGTTCCTCAAGTGAAGAAGAGCGGTGATTATACCTTTGGCGCCAAAATTACAATATACACATGAAAATTTCTTCAGCTTTTTACAGTTTTGTGATAAAATAACCATACCTTCGTAAGTGATGTAATTGCACGCGTGGAGCTTGAGGCGCGTGAGATTGGGGCAGCGGGATGTGATGAGGCTCAATCCATCGTCGTCTATGCTAGGCGTTTTAAGGCCACAACGGAGAGCGAGTTGAGTGAGTGAGTTGAATCGGGTGAAGATTGAGGGAATAAAGGGCTGGAGATTTGATTGGGCTTTGAGAGAGAGGTGAGTGCGTTTTTGAGCTTCGATTCGAAGCCAACGGTGAGAGACGAGTGAGTAATTGTTTCTGTCATTAGTGATTGTTAGGAAGTTGAATATTAGGGCTAAGCATTCGTCAGGGAGTGAGTTTGTGTGGTCGATTGTATCGTCGGACATTTTCATGTTTCGTCGGAGCAAGGGAGGGTTTGAAGGCGTTGTTGGACTGTTTGGCTTAAGAAGGTGTTTGTTTTATTAGAAAGGGCACACAAAGCCCCCAATAGGCCAGCGGGCGGAACGAGGAGAGAGGAAGAAAAATGGAGAGAGAAAGAGCAGATGGATTCTATCCCCTATATCGAACACTCATTTTTATCTATTGATTGAAAGATCTTCATAAAATAAAGGACTTTTCATTTTTTGTTTTTTTTAGAATTCCTCATATCTAATATGAGGCACATGGTTGAGCACCGTGCCCCTTAAAAAACTATTTTTCTTTTGGGCCTGGTTGGTAGCCTGTTTCTTCTGTCACTTCTGGCCCACCTCCTACTTTGGGTTACTGCATGTTACACTTGTGAAAGAGGGAATGTGTAAAAAATGTTAAAGAGATAAGATATTGCACTGTAGTCCAGGGTGCACCTCTAAATGATAAAAAACATGTTTTTGTTCTTACACCTTTGGTTCTTAGAAAAAATGATTATTCTATAAATAAATAAAAAAAATTGTATAACATACTCAAAACAGTTACACATAAAATTTAAAAACAAAAATTCAAAAATACTAAAAAAACAATTTGACAAAAATGACCCGCCGCAACGCGGCGGGAGCAAATCTACTTGTTGTATATATTATAGGGCACTGCTTTGAGCGCAGTGCCTTAAAAAACTATTTTTTGTTAGGCTTTTTGCTGGGTTTCTTTGCTTCATAATGTTAAGCCCAAAGGGTGTTGCACAAATATCATATTCCAACGTTTATTATTAGTTTCATATTAGGATTGAAGATAGTATCAAGCAAGTAAAATTTTCACAATATTTGGCCTACACTGACACGATATTTGCATTATATTACAACCACTGCAAACCTTTATCCACACTTTTGGCTAACTATAACATGTTTGCACTACCTTTAACTTTCATAAAAATATATATACAAAAATTATCGCAAAATGATAATAATAAAAAAAATACCCGCTGCAACGCAGCGGGCACCCTTACTTGTTTATATTTATAATAAAAAAATGTGACATGACATTAAAATATAACTTAGAGCATAAGATAAGGTAACAAGGAGGGGAGGTGAAACATTAACCAACCTCGCGTTAAAGGGAAGTTAACATACCAGAGGTGAAGGTTATAGCCTCGTTAATGAGGTGGGTTAACGTCTTAACTCCGCGTTAAACCCCATTTTGAATTAAAAACACCGGGTGGGGGAGTGATAACACCACCATAACTCAAGTTACAACACAAGTTAGTATGGCAACGTATTTGGCAACGCTGGTCCAACGCAAACCATCGGGAAATGGTGTTAACGCCATAACGGCGTTGGATTGGATCCACATCGGACGATTTTGCGTTTTGGCGTTATCATTTCCTGCCCTCTTATGCTCTTAGGCACTTCCCGTAACTAGCTCATCATTTACAGTATTTTTTAAACAATCTTTTATACCTTTATTGTCTCAAATGATTACCATGGCTAAGATCATAACTGAAACACTAAATCCGAATAACATATAAGTAGTGTATATACATCAAACAAGTAATTATCATGGAAAAAACTGAAGCAATATGCATATCATTTCTTATGATGAACCGGATGATAGATGGAGATATGAGTTTTTTTTTTTTTTTTTTTTTTTTTTTTTTTTTTTTTTTAAGTTTTAAGATAGAGGTATGCGTATGTATTTCTTTTTAATTTTATGTTTAAGGTAATCTTTTTTTATTACTTGATAAATTTTGTTGACCTTTTTTTTTTTTTTTTTTTTAAAAAAAAAAAAAAAAAAAAAAAAAAAACAGGCTTCTTTTCTTTTTTATTTAATCTCATCCCACATAGGTGGTTTGTATGTTTCCAAATAGGTGGGATTTTTTTTTTTTTTTTTTTTTGGTTTCTTAATAATTAATCTCATATTCATACTGAATGGAGAACAATGAATATACTAATTGTGATTATTCTTCAATTGTTTTACCCACTCAACCATACCCTTGGATGATCCCTTGCATTTTGATTTTCAAAGGCACTATATCACCTTTTCTATAGGTTTCCATCCACGTTTTAGTTTGTTGTATGTTTTCGTTTGAAACTTTCTATAAATACAATTGTGCAGTAAATACTAATTAATTGTGAATAAGATTTATACTGTGTTCCGAATGCAAAACGGAAAGAAAAGAAATGAATAGGAGAAAAAATAGAGTAAAGAAGAAATGAATAGTAAAAAAAGAGAGTAAATAAGAGGTGAGGATGCTTGAAAATCACTCTCTCCAAATCATCTCGGTTTATGATTAGGAGGGAGAATTTGACATAAATTTTCTCTCCATAAATAACTTCCAAACTGCTTTTATTTCCTCTCCACTCCACTCCTTACCTAGGAAATGTTACAAAATCTAAACTATTTTACCCTTTTACCATTTAACACAAACTTTTTTTTTTTTTACAATTTTTGACCATTAAACGCATGAGTGACATGCTTCCCAGTATGTTTGATTGCAAATACAAAAAGGTTACTTACGTACAATGGTAAAAGATATTGTGTTTGTTGCATACTTGCATATACGGCTGAACAAAATCACCTGAAAACCGACCCAAACCAACAAACCGACCGAAACCGAGCCAAACCAAACTGAACCGACCTTATTCGGTTCGGTTTTGGTTTTTGTCGCATTCTTTTCGGTTCAAAATAGCTTAACTGACTCGAACCGACCTTATTCGGTTCGGTTTCGGCTTTGATAGCTATTTCTCGGTTTGGTTCTAAGTTCGTGTTTTTTCCTTTGTCGGTTTTCGGGTCAGGCCGGTTTTTGTCGGTTCGGGCGGGGTTTGACCCGTTGCAGTAGACCCTATAAAATTTATTTAAAAAAAAAAAAAGAAAAGAAAAGAAAAAAAAACTTGATATGAGTATGCTGTCCTCTAACCAATCCTTTTGAAAAAAGTTCAAAACAACTCAAGCAAAAAAACCTAATCAACACAAGAGTAAACCTGATGATGAAAGATCTCAATTCCACACATAATACTAAGAAAGGAAACAAAAGCTTGACTATAGACCAGTCTCAAACAATCCATCCAAATGAACCCAAAATCTGATGAAATAGAATAAACGAAACAAACAAGATAATAGTATATACTCGAGAGATAAACTTTACCTTGGTGTACTTTCAAAAGGTAGACATACCATAATTTCATTTTCATTTATTACAGGTGTTCAAAGACAAGAAAAGGACTGTAAACCAACAATATGCAGATGATGAAATGAGAGAAGAAAAAATTATGTGAAAGAAAACAACACCATGATAACATTAACAAGATATCAAAAAATAAACATTACTATTCTCAAAACTACAACAAAGATGTGAGGTATTAACTCTAGAAAAAATTCACAAGTAAAAAGTTATTCAATCAAACCCCTCCAAAAATCATGTATCCTCTATTCTTATAAAGCAATATTTGCAACACTAAATTTACACTTGTACACAAACCTTACCAGAAAATGGCCAATGATGCCTCTACTCTTAACAACAACGGACTTTTATCTCCTCCCACCATTGCCGTGTCGCTGGTTTCTAAAGAAGCTAAGCAGCGATTGAGCCTGCAACATAACAATATCAACCTAAGTTTATGCAAAAGAAAAGAAAAGAAAAAGAAAAACTCTAATATAAACCGCAAAGGTGGTATAAAAAAGGAATAGGAGATCACCTTTTCTTTGGCTCTTGGGGTACCTGACTGTGCCAACGCGGCCAATGGCGGAATAGCTCCTTCCTGAAGGACTACATTGCAGAATCTACTGCTATTAGTACACAGCTGTAAAAGAGCTGCAGCAGCATTCTCCTTTGCTCGAGCCGAACCCAATTCCACAACTTCAACAAGCATTGGTATACCACCCTCCTGGCCGATTCCTGCCCTCCCTTCAGGAAGTGTAGCAAGATTTGATAGAACCGCAACCGCCTTATCCACCATCCCAGTTGCAGGATCCATTAACTCAATAAGGTACCTAATCGCACCCGCCACCTGCACTATACGGGCCTTGTTTTCATGATGTGTTGATAGATTAAATAAAGCTGTGGCTGCATCCTTTTTCCCGCGTGGGGTACCATTTCCTAATAAATCAACCAGTGGCTCGATCGCTCCAGACCTCCCGATTTTCACCTTAATATCGTCAATAACCGAGAGACTAAAAAGTGTTGCAGCGGAATTCTCTTTAGCCTCTGAGCTTCCGGTCGTAAGGACGTGAATTAGTGGCTCGATTGCATCGGCATTAGCGATAGCAGCTTTGTTGATATCGTTTATTGATAAGTTCAGAAGGGCAGTAACGGAATTTTCTTGAATATTTTGGTCGGGTGAATGAAGCAGACTGATTAATAAAGGGATTGCGCCACAGCTAGCTATGACATTTCTAATATCCTTATCATGTCTAGCAAGTAACCTGAGTTCACTAGTAGCATTCTTTACCACATCAACTGAACTGCTACTTAAGTCCTCAGCTAACTTTTTTACTTGAGTTTCAACTCCTGCGAGATCGGGTCGGGTTTCAGCAACAAATTTTTCAGATGGTCTGCGCCACATTTGCTTTCGTGATAGCTTTCCGAACCTAGGTGAATATGCATGCTGCTCCCTTTGTGGGGAGGCACTCGGAGCAGCAATGGCCGGCTGAGGCTCAACTGTCACCTGTGGTAAAGACTCTTCACGAGTGATCTCCTGTGACCCATCATCCACTACGCCGCCACCTGAGGATTCTACTTGTGGCGGTGTTACAGTTGAAGGTCCGCCTAAATCCATCCTTCTCTCCATAGATTCAGCTAAGTCGTCATCTTCCTTTTCCAACTCAGGCATGGAATCTTCTGAAGAGGACTGGACATGATGCACCAAAGAAGCTTCCTCGTGATGGATCACCGACTTCACAGGGTCTGGTAGCTTAATATGGTTGGATT
The DNA here is from genome assembly GCA_030686995.1 of Artemisia argyi. Lineage (NCBI taxonomy): Eukaryota > Viridiplantae > Streptophyta > Magnoliopsida > Asterales > Asteraceae > Artemisia > Artemisia argyi. Next base: position 260,603,783 of record CM060709.1, on the reverse strand, counting down.
CGCACCAATTTGCAATAAGCGCCTTAACTGTGTAATTAGGAATAAGATTAGAGTGGACAAGGGACTGCATTGTCTTAGGACAAACAGTAAGCCCAAGATCAATCCAATCACGGATATACCTCCGCTCATATGTTTGTCCAGAAGCTACAATTACAGGGTCTGTCATTAACTCAAGAGATAATGGGCAACAAAAATCAGAAGGTATCGGTACAGGGTTGCTGCTCTGTGATTGTTTCATTTCAACAAAGTAATCATGCATGTGAGTAACAAGTGCAATCATTTCCTCGATATACTCTACTTCCCCATTCTTCTCAGCTTGTTCCGCACTCTCTTTCAAGTTTTCAAGAGCAACCAACTCTATTAAAAGTTCTTTATTTGAATTTAAGCTGAGCACATCAGCAATTTTTGACGTTAGAGAACTCGGGTCAGAGCCCTCTACTTGAACCCTTATAGCTTTTGAAACATTAGCTGATAGCTTTTCAAATCCCATATGCTTAATTTTTTGAACGCAATGCTGCAATCAATAACATTATACATAAGAAAACCGACACAATAAGATCAAACATACAATAAGTTTTCAATATAAGCCATATAGGTACCTCGAGGGAAGCTGAACTAAGTTCAACAGGAAGCCCTTCACACGACTGCAACCGGTCAAATATCTCCAATCCATGTGTCTGAACTTTCGCAAACAACGACTCAACTTTCAAAACCTACAAAAACACAAACCACACACTAATTAAACCAAACAACCAAAAACCTCAACACAAACAAAAAAAAACCATTACCACCAACAAACTTACAAAGTAAACTTTACTCATCAACGGATGACACTCTTCAAAAACCGCCCTAACCTCATCAACACACCTACTCATTCCTTCAAACTCCTTCTGCAACACCTCATCCGAAGCCACCTCATCATCAACAACACACTCCAACACGGGTTTAACCAACTTAACCACCTCCTCAATCTTAAGACAACAATTCTCCACAATTTGACTACATTTATCACCTCGGGCCGAAAAACTAACAAATCTAGTAATATTATTTAAAAGCATTTTCAAAAGTGATATCTCCATTGCATCTGCATAAACAAATAAGTAATCACTGAAATGATATATATAAACAAAACTAAAAGGTATTATTAATGGGTGAATCTGACTAGATAAACACGGTAATAATACAAGAAATATTCAACAAGGTCTTAAATTGACTAAAACATAATTTTATAAAAAAAAAAAAAACGCGTTGATTACATGGATTGAAATAGTCAAAGTGAGATGAATAATAATAATAACGTACCTGAAGAATAACCTAAGATGTTTTTGTTTTGGGTTTGGTTTAGGTTTATGATCTGATGATGATTTTGTATTCACATTGTTTTACAGATGGTCGTCATTATTCGACTGGTGTTTTTTCAACCAATTTTGACAAGTTTTTATTTTTGTTTAAGCAGATGGTTGCCTCAGTTCACACCTGACCCAATATTCTATAGTCAGGTCAATTTATGAAATGGGTGTTTGGCTGGCTGTCTCTGGAGTATAACAATTGTCACATTAGAGTTTTGCCTATAAGTCTATAACATACAACTAAGAAAAAACACCTTCCATTTGTATTATTCTAAGAGCTAATTCAAAAAATGGTTCTTTTTTTCTTTTTCTTTTTTTTTTTTTTTTTTCCACTTAACTCATTTTTGGACAATTGTGTATAGGATGTGAATGTTTTTTATTTGATTGAAGTGATATTTTGTATGACTGTGATGTTTTTTTTTTCTCGACTGATGTGATGTTTGATTAATTACTTTTGTTTTATGTGAAAAGTGGAGCTTATGGTTGACATTTTATTTATGCTAGAGCGATGGTTGTACTTTTGCTCGACCGGCGGCTGACGCTATATTTTTTTTACGACCATTTTGTCTTTTCGAAAAATACAAAAAGAAAGTTCTATGAAAGCAAAATTTTGGACGCCTAAAATGAAGACTACTGTCATGGAGGTAATATTTCATAAGCATTTCAAAATTAGAGTCATCCATATAACATTGCTTTTGAGCAATCATATGTTCCTCATGGTCGACAAATGAGATATCCAACCATTGTCCAAAACAAGTGATCTTAAACAATGTTCTTCGATTGTAGTCGGCTCACAATGTCCCAGAAAAAAAATGTTTATTAAGTAGAAGTAATCCAATTTACTTCTAACAATTAACTATGCATCATAATCATATATAAGCAACACACATAAATATTCTGAAAACAGAATTATAAATCGATACAATGCTAAAAAAACAAAAACAAAAAAATACACAAGAATTTGCTATTTAAACCAAAAAACGCTAAAAAATCTAAAAAAGCATACAATTAAGTAACAAATACACATAAATATTCTGGAAACATGAAAACAAATCGTCACATACAAGAATGTGAATATTTAAACTGAAAAACCTTAAAAAATATGTTAAAATAATAACACCAAAAATGATATAAACTAGTGAAGATTATCGATTTTAAAGAATAACAAAACATTAACCCAGTTAAACCTAAAAGCATATACTACCTCCGTCCCAAATTTATTGTCCTCTATTGACTTTTTCGGTCTTTACTTTTCAACTTTTACCTTAAATATTTTTGTTTATATTACATAATACTTGATACAAAATATATGAACGGATTGAGTTTAAAATGCATTTTCATTTGGTATAATTTTTATCAAAAATTGTATAACACAAACAAAAATATTTATAGTCAAAGTTGAGAAAGAAAGACCGAAAAAGTCAATAGGGAACAATAAATTTGGGACGGATGGAGTAACATACAAGAATGTGACTACTTAAACACAAAAACCCTAAAAAAATCAACAAAAACATACAAGATCAAGCAACAAATACACATAAATATTCTAAAAACATTAATACACATCGTCATATATAATAATGTGACTATTTAAACCCAAAAACCCTAAGAAAACCTATAAAAGTAACAAATCAGAAAAGCATATAGACTTGTTGAAGATTATGGATTTTAAAGAATAACAAATCAACAACACCAATTAAACTTGAAAGCATATAACATAGCATAAAACAACTTTTTTTTGACCATCCGATTAATACAGCTCCATAAATACGAAAAGATGAATATTTTGAAATGTGTGTTTGAGTTATGCGTGTTTGTATAATGTGTATGTAATTTGGGTTATTTGTGGTTAGGTTAAATATTGTGTAATTATACATGTTTTACCAAACTAATTACACGAAAACCTAGAAAGCAACCAAAGATCGAACAAAACACCTTAAAGCGGTCATAAGTCCCACATTTTTTAAGCCGTCAATCGAGCAAAATTATTCAAAATTTCTTGAATTTTCTTTTTGTTTTTTTCGAAAAAGACAAAACGATCACATAAAAAAATGTCCAGTCGTCAGTCGAGCAAAAGTATAACCGTCGATTTAACAAAAATAAAATGTCAACCATTGGCCTCACTTTTCATATAAAACAAAATTGATTAATCAACATCACATCAGTTGAGCAAAAAACACCGTGATGTCACTTTAGTCGAACAAAAAACATCCACTTACCCTCAGGACACTTGTCAAAAAATGGGTGGAGTCGCACAGTTTGACAATCACACAAGGCTAAAATTGAAAACATTTTTTTTTTCACTACTTTGTGTACCACAAAAGCAAAATTGTCCCATTTTGAAATTGGCTCTTATTTAATATATTTTTAGGATACACAATTTTATTTATTATAGATGGGAATTGTTTGACACAATCTTATTTTTATTGGACACTCACAGTATAAGCAGTTAAAACAATTTATGCTAAAAAAAAATTAACCGATATACCCTTATCCGGTTTTATCCGATTTAACCTTATTATATTGTGCCTTTTAAGGCTGGCATAGCAATGATGCAAAGTGGCGTTATAATGTTTTATTTCATTTTTCTCCGTCTTTGTTTTATTTATATTGTTGACTCGATGATTTTATGTTCTACGTCTATTTTTTAGAGTCTGATGGACCGAGGGAAATTTCTAAAATAGAAAGACTTCCGATTTTACCATTAAAATAAATAAATAATAAAATAAAATTGAGTGAGCCTACATGTGGTAACCGCTTTGTACGTGCCATCTCTTTTGAAGAAGTTGTTGAGTTAGAGCCTAAGCTTTCAACTAGTCATGTCTTTTATTCACATTTTTCACATGAAAATGTTGTATAAGTTCAAACATATCATTGCTATTTTTTAGTGTGTTGAACTGAAATAATGTTATAAGTTTGATTGTTAAACAATAACTAAATCATCATTACCATTTATAATTTAGTAGCAAATTGTTAACTTACTTTATTTTTCTTAAGTTATTAAAGATTTATGCATAAGCATTATGTTGGAAAATTTAGTGCACTTGAGGGATCAAATCATACGTGGATTCTGCTGCTAGTGCTGAATAGATTCTGCTGGAAAATTTAGTGCACTTAAGAAAACTGGCAGACTTCCATTGGTAACTTGCTAGAACGTCTTAAAAAACATGATCGGAGATGTACTACGATTTTTGGTTGTATTTAATGCATAAGTGAATTCTAATGATCCTATGTTAGGAGCTTTTAACGGCTCGACATAGGAGTGAAGTAGGATCTTATAGAGTTAGGGAATATTGTACACGACCCTACGACTGGTATTAAGGAATATAACCCGTCATCCATGCAATTGTAACAAGCTAATCAACCGGTAAAAGATATCTAGGGAGTAATGAAATCTAAGTAAACACAATTTTTCTCATTATTGTTTCCACCACATTAGTAAATTAGTTTAATTTTCATTTCTTTTAGGGGGCGTTTGGTTCAAGATATATAAATTGTGCTATTTAAAATTCTAAGCAAATGTAAATGATTCTCATGTGGAAGAAAATTAAAATGCCTCACTTTTAGCCTCATTAATGCAAATAAAATTCTTGGGTCCACATATTTATTGTGAACCAAACAAGAGAATTGAAGCAATTTTAATTTCAAATTCCCCCAATTACCTTGAATTTACCCCAACCAAACACCCCCTTATTTTATTTTGATTGCATCTTAGTTAATTGGGTTAGTTGGCTAGCAGCTAATTCCTCCCACTCCTTCAAAACCCGAGATTGTACTTGCTTTCATAAAATATAAAAATATAAAAAGAATCATCCCTCACCCCTATACCTAGTTTAGTAGGCTTTATAATCTTAGCGACACTATTCCTGAGTTGAACGATCAATCCCCAGTACTTGTCACTATACTATACTACAACGATCAGGTACACTGCCTGGTGAGGGTTGTAAGCTTCTCAAGATCCCTTGAGAGGTAAAACCTGTTGCGAGGGCATAATTCCCACGTATCAGTAGCATCATCCCCATGATCCTCAGGAACAGCAGTGCATAGAACATACACCACATTCATGCTTGACATCAAAAAGTGCATCTTCTTTTGCCATCTTCTGAAATCAACACCTTCAAACTTTTCCAATTTAGAAAAGTTAGCAGCCATATGCCTCATAGCAGCAGCCATTGATTATCACAAAATAGTTTACTTTGATTGTTGGATGTTTAAAAGCCCAGAACAGGGTGAAGATAATCAATGACCTAACTACGTACCAATGAATGGTTACCGAATATCACTTGGAATCATGTTATCACTTTCCAAAGTAAACTATTCGACCCTAATGCCTGGGTATCACGAATATCTACTTGGGATAAGACCAAATGTTTGTTATTGAATTAGGCACAAATCAATAACCCTTTGCGTTTAAGTGTTGTATGTTTTCCTGTGAGTTTCATGCATGATCTGATTTCCTCTTAAATAGGAGAATACTCATAGCTAGTCAAATGGAATTATGAGAATTAATCGGCCCATTACTCTCCACATAATTGCTCCTATTATAGCCAAAATAGTGGTTACACGACCAATTAAACGTGGTCATAAGTGTAGATATAACTGTCATTTGAATAGGTTAAATCAGTTACATTCTCATCAGCAGAATCTACTTAGCACTAGCAGCAGAATCACTGCTCAGCAGCAGAGTCATACTACTAGCAGCAGAACCACTAGCAGCAGAATCCTAATGCTAGCAGTAGGATTCACTATCAGCAGAAACCAACACTAGCAGCAGAATCCTGCACAACCACTATTGAGTCAGGGTAATCAGGGACTTGATGGGTGTACACTCCGTACCACCAAACCCATTCCCAAGTATGATTTGATCCCTCAAATGCACTAAATTTTCTAACAATCCTCCCCAAATTTAGTTCACTTCTTTTGCATGAAAATCAAACATTAAACAAAACGTATGCATAAACGAAAATATCATGAGGATTGAATTTCCATCTTAGTACATTACACGTTCAGATATTCGAGAATCAGGGTGTTCTAAGAATTGATACAGCATAATACTTATGTGCACTAAATTTTCCAACATAATGCTTATGTGCCCATTAATTCTCATAATTCCATTTGACTAGCTATGAGTATTCTCCTATTTAAGAGGAAATCAGATAATGCATGAAACACACAGGAAAACATACAACACTTAAACACAAAGGGTTATTGATTTGCGCTTAATTCAATAAAAAAAATATTTGGTCTTATCCTAAGTAGATATTCGTGATACCCAGGCATTAGGGTCGAATAGTTTACTTTGGAAAGTGATAACACGATTCCAAGTGATATCCGGTAACCATTCATTGGTACGTAGTTAGGTCATTGATTATCTTCACCCTGTTCTGGGCTTTTAAACATCCAACAATCAAAGTAAACTATTTTGTGATAATCAATGGCTGCTGCTATGAGGCATATGGCTACTAACTTTTCCAAATTGGAAAAGTTTGAAGGTGTTGATTTCAGAAGATGGCAAAAGAAGATGCACTTCTTGCAGTCAAACATGAATGTGGTGTATGTTCTAAGCACTGCTATTCCTGAGGATCATGGGGATGATGCTACTGATACGTGGGAATTACACCCTCGCAACAGGTTTTACCTCTCAAGGGATCTTGAGAAGCTTACAACCCCTACCAGGCAGTGTACCTGATCGTTGTAGTATAGTATAGTGACAAGTACCGGGGAATTGATCGTTCAACTCATGAATAGTGTCGTTAGGATTAGAAAGCCTACTAAACTAGGTCTAAGGGTGAGGGATGATTCTTTTTGTATTTTTATATTTTATGAAAGCAAGTAAAATCTCGGGTTTTGAAGGAGTGGGCGGAATTAGTTGCTAGCCAACTAACCCAATTAACTAAGATGCAATCAAAATAAAATAAAATAAATGAAAATTAAACTAATTTACTAATGTGGTAGAAACAATAATAAGAAAAGTTGTGTTTACTTAGATTTCATTACTCCCTGGATATCTTTTATCGGTTGATTAGCTTGTTACAATTGCATGGATGACGGGTTATATTCCTTAATACCAGTCGTAGGGCCGTGTACAATATTCCCTAACTCTATAAGATCCTACTTCACTCCTATGTCGAGCAGTTAAAAGCTCCTAACATGGGATCATTAGAATTCACTTATGCATTAAATACAACCAAAAATCGTAGTACACCTCCGATCATGTTTCGTAAGACGTTCAAGCAAGTTACCAATGGAAGTCTGCCAGTTTTCTTAAGCCTAACATCGAATACAATCACCCGTAACAATTATAAACAAACAATCAACTCATAATCAACATCTAGGTTTCACTACATCTAAGCAAACACAATAAAAGCCTAGCCTAACATGTTAAAAGAAAGATACATAAAAGATAGAATCAAACAATACATAGACATATTTAATGATTATTGAAGTACTTATCTTTATTCAAACATAAAAGAAAAAAGGGTTTGAAACCCCTTCAAGATGCAGGAAATTCGACCTAGGGTTTTTACACAACTTGTTCCACGAAAGTTCCACCATTTACAATGAAAAATTTGAAAAATATATATAGACTATGCATCCTGACGGCATCATGTGTTAACCTCTGACGCCGTCAACTCGCCGCCAAGTTGAAATTCCTATTGCCTAGATCCACTTCTGACGTCGTCATGTAGGAATAAGCTCTGGGCCGTCACATGTATTTGGACCCTGACGGCCTTGGTGACGCCGTCAGGCCAATATCAAAGAAAATGTTCTTGACGCGGTCACGTGTTGTATCTTGACGTCGTCACGTGTTGTATCTTGACGTCGTCAGGTACTGTTCCAGCATGGAATTTGAGACTTTGCCGTTTTCTTCACTTTTATGCTCCAAAAACGTCCAAAATGCTTCCTTTTCCAGATTTCTCCTCAAAAGTATCTAAAATGACAAAAGGAATGATTTAGGGCAATAATTGATCAAATAATCTCGAATTCGGGCTTAAATGACCCCTTAAAAGCTGTACACTTTTCGCCTCATCAAATACCCTTACACTTGAGATTTGCTTGTCCTCAAGTAAATTCGCTTTTATTCCAATCAAAATACAAGTTAGGGGTCATTTAACACTAATATAAAAGTAATTACAACAAATAATCATTCCACTAAAAACCAAAAACAAGCACGGAGGTCATACACTACCACCTCACAAATAGTGTTTAGATACTCACATCTCTCGGGTGTAATAAAGTATATATCACAATAAGGAAATGGAAAACATCTCTCACTACCTGTCATAGCAAATAGATTACCATAGGCTTGAGAAAAGATCAAACCTCCACCATTTGGCGTAAGCACCTAGGATAAACTATCAAAGAGGTCTTTTAAAGGGTTATAACGTTAGGTGTAGGGATATGGAAAACACGGTTTTGTTGGATAAAGGCAATATTTACTGGTGGCGAGTTAATCATCTTGGTTAATTACATATACAATATGGCGTTGCTAAGCCAAGACTCGACTCGACTTAAGCTAAAAAATCAAAAATAACAAAAGCATAAAACAAACATAGAATGAAACGGGATGGTAGTCCGTATGTTTTTTTCTTTTTCTTTTTCTTTTTTTTTCTTGAATTTTTTGATTGATTTTTTTTTTCATACACTCTTGCCCTACCATCCAAAATAATACATCATAGGGAATGTACATTCCTCTTACACTTGAATTTTTACATACTTTACAATAAACTATTCTAATAACTCGAATCAAGATAATCAAAACACTTGGAGTACTTTTTAAGATTAATGCACATATGGGGGTAATAATTTGATATTCTTCTCCATTACTCTATAACACAAGTACTTTACCCATGAGTCCCAATCGTCCCAAAACAATATGTACAAGATATGACTCGACTTAGCAACCATGTAATCAATTAGATAATTAACTAAGGGTTTAAACATGTAACAATAATCCACTAAAGATGAGTGCATACAAGGAAGTCTAAGGCGATTTGGTTGCACATTTGGGTGGGTTGTAACAAATTCTTCCTTTAAGTAAAATGCTTAAAGTTATAAACGAAAAAAATAGGCTCGGAGGGGTGTACTAGGGGTATCGTGTACTAAAAATGAGTACAACGCTAAGGTGTGGGAAAAATTAATTGACTTTACTAGTCAAGTGATATGACTTAAATGGTCAAGTAATTATGATACGGGTTTAAACACAAGGGTGATCCTAATGCCTCTTATCATGTAGTAAATTCTACTACACGAATGTAGTCTCACTAGCGGTCTCGGGATGCATCACTAACGCAAGTTCTAGAATCTAAATGCTACCGGCACACTCATAAGCACTAATAATAAATGTTTTTCCTATCAAATCTAAAGGCGAACCTCACATATTGGGGTGGAAAATTTTTCTGAATGGTACGGTTTTGTGCTAGTCATACAACTCATATCCATGAGACGCTTGTTAAGGCTAAAGTTTCACTCCTAAATGTTGTAAAAAATTTTAAATTTGGCGCTAAAATTACACTAACAAGTATTTCTCTTAGTTTTATTACACACCTACCATCAAACAAACAAACTCAAGTGCAATAGTATCCTATAAGGTATCATCATTTACCCTCCTATTACACATAGGGTAAACATTGTCCCCAATGTTCAATTAAAGGATGTAAAAGTAAAATAGATAAAAGAATGAAAACAAATGCTCCCTTGATTCGTTCGATGTGGATAGTGTGTCAACAAGTTTAGATCTTCCTCCAAGAAAATGAACATTGAACGCTTCCCTTCCAGAAATATAAATCATCTTCTTGTCATATATAACCTGTTAAACCTGAGAAAACAATCAAGGCAACCTCGCATAAAATCGGCGGCAATCTATATATACTAACAAATCCTAGAAAGCAATTTAAGATATAATGCTTGTGGAATGAATGTTTGCAGATTTCCTGTATTTTATAAAACTAAAGAATCAACAAAAACTTTAAGACACCGGTTTAAACAAAACTCGAAAAAAATTTCAGAATTTTGGTACCTGACGCGTCAGGTTTTAACTCCTGACGTCGTCAGAATGTTCCTGGAAAAATCTTATGTTAAGTTTCCGGAAAATTTCTGGAAAAACTCATGCCTTATTTCCTGGAAAATCCTGCAAAACACCATTATGACTCGATACAAGCATTTGACTCAAACAAATACTAATATACATGTTCATTTAATATTGTGGCGAATCATGATCATTTTCGTTCTTATAAACAAATTTAGATTTCCCTTACACTTAGCTTTTGCAAAATACTTTTATATGAAGTTAAGACGAAGTTAAACAACAAAATAAAGCATTTTCACAATTTAGTTTGAAACATGATTTACCAACAATAAAAATAAAACATGCATACGAAAACAAATAACATCAAACAAATAAAAACACATAAAGCATAGGTTACCTCCCAAGAAACGCTTTTCTTTATTTACGAGTCTTGTAGCTAGACTCAAGGTCATGGGAAATTACGTAACCTCGTCATTGGTTACATTCTCTAAGTCATCTACAATATCGGGATCGCTTTCATAGTGCAGGTATTTTGGGTCTTCAAACTCAAAGACATCTTCCTGATACTTGGATCCAAGCTTACTAACATCCTTAAAGAATCCACATGATAAATCAAATGTGTTTTTACATCCTCTCCGAACATCTTCATCACATAAAACAAGTTGATACCCTAGCTTATCAAGTCCGTCGCAATCAATTCCTTCGAAATCTTTCATCTTATATGGCGTTTGGTATGACACTCTCCTAATTCCGTCTGTGAAAGTCATGAGTCCATTCCGGTCCTCAACCATTAAGTTAGTGATTTCACAGAAGGGTGCTCTAAAAACAACTTGTGATAACCTTGGATCGATATAATCCTCAATGTTGTCTATGATCGTAAAATCCATTGTGAATGCCATATTTCCTATGAATAACTGGACTTCATGATCTCTACCAACAACATTTTCTCCTTTATAAATCATCCCCCATCTGCAAATATTGTTATGATGGAACAGGGACATAAAATTCTTAGGTAAGAACACCTCAATGTAGACATTATCAAAATACTTGTGACTAATCATACAAGGGATTTTGAGGTTATTTGGATCACGCCGCTTTATCCTTTCCGATCTTCCATCCTGTGATCCATATGCATTACAATCTAGTGACGGACGGTACTCATATACTTCCTCATTACCCTTTTGGAAAATCACTTTCCTGACGCCATTGGTGAATAATGCACTACCATCCTTCTCTTCAAGGATCACTCTTGTTTCATTAACAAATGGTTTCCCGAGGACGAGGTTGGTTAATGTTGGATTAGTGACAGTGTCTATGTCATTGATCACTGTGAGATCAATGTTATAGATGAATCATCCAATCATAACTGATAACCTTTTCATTATCCTGGCGTTATCGAGTCCTTCACACGAGATATGTTCAGGGAAGACTTCATTGTAAAAGGAGAGGGGGATTATGTTTATAGCGAGGTTAGGATCTATGTAAGTATCGGTTATGAGCTTCTTCCTAGTGGTGCAAGAAATCTTAAAAACTTCAGAGTCGTTTTCCTTAATCCTATCACTACACCCTATAGTAATATCCACCATATTTTCCTCGAGTTTCTCTATAATAGATTCACCCAAAATTACTGGATTTTTCGTGTGCCCTTTTGATCTCTCTTTCAACTCATCCCATTCGCCTGAATCTTGTGTGATGAAGTCCTCGAATAAGTCGGCAAGGCTCTTGGCCACTTCGTGGTCTTTCTCTGGGGTCTCATCCTTAACTCCATGACCCTCATTCCCAATTGGTTGTTGGCTCTTGTTGGGTGGAGGAGCAAGTATTGTGGTGATGGTATTTACAAAGTGGATTGGTCCTGAGGGGTTAACATGGTCCCTAACTCCCTTCACTTTTGGTGACAGATGTTTAAAGAGTTTACTAGGCTTTTTTATTTTCACAGGAGAGATTGGCTGATTCATGATGGTGACAGATTTGACTTCTTCAGCCTGAATCGATTTACTAACAGCGTGCTCTTTAATAGCGGTTAACAGATTACAAATCTTGTTATTTATATCGGCTTGCTGTTGTCTAAATCGGGTCTCGAGCATGGAAAGCTGTAATTCTTGAGAGAGAATGAACTTTCGCAAGGTATCTTCATAGCTTTGCTTAGGAGTGTTTTGTGGTGGAAAATGCTCGGACCATGCGAGTGGAGGAGAATCATCGAAGGATACACTCCGAGTTTGGTATCCTCTGAAATTTGGTTTATCCTTCCATGCATCACAGGCCTCGCCAAAGTTTCGAGGATCTCGATTAGTGGCGAGCTCTCCGTCCTCTGTTTTATCAGCACGTGACGATGTGAATTCCTTAAAAGCATGTTTTGGAAGTTCCGTGCAATTATGAGTTTCATGAGGACCATTACACAATTTGCACAAATAAGTGATTTTATTCACTTGGCTTGAAGGCTTAGGAGCTTCGTAGGATTTCATGAGAAACTTGACTTGGTCCTCAAGTTCCATGATCCTACGGTCGGGAGTGCTAGAATTGTTTGAAGGCAAAGATATTGCCTTGACCGTTTTGTTCAAATCATGGGGATCATTCCAACTTTTGTTGTCATAGAGAGCAAGATCTTCTATGAGTTCCCATGATTTTTCCGCACTTATATCACGTAGCTTGCCACCGGCCGATTGGTCAATGGTTCACCTTGTGGAGAGATCGATATGGTCATAGAAGATTTGGACTTGGAGCCAAAGATCTATGCCATGATGAGGGACTTTTTGGAGTAAGTCCTTGAAACGAGTCCATGCTTCATATAGAGTTTCACCTTGATGTTGTTGGAACATCAATATATCATTTCTAAGCTTGGTAGTTCTCCCCGGTGGGAAAAATTGAGCAAGGAAACTTGAAGTGAGATCATCCCATGAGGTGATGGATCCCGCGGGTAAATGTTCAAGCTATTGACTAGCTTGATCACGTAGAAAGAATTGGAATAGACGTAATCGGTTCGTCTCTCTAGTTGCAACATCAAGGTCTATGGAATCTATGATTTTTACGAAATCCTTGAGATGTTGATTAGGATCTTCGGAACGAAGTCCATGGAATGCACATCCGCTTTGCACCAACCGAATGGTGTCGGATCGCAAGGGGGACACATTGGCTCCTTGGGTGAGCTCAATGGTGTTTCGATAGCCTTGGTGGCTAGGACGGGAATACTCTCCTAAAGTTCGGGGTCTAGGAGGTTGGTTTGCTAGTGGTGGGTTTTGTTGTGGTCGGTTGATGGGATCAAAGATATTACCACCTTCCATGATGTCGGATCGTAATGGTTACGAACAAAGAAACGAAGAAATAAGATAGACTAAAGAAAACCTAAAAAATAAAAATAAAAATCTTACTATAAAGAAATCTAGCAAGTAGCTCTAATGAAAAGAAATTCTAACCTAGACAATAACTATTCCCCGGGCTGCGACGCCAAAAACTTGATACGTGGGAATTGCGCCCTCGCAACAGGTTTTACCTCTCAAGGGATCTTGAGAAGCTTACAACCCCCACCAGGCATTGTACCTGATCGTTGTAGTATAGTATAGTGACAAGTACGGGGGGATTGATCGTTCAACTCAGGAATAGTGTCGCTAGGATTATAAAGCCTACTAAACTAGGTCTAGGGGTGAGGGATGATTCTTTTTGTATTTTTATATTTTATGAAAGCAAGTAAAATCTCGGGTTTTGAAGGAGTGGGCGGAATTAGTTGCTAGCCAACTAACCCAATTAACTAAGATGTAATCAAAATAAAATAAAATAAATGAAAATTAAACTAATTTACTAATGTGGTGGAAACAATAATGAGAAAAGTTGTGTTTACTTAGATTTCATTACTCCCTAGATATCTTTTACCGGTTGATTAACTTGTTACAATTGCATTGATGACGGGTTATATTCCTTAATACCAGTGGTAGGGCCGTGTACAATATTCCCTAACTCTATAAGATCCTACTTCACTCCTATGTCGAGCCGTTAAAAGCTCCTAACATGGGATCATTAGAATTCACTTATGCATTAAATACAACCAAAAATCGTAGTACACCTCTGATCATGTTTCTTAAGACGTTCAAGCAAGTTTCCAATGGAAGTATGCCAGTTTTCTTAAGCCTAACATCGAATACAATCATCCGTAACAATTATAAACAAACAATCAACCCATAATCAACATCTAGGTTTCACTACATCTAAGCAAACACAATAAAAGGCTAGCCTAACATGTTAAAAGAAAGATACACAAAAGATAGAATCAAACAATACATAGACATATTGAATGATTATTGAAGTACTTATCTTTATTCAAACATGGAAGAAAGAAGGGTTTGAAACCCCTTCAAGATGCAGGAAATTCGACCTAGGGTTTTTACACAACTTGTTCCACAAAAGTTTCACCCTTTACAATGAAAAATTGGAAAAATATATATCGACTATGCATCCTGACGGCGTCATGTGTTAACCTCTGACGCCGTCAACTCGCCGCTAAGTTGAAATTCGTATTGCCTAGATGCACTTCTGACGCCGTCATGTAGGAATAAGCTCTGGGCCGTCACATGTATTTGGACCCTAATGGCCTTGGTGATGCCGTCAGGCCAATATCAAAGAAAATGTTCTGGGCCGTCACGTTATAATTTCCACATCCACCTCTTTAGTCACTCTTGACGCCGTCACGTGTTGTATCTTGACGTCATCAGGTACTGTTTCAGCAAGGAATTTGAGACTTTGCCATTTTCTTCACTTTTATGCTCCAAAAACGTCCAAAATGCTTCCTTTTCCAGATTTCTCCTCAAAAGTACCTAAAATGACAAAAGGAACGATTTAGGGCAATAATTGATCAAATAATCTCGAATTCGGGCTTAAATGACCCGTTAAAAGCGGTACACTTTTTGCCTCATCAGCTACTGTGGAACAGATAAGGAATCGAAGTAAATGGGAGAATGATGATTACGTCTGCACAGGTTTAATCCTTAATGGTATGTCTGATTCTCTCTTTGACATTTATCAGAATGTTGAATCTTCCAAAGAACTATGGGATTCCTTGGATGCCAAATATATGGCTGAGGATGCTTCAAGTAAGAAGTTTCTTGTAAGTAATTTCACAAATTACAAAATGACTGATTCAAGACCAGTTATGGAACAATACAATGAACTTCTTGGAATACTTGGAAGGTTTATACAACGCAAAATGAACATGGATGAGGCTATTTCAGTCTCTTGTATCATTGACAAACTCTCTCCTTCTTGAAAAGATTTCAAGCATACCTTGAAACATAAGAAGGAAGAACTGACACTTGTTCAGTTGGGTAGTCATCTGCGTATTGAGGAATCTCTCAGGGTGCATGACAATGACAAGCCAAAGAGTAGCAATGCTACTGGTGCATCTGTTGTCAATATGGTGGAACATAACAATTCCACCAGGTACAATGACAACAAAGGCAAACGTAAACATCATGATAACACAAGTGCTGATCCTAACAAGAAGGCAACACCTACTTGTTGGAAATGTGGCAAATATGGTCACATCAAAAGGGATTGCAAAGGTGTTAAGATTGGTGGTAAAACCAATGGTTCAGGCACTAGTGGTTCAGGGAGTGGTGGTTCCTCCAACTCACTGAAAGGTCAGAATATGTTTAATGAATCTCTTCAGGTTTATTATGTTACATATGTATCTGAATCTAACTATGTGCAGGATGATGATGTTGCGTGGTGGGTTGACTCTGGAGCAACTGTTCATGTGTGCAAAGATAAAAGATGGTTCAAGACTTACGAGTCACTGAATGATGGTTCTATTCTTTACATGGGAAATGAGTCAACAGCTTTGGTGCATGGTCGTGGTTGTGTAGATCTTAATTTTAGTTTTGGAAAGATTGTAACTTTGTTTAATGTTATTCATGTTCTTGATATAAGGAAAAACTTGGTTTCAAGTAGTGTTTTGAATAATCATGAATATAAACAAGTTATTGAATCTGATAAATTTATATTGTCTAAATATGGTGTGTTTATTGGTTTTGGCTATTTGTGTAATCAAATGTTCAGGCTTAATATTGTCACTGACATTGTTGATTCAGCCTTTATGTCAACCTCTAAACTGAATGACTCTACCCTGTGGCATGCTAGACTTGGCCATGTACATTTTAAAAGGATGCAAGATATGTCTAAGGATGGGTTAATCCCAGCATTTGCATGGACACTGAAAAGTGTAAAACTTGCATGTTGACCAAAATCACTAAGAAACCTTTTCAGGGTGTTAAACGTGAGACTGAGCTCTTGGAGCTTATACACAGTGACCTGTGTGACTTGCATGCCACTCCCTCTTTGGGGAACAAGAAGTACTTTGTGACATTTATTGATGATGCTTCTAGGTTTTGTTATGTCTATCTGTTACATACCAAGGATGAAGCATTAGATAAATTCAAAGTATTTAAAACTGAAGTTGAATTGCAACTTGGGTCCCTGACCAAAAGATTCAAGACTAATAGGCGAGGTGAGTACATGGATACTCTGTATTTTTAGTCTGTTGGTATAATCCATGAAACGACTGCTCCCTATACTCCTCAACAAAATGGTATCTCTGAAAGGAAGAACAGGGTACTGAAGGATATGGTTAATTCCATGTTGTCCTACTCAGGACTGAGTCAAGGGTTCTGGGTGAAGCTATGTTAACATCTTGCTATTTATTAAATAGGATTCCCAACAAAAGGAACAAGGTTACCCCTTATGAACTCTGGACTAAAAGGAAACCCAACCTGAATTATCTCAGGGTTTGGGGCTGTAGGGTTGTTGTAAAACTCTTTGATCCAAAATTGAAAACTTTGGGTGAAAGAGGCATTGAATGCATCTTTGTTGGATATGCTGAGCATTCCAAGGTATACAGGTTCTATGTTATTTAACCTAATAAATATGTTTCAATTAACTCACTAATTGAATTAAGGGATGCACTCTTTGATGAGAACAAATTCTCATCAGTCCCTAGACCAAGTCAGAGGATTCAAAATGGAACTGATGATATTGGTGTATCAGAGGTACCTCATGAATTACCATCTCAGGTCCCTGATGAGGTTGTGGTTCAACAACCTGAACCTGAGCTCAGGAAGAGCAAAAGGGTCAAGACTCCAAAGTCATTTGGACCTGAGTTTCAATTATATTTAATTGAAGGTACAAGGAATGAGGTCTCTGACCAATACTCCTATTGCTTCATTGTTGAGGATGATCCCAAAACATTTGAAGAAGCAATGAAGTCCCATGATGTTGCTTTCTGGAAAGAAGCAATAAATGATGAGATTGACTCCATCATGGGCAACAACACTTGGGTGTTAGTTGATCTACCACCAGGTTGCAAACCTCTTGGTTGCAAATGGATTTTCAAAAGGAAAATGAAGGTAGATGGAACTATTGAAAAGTTCAAGGCTAGACTAGTCATTCAGGGCTTTAGACAAAAGTCAGGGATAGACTACTTTGATACTTATGCCCCTGTGGTACGTATCAGTACCATAAGATTGTTGATTGCTTTGGCATCAATTCACAATATTATTATTCATCAGATGTATGTGAAACAGCTTTCTTAAATGGTGAATTGGATGAGGAGGTTTATATGAACCAACCTCAGGGCTTCATCTTGCCCGGCAATGAAAACAAGGTGTGTGATTAAGTCTTTGTATGGACTGAAACAGGCACCTAAGCAATGGCATCAAAAATTTGATGAAGTGGTCTTGTCTAATGGTTATGTTCTTAATTAGGCTGACAAATGTTTTTATAGCAAATTTGATGAATCTGGTAAAGGAGTCATCATTTGTCTATATGTTGATGATATGCTGATCTTTGGCACTGACCAAAATCAGGTTGACCTGACAAAGGAATTTTTGTCATCAAGGTTCTCCACGAAGGACATGAGGGAGGCCGATGTTATCCTTGGTATAAGGATCAAACATGAAAGTAATGGTATATCAATTTCTCAGTCTCATTTTATTGAGAAGGTACTGAAGAAATTTAATTACTTTGATTGTACTCCAGTGAGTACTCCCATGGATACCACTGAGAAGCTCATGCCTAATACTATCAAAGCTGTATCTCAACTTGAGTATTCTAGGGTGATTGGCTGCCTGATGTATGCCATGACTTGTACAAGGCCTGATATTACTTTTGTTGTGGGTAAACTGAGCATATATATTAGTAATCCTAGTGCTCAGCACTGGCAAGCAATTCAGAGGGTACTGAAGTATTTGAAGAGAACTATGGATTATAGTTTCTCATATAATGGTTATCCTTTAGTGTTGGAAGGATACACTGATGCAAGTTGGATCAGTAACATAGAAGACAATTCGTCTACCAGTGGCTGGGTATTCCTACTTGGTGGAGGTGCAATTTCTTGGGCATCCAAGAAGCAAACTTGTATCACCAGTTCAACAATGGAATCTGAATTTGTGGCTTTAGCAGCTGCTGGTAAAGAAGCTGAATGGTTGAGAAACTTACTTCTTGAGATTCCATTATGGCCTAAACCTATAGCACCTATTTCTATCCGTTGTGATAGTGATGCTACATTGGCAAAGGCTTATAGCCAGATGTATAATGGGAAGTCTAGACACTTAGGTGCCAGGCATAGCATGATCCGTGAGCTTATCATGAATGGGGTGGTATCTATAGAGTTTGTTAGATCTTAACAAAACTTAGCTGATCACTTGACGAAGGGGCTGGCTAGAGACTTGGTTATAAAGTCTGCTAAAGGGATGGGTTTAAAGTCAAGCTTAGTCACTGAATGCTAAGACACCCAACTCCCTCCTGAGGAAACTTGGGAGCTGAGTTCAATGTGGAAAGCTGAACATTCAGTGTACTGAAGCACATGTTTTACAATCATCCCAAGGTTTGTGCTTGGAACCTGCTGGAAAAGAGGATGAAGTCATTACTTCTTAATGGTTAATTTTCTTTGAAAAAGTACTTGGCAGGAGCATGAATAAAGAGGAACCACCTATGTGAATGTTGAAGTTTTGCCACTTCAGAAAGCTATGGACTTTTAGCTTTTACAACATTTATGAATTGGATATGGACACATGGCTTGTATAGTGTCAGGAGTGTTTAAGTGTTTGAAAATGTATGTGTATTTTATCTTCAGGTATTCAAATGGGTTGAAGGGTTCAATTTTTAGAACACCCTGATTCTCGAATATTTGAACGTGTAATGTACTAAGATAGAAATTCAATCCTCAGGATATTTTCGTTTATGCATACGTTTTGTTTAATGTTTGATTTTCATGCAAAGGAAGTGAACTAAATTTGGGGAGGATTGTTGGAAAATTTAGTGCACTTGAGGGATCAAATCATACTTGGGAATAGGTTTGAAGGTACGGAGTGTACACCCATCAAGTCCCTGATTACCCTGACTCAATAGTGGTTGTGCAGGATTCTGCTGCTAGTGTTGGTTTCTGCTGATAGTGAATCCTACTGTTAGCATTAGGATTCTGCTGCTAGTGGTTCTGCTGCTAGTAGTATGACTCTGCTGCTGAGCAGTGATTCTGCTGCTAGTGCTAAGTAGATTCTGCTGATGAGAATGTAACTAATTTAACATATTCAAATGACAGTTATATCTACACTTATGACCACGTTTAATTGGTCATGTAACCACTATTTTGGCTATAATAGGAGCAATTATGTGGAGATTAATGGGCCGATTAATTCTCATAATTCCATTTGACTAGCTATGAGTATTCTCCTATTTAAGAGGAAATCAGATCATGCATGAAACACACAGGAAAACATACAACACTTAAACGCAAAGGGTTATTGATTTGTGCCTAATTCATTAACAAACATTTGGTCTTATCCCAAGTAGATATTCGTGATACCCAGGCATTAGGGTCGAATAGTTTACTTTGGAAAGTGATAACACGATTCCAAGTGATATCCGGTAACCATTCATTGGTACGTAGTTAGGTTATTGATTATTTTCACCCTGTTCTGGGCTTTTAAACATCCAACACATTATATATAATGTTATATTAAATCGAGGTTGAATAATCAATTTTTTTCTAAAGTTTGTTTTGTTTAAAAGACTACATCCGATTTTAACCTCAGATTGTTTTATGAAAATTGCAAACGTAGTATTAAAGGTTATGTTTAAATTATTCAAAACGCATTAATTATTTATACTTTCATTAATAAGTGTCCAAATTTAATCTCTTTCTCTTGTATAAGACTACCTGTACCAAGGTCGTGAGGAATTCGGTGAGCAACAAACCTCACGCGCGAAGCCCCTACACCCGAACTCACTCACGCGTGAACATGCCCAAAAACCACTCACAATGGTGAGCCGTCCACTTTTCGGTTTGTGTGAAATGTTTATATTATTTATTTGGTTTAAAAGTGTGTGTGACGTATTTAGTAGGGGTATATCTTAACTACTTATAAAGCATGAAATTAAAAATAAATAAATAAATAATCTCTTAATTTGTTCTATACCTATTCAACTCTATTCATTTGAAAACTAGAAAGCATAAAATGGAAACTTATGGCATCAACTATGGTGGGTTTATGAAAAGGTCTAAGAAACATGAAAAGGTTTATGTTTATTTCAACCATAGTGGACACTCATTTCATGTCTATGTGTCATAAAGAGGTCCTAATTCTTGAACCTATTTAAAAATTCAATACATTTAATGCATTTGGTAAAAAAAAACATTTTATGAACTTGCAAAGGTTTATACTATAGTGAATGTAGGTTTATAAAATCAAAAGGTCTAAAATTTATTGATGTATTAATGTATAAATCTTTGTAAAAGGTTTATCATAGTGGATGCTCTTAAATGTAAACTTAACACATACATGTTAGAATATTTAGGTTGTCAACTATATAAAAACATATTTGATACTTTGATTTGTCAACTTAAAAAATATATTAAATACGTATTTTATACTTTGGTTTGTCAAACTATATAACATATTTGATACTTTGGGTTGTCATACTATATGAAAACATATTTAATACTTTGGTTTGTCAAACTATAAAAACATATTTGATACTTTTGCTTTTCATTATATATACTATACAAGTACCCATGAATAGCAGCATTATTTTCTAGCGTCAAACAACTATAGTTACACAAAATAATTAGCCAAAATATAACTATAACTATACGCCACTATAAATCTCCTTGTTATGCATAGGTATTCGTCTAGCTTGTATAAAATGAGTGTTTAATTGAAAGGTGATGTGACTGACAAGTGTGAATGGTGAAATGAGTAAAGGTGAAAAAGTGAAGATAGAAAACTGATATGGTGCTGACGTGGTAGGTGAGTAGGGGTGTTTTGGTGTGACGGATAAGGGTAGCCTAATAATCTACGACAAAACTTTTTCCATATATGATTGATGATTTTTAAAGGGTTGTTTAGGTTCCATATTTTCTATAAGTTTTACTTATTAAATTTTATATTTTATGTTCCGCACTTTTAATTTTTTAATTTTTTAATATAAACAAAATTAAAAAAAATCGTAAAAATCATGGGGTATCACTTGTTAAAAAAAAAAAAAAAAAAAAAAAAAAAAAAAAAAAAAAAAAAAAAACTCTTTAAATCGTTAATGGGCTGTAAAGTGGAACCATATCTAATACAACTTGATCATATCTTATAATCCTTTTTTTTCTTCTTTATTCCGAAGACAATTCTATTGGCCTTATCATTTTTCTAACAAGATTTCATATTCGACTAGTCTTATTAGACTTCTCGAAAGAGCACTGATTTGCAATGCGACTAACTGTTTAAAAGAAGAGATGATGACATATTGACATATGTCGAGGTAAGGAAAAATGTTAGAAGTGAGAAAATATGTAATCCACTCGTGAAACGTTGAAATATATATGCACAAAACATCCCAATCATTTTCCGTTGAAATATATATGCATAAAACATCCCAATCATTTTTCATTCTCAAAATAGAACACGGACCATAACTCCTCGTTCTAGAATTGTCAAAAATCAGAAGATGTCAAGACTACCAAGATGTGATTCCCCCTCTAGTGACATCTCTCATTAACATTAACGTCAACAGTATGTACAAATATGGGCTTGATTCACTGTTTATAATTATTTGTATTTTTGTAATATTAAATGTTAAATATAATAGTCCACAACACTACATCAAGTGTGCATACTTTTAAATATCAAACCAAAGGAAGAAGATCCATGACACAATGGCTTTCCAGATTCAATTAAGGTTCATTTTATCAGTATGATGCCAAACGTTGTGTAAGATTTTGTTCTACGCTCCTTTATTTAGAATTTAAACGCAGCCAAAGAGATGCCGGAAGCAGCTAATATTTTGTTAAAATGAGTTCAGACACCTTTCATTTATAGTGGCATGAAGCACCAAATATTCTATGTAATACATGCTGAATGTCTCCGTTTGTTTATTAGATTTATGAAAATAAAAAGTACTGGTTTAAATACATTGTAATACATTTCTTTTGGATTATTACCAACCATTATATGTTTTTCCGATATTTCTGAGTGAAAAAACAGTAGTTAAACTGCCCTGTTCAAAATTTAACACCTAACTATTCTAATCTAAGATTACTTATAAATAAACAAAAAGAAAAAGGTAGAACTGGGTGAAAAGCCAGTGAATTTAGCAATCAGGGCCAATGTTCTACATCTAGTAAGCTATAAAAAAGTTAATACACATGACAATTCAAGCATGTTTTATACCACTACTATAAAATGTCCACATTTGCCTTACTTATAACTGGTTTTCAGAACATTCGTCAACATATGATCAATTTTCCTTATGTGCAAATGGTATTACTAAGCAAAACTTCAATCACCTTGTTGGTTGATGATCCCAGTGATCCATCCATCGCCACAGGTTGATATTTCATAATGGTTTTGGCATGTGATTTCTTCGAGATCACAGCGGCTGAAGTTCTTGTTCGGACACAGCTGAATCTACCGGTCTGTATGGAATGCTAGGTTGTCGCCTACGTCTCCAAAACCGCCATGTAACAAAACCCAACGATCCAAAAACTAAACCAAGCATTATTACCATCAACACAACCTTGTAGTTCTGCCACCATGTTCTGCATATCATGTTCACAAGTATTTTAGTACAGCTTTTATGAAGTTTCTAGAATGACTCTTTTCGGAATTTATAGTTCTTTATTTTCACTGTTCTTTATTTTCTTATTACCGATCCATTTCTTGTTCTGATCTTAAGCTTAAATCGAATTGTATAATCAGTATTACCTATTTGGTTCGGATTCAATATACCAATTCGATATACGATGTTTTCCGAAGCTTTTAGGAAGGTGTATCTCATCTTCAGCTATGCGAGCAATAATATTCTGCCACCAGAGATAACAAGTAATAAGCATTTAGCTATTACATAGAAAGAGGTGGCAGTATAATATATATAACTTACAGATGCAGTCACTTTGGACATATATGCAGCAGGTTTTGGTGGAGTAATGGACCAAATTGTAAGGGAACCATTTGCCTCAGATGTGGAATCCAATAAGTGAACCTGTATCCATTATTTACAGATAAATATGTTTGATATGTGAACTAATTGTGCAATGAGAAATTTTAAGGAGAAGAATGATAATGAAAAAGCAAATCATAAACATGACTACCACAACCTGCCATAAAATGTAGAAAATTTTTCTTATCTTAAACCATAAATTGTAGTAACGTCAAGTACCTGTGAAACGTTAACATCCAACTCCATGGCTATAAACTGAGTAAGCTCCATGATCTTGGGTTCCAATTTAGAGTATTTAATATTCAGTGACATGTAAAATATTATGCTTCCAACTTTTGACCCTGCAATGCAAATACATTATACAGTAATGGTATCACTGCAAATGCAAATGTATTATTTAACCTGTTTTAATGCTTTCACCAATACGGCAATACTTTCTACCTTATAAGAGTACTTTAAAATTAAGCAGTCTTGGTAGCTTCATAAACCTCTCATCTGACAAACTTCAATTTGGCATTTCCAGTTACTGTCAGATTTGTCTAAAATCTAAAAACTGGCATAATTTTGTGCACATAAGCAGTGGATTACATGTCAAAATCCCATAAGCTTATATGAGACACTCAACACCCCCTAAGCCAGGGTGTACAACTGTACCTCTATATTTGAAGTAAATATCGCTTAGATTTTTATGTTTGTATTGGTTGAGAAGAAGAAAGAAACGTCCCAAATAGGGAATGAATATACTAAACTTTTTAGCTTTTAATATCTACTCAACAAAAAAGTAAAAAAAATTATTGTATTTGCATACAATTCATAAGTTATCCAAATGAAAAGGCTGATCGGTAGATATTCAGCCATAAAATGGTTCTTAGATATAGAAAACTTTAACTCTTAAATTGCAATATCCGAGTAGAAAGAAAAAATGATATGAAATGCATATTATGCAATATTAGACAATCATATAAACAGCACTGAACAATTCAGAACCAGACATCTTATAGGAATAAATGCATCAGAGTAAAATTAGGATATTGCACTAATTTTTTTTTTTTTTTTTTTTGAAAGAACAAAGATTCATTAATAAACAAATATGGCACTTAATATTAGCAGCTTATTGTACCTGGTGATATATGATATGGCGGTCCCAGTGGAGCCGAAGAAGAAGGCGTATCAGCACTTGAATTTGATCCATCTGGTGATGCACTGGGCCCACCAGATGGATGAAGTCTTGCCCATAAATCAGAACAATTAGTTTTCCAAAATCCAATCTTGTCATGTTCACGGTCATACATAACAAAAGTATTACGCGCAATGATGCCTGTAGAAAACATTTAATTACACTCAAAATATTGTTGTTAATTTAATAAAACTGATAGAGAATCGCTCTTTGGTGAAGTTAAAATACCTCCTAAAAGAGTTGTTGGATCCTTTCCATTTTGAAAAATCCCCAGGCAATAGGCACCACGAACCCTTGAGTGCTTTGTATATAAAAGAAATGAGATATAAATAAGACAGTAACAAAGTTTGGAGATATTACATATAATATGATCTGCAGAGAAATGAATAAACTGAAATGAATGCTTACTCTGAATAAGTAGTTTTCAGGAGATAATTTCAACTTATGGCCTTTACCGAAAACCATTTCAACTGCTGGGAAGGTTTCTGAGAGTTTTGAAATATCACTGAAGTTAAAAACACTCGATATTAGTTTCTACTTGAATACCGTAATCAATCTATGTGATTACTAATACAAGTTCATGGTCAACAAATGATACCTTCCAGCACCAGAGAAGCAAATGTCATTATAACTTGGATCAGGACCTCTAATTTGTTTGAGAGAACGAAGCTCTTTCATGATCTGCATGCAGAAGGAAAATTAATACAGCTGGAATAAAGTAAAGAAAATGTGTGTGTGTGTGTGTGGGGGGGGGGGGGGGGGGGACTGTTGCGCTCAAGTTTGAAAATATATATATATATATATATTTACAAGAGTTCAATTTAACTACTTAGAGAAAAGATGGTTATGTGAAATTCTGCCAACATAAAGAAAATGCCAAAAAAAAAAAAAACCCAACTAGGCTCTAAAAGAAAGATATGGCCACAGCTTAAATACACTAAATTGCCACACATCATCTCTCCTAAGTTCAGCGTTTAAGAAGGTAACTGCTTCTAGATGAAAATGGCCTAAAGAGCAAGTCCATCAATCAGGATATTTACCAACACTACCATGTTGAAGAAGATCAAATTACTTAAATATTGTTACCCAATCAGCAAATAACAATTAATTACTTGATCATGTAAGATTAACCGTTTCTACTAATACGATAATAAACTAAAGCAAACACAAATCCAAAGGTTTAAAGAGGCAAATCTTACAGCATCCTTAAAAGCAAGAAAAGCTGCTTCAGGTAGATACGCATACGTTGTTCCA
This sequence comes from Artemisia argyi, assembly GCA_030686995.1. Taxonomy (NCBI): domain Eukaryota; kingdom Viridiplantae; phylum Streptophyta; class Magnoliopsida; order Asterales; family Asteraceae; genus Artemisia; species Artemisia argyi. Next base: position 260,577,511 of record CM060709.1, on the reverse strand, counting down.
CTATCTAAAACTGTCCCATGTTTTCCATCAAAAACACTCGCCTTTAAAGGCAACCGCTTCCCAGCAACATGCAACTCCTTCAGCGCAATATTGTAATAAGGGCTGTTGCCACCCCGAGACTAGAGTAAATGTGTGAGATGTATTAAACGTATTTTGTTATAAAAAGACGTTTAAGTTTTGTATCTATAATAAAGATAGATACAAAACATACCTTCGTACAGGGTCTGAATAGGCATAGACCATTCCTGAAGGGGGAGATATACCACCAAGAACCATTGCACCACCCCCGAGATCCATTCCACCATAACATAAAGAAAATGTATCACTTATTACACCTTTATCGACAAGTTGATCAATTAGACTTAGATCACCACGGCCCAAACCCATTATTCCATCAGCATGTTGACTGTAAAGATCACCGGTTTCCACATTTTCACACCCAAAAGTAGCACGTTGAGGTGAAAGGTCACTTTGGTTGCCAAATGATATGATATCTTCACCAAGGACACCACTGCTGGAACTCATCTCAGCATATTGCCGTTCATACACACATTGTTTCTTTTTACTGTCACATGAACAATCAACATTGCATTTCACAGGTTCATAACTGTCGGATGACTCTGGATCAAACTTTGGGTCCTGATAAGATGAACAATATAAATTCAAAAGTTTAAGAAAAGAAATGTATTGTGCAATTTCATTAACATTTTAGGCGTGTAATTTAAGAATGCAGCTAAACAATATAGCTAGATGCACCACAGAAGCATCGTGCGTTTGGTGTGCTGCCATGAATGACAATGGGTATGAGTTTGATAGTAGTGGTGGGTCCCTAACCTATGAAAGATCCATACCTAGCTCTCTTGATGTATATGGAGTATAGATTATATCTATCATTCATTACCATAGTGGTGGGCCCCTAATCTTAAACAAACAACTTTAATCACTTTCATACTCATAGTCTCATTCCCATAGTGGGATACCAAACGCACCCACGTGGTCAATTTAAGAAACTATATATCATCACATCACAGTCTACTGTTTTCCTTATACGCCATCTAACATCACTAAAACGAATAACCACTTCACGAAAACAGAACAAAACGCTGTATTTAACTATTAGGAATCATACCTGATGTTTGCCACATTGTTCACAAGTAGAACACGGAACATAAGTAACAGTACTCCCTGTATCAACAATAAGCGCAAACTTCTGCGGCGGAGTCCCGATCCACAGCCTCGTCGTATAATACCTAACATTAACAATCAGCTCAATTAACCACTTCTCAACCTCCAATACAAAACTCAAATACAATTTTTAAATCAAACTAATCACAGTAAATCAAATAGTCCTAGTTGTGTTTGTAGACGAGCTTTTAGGAATGTTTACCTTTTAGCGTTTCGAATATAATGCTTGTTTGGCAACGAGCGTTTAGCTTTTAAAAAAAAACTACTAGTAATAAAATAAACATTTAACTTTTTGCTGTCATTTTATAAAAACAGATACCAAACGGTTATATAAAACAAACAACAGCTAAAAATAAAACAAATTATATATATACCCGTTCAATAAAAGATCATCATGAAGAGCCATACGAGCATTAGGTCTATTATTATGACGACCATCAGACTTTCGTAATATCCGGCGACCGGAGAGTCGTGAGATGTTAGGTGGCGTCGGAAACAACGGCAAGAACATGACGTGGCGGTTGGTTGGTGGTGGTCGGAGAATAATAGCCGTTGGATCATCTACGATCGCGTGAGTGGATATTAATAAAAATGATGAGAAAAGGATGACGGTGAATGGTGACATGATTGAGGATCACTGTTTACGGCTGACGGAATGATGTGATGGTTTTCCGGTACGGTGAAGGTGAGTTTTTTGCACATGGAAGAAGAAAGTTGTTACGTTTTTTTTATTTATTTTTTTAACTGGATCTGAATGGTGAAATGTGAAATTTACTCGACTTTTTTTTTTTAACGTGTAGTCAGGTCGTTTGTGTTTCCCCAATGGTAAGTTAACTGGTGCTTTATTTATTGTCTTACTTACGAAGCGTTATTTTTGTTATTTACGAGCAATTTTTAAGCATAGCTTTATGACTACTTTATAAACGAGCGGAAGTATATTCGCGTAAAGCGACAGTTTATAGCAACAAATAATTATATTTGTGAAATCATGTAAAGTGTTTTTTTTGTTTTTTTTTTTAATACAAAGCTTGTATTTTTAAAAATTAATATATGGTTTGTTTTTTAAAAGTTGTCAAATTTAAATTGATTGAAGAAAAATATAAGTTGCCAAGTTTTTGAAAAGTTATCAAGTTTAAAAGGTATTTTAGAGGTAATTTAGGCAAATTATATTAATTTAAGTTTCAAGATTTCAAGATTCTAAGTTTCAAGAAAATAGATACACTATTTATAAGTAGTAAAGATAAGCATGGGTTTAGAACCGGTAATGATTAAAATTGAACCAGAACTAGTAATGATTAAAATCGAACAGATATATTCAAGAACTGAAATTTGGAGAAAATGAGAATCGGGAACCGAAATAAATTTCAGTTCTCAGTTTAGTTCGATGCTTGGTTTGAGTTTCGGTTTTTCGAGTTAACACGTGTATGAACCAGAACCAAGAAGAACCAAACTGGAATGGACCGATGGTTTCAATTTCGGTTCTAGACAGTTGCGTTTTATGCTTGCACGTGAAAGTCGTGTAAGCAAAACATGAAATTTGTGTGCCATGTTACTTTTGTTAATCCTGTATTGGTAGTAATTAAGACAATTATTATTATTTATTTATTTTACTTTTAAAGGCAGAAAACAAACTTTTTTTTTCCTCTTAAAGCTTAAAATTTTAAGTTCAACATAGTATCTTGCTTAGCTTCTTAATGCACAATAAAGATCGAATAGGACCAAGTTAGAGAAGCATGGATCAGGGTCGTATGGACTGGCTGGGTAGACGTTAAAATGAGGGTCAAGGACAAATGGGTTCAAAAGCAGACAAAACTACTAAACCGCACAAGCAGAGCCAAACATACCAAAGCAGCTAGGCCGAACAACACTTGGATCAAGATGAGACAATGAGACAACAATGTTCTTGTGAAGGTCAAAAAACATCCGCCATCTTTTGGGGGAATTCTGACCGATGTCACTAAGGTGCGCGCATGCAGTAGGCAGCATTGTCGTATAAATAGGGTAACAGTTATCATTCCCCAAAGTTTTCATCATCTTGCGTACACCAAGTCCCTTTTAGAAAGGGGCCAATGCATAGAACAAAGCATAAAAGCACAAGAAAGGCTATACAGAGAGTCGACTTTAGATAATAGAAAGTCCAGAATAATTCAGTCGCCGAATCTTTCAAAAATAATGTTGGGTTACATACTGATACAGTGGTGCAACGTAATCGGCCTTCAAAAAGAGGTCATGTGATACGTTCATACAGCATAATACATCATTTCTGACATATTTTTTGTTGCTAGAGATACAAATATGTTAATAAAATAGCCTCGTACACAGAAAAAAAATACATATATACTCAAACTTGTGTAAACCTCTAGCTTACTTGGTTTCTTGCCTTCAAGAAACCAAATGTGGAAACTGTAATGCTTCGCCAGATAAGGTATACCACAAACGCAGCATATGCAACAGTGAAAACGATGACAAGAGAGGTATATGCAACCCCGCTTACTTCTTCCGCAATAAATTGTTGTAATAAGTATGCGTTTATAGCCATCACTAGCACAGCAACGAGCCATGAAATTGTCTGTAAACATCACCAAACACATCGTGTCACCTTTGTTTCTTTGTTTTGGGGGATTAACTAAAAAATGCAATATCAATGTTTTGTTTATGAGGCACAATACCGTATATTGGTTGATTTGGGTCATACCTTATCTCGAACGGGTCAAACAGGGAAAATGTACATTTCTTACACAAAAATGGGAAAGGGCCATAAGCACCCAAAGTGTATTTTAAATGGATAAAAAGCTTTCATGGGTATACTATCCAAACTGCACTAAAAAAAAATTACACATTTTGACCCGTTACCTCACCGTATATACCCATTTTACCACATCAACACAATAGCCCTAAATGACCATATCTATATGCAACGGAATTAAAATAATTTTCGTGTATATATAACTTTGAGCAAAAGATTATACCTTTAAAACAGGACCAATCTTGAAAACGCCCATGAGATCATCTTTGGCAACCAAGCACAAAAGGGGAATAAGAGCAAATGGGATCTGAACAGACTGAAGCACGTTCAACCACTCATTTAGAGCATCCAAAGTCTCCTCAGAACTATCAAAAATCAAAGCAACTATCAAAGTTGGAATTATAGCGCAACTTCGTGTTATCAATGCCCGTGCCCATTTCTTCAATCTCAAATCAAGAAAACCGCCCATAATAAACTGTCCAGCATATGTACCCGTAATAGTACTACTTTGTCCAGCTGCTAACAACCCAATAGCCCAAATATAAAGAATCGGGAAAAACCCGCCACCGAATTTTTCTTGAAGAAGCTGGCCAGCGTTCCCTAGACCAATGGTGTCAGCAACAGCCGTACCAAAGAATGCCTTCGCAAATACAGCTATTACAAAAAGGTTGATAATAAATGAGATCGCAAGTGCTATTGCAGACTCTATTGAGTAGTACTTAATAGCTTCTCTGACCCGACCCGTTTTTCGTGGGTCAATTTCTCTCGATTGAACGAGTGCGGAATGTAGGAAGACGTTGTGTGGCATTATAATACAGCCTACAATTCCTACTGCTTGCTGGATTGTTTTTGAGTTGAGCTTTGGAACCACCAAACCTTATAGCAACAAAGAAAATGTTTGCTTCTTAGATGACAAAATTTGGAGGTAAATGAATTATGAAAAACATGTTTTTTCTTACCAACAAGAAGCTCCTTGGCATTGGGTTTAGTTTCACCGAACATCCATGCAAATGAGATTGCCATGACTGCAATGAGCACTGCGAAAAGTGCTTCAAGCTTCCTCACGCCATAGTTTTCGAGAAATAAGAAGATGAAACTGCATTAAAGATAACATTGATAAATTAAGTAATTAACAAATGAAACTGCAAGAAATACCCATAAGGCCATAACCTGAAATCAAATTATGGAAACTTTTTCCCGTAAGGTTCGAATAAAATATTCTAAATATGCTCAGAAGGATGTTAAAATACTGAATTTTGAGGAACATCTAAAACCATAATCAAAGCATGAAAAGGCAATTACTTTTTTACATCCAAATTTTGACACTTCTTGACGGGCACTTCCTAAGTAGAATCTAATAATGTAAAATCGGCAATAGAAAAATATAACAAGTGAAACCATACAAGCAGAGTAGGAAACATACATTCAACAAACTAGGAAAAACATGAAATAAGTCTAGATAAAGAAACCATCTTTATGAAATAAAATGTTACAGATCCAATTTTCAGCTCAACTAAAATCTTTTCAGATGAAATAATTAATCAAAATGACAATATTACAGAATACAATTTTAAAATTTTTATATGCTTGTATATTATAGTAACAACAAATCAAACCATTCCAAGAAGCACAATACCAAATTCACATACTGTTTAAAATCAACTTTTTCATATCCAAACTGAAAACAAACAAAATATCGATACATCCAATCACAAACCAAAAACTAAACATACACAAAACATCATATTCACCAATCACCACTGGATCCAATTCTGAAAAACACCTTGCAAAATACAAGTCAAATCTCAAAACGGCTCAATCATATCCTCAATAATGACCCAATCGAGTACCCTCATAATGCAATCAACCACTATTAAACATAAATAATGAGAAATGATTTGCACACTTAACTTTTTGATTGGGACACTCAATCACATGCATTATAAACAGTTGTACAGTTTATATATTCTGCTTTGTACATTGGAGTGTCCCAATCATAAATTTGAGTGTGCAAATCATCACCCATAAATAATTATAGGGAATATATACACCAGTAAAAAAAAGTTACAGTAAAATTTACAAATTAAAAGCAGCAATTAGTACACTATTCCAAGAAGAACACAACTAAATTCACATTATGTTAAAAATAATAATAATAATAATAACTTTTATATCCAAACTGAAAACAAACAAAATTTCAATATCAAATCACCAAACCAAACATACACACAGAAACCTCAATCACTAATGAATATATAAAAATTCCAATTTTTAGTAACATCCAAAAAAACAAAACCCCAAAGTCAAAGTTTCATTTTAAAGCCTCAAATCCTCAATATCATCCCATCCATAAATTTACCCCCAAATCCAATATTCCCAAATTAATATCAATCATTACCAAACTTAAATCAACCAAAAAAAAAAAAAAAAAAAGTTAAGAAATTTACCAATCAAAAGCAATAATTACTAATTAGTACACCAGCCCAAAATGAAATCTCAAAAAAAACCAATCTTAGACTGTTAGTCTGTTAGGCCTCAATATCATCACACAAGTAAATAAAAATCTTACCAATCAAAAGCAGTAATCAACACACCAGCCCAAAGTGGCAAGTACCCAAGAGTCAAAATCTTAAGCGCAATAGCACTCCCAATAACCTCCTGTATATCAGCACCAATAAGAGCCAGTTCAGTCATAATCCACAACAGCTTCCCAGCCCAATTAGGATACTCTTCTCTACAAAGCTCAGCCAAATGTCTACCAGTAACCACACCAAGCCTAGCACTCAACAACTGAACCAACAGCCCAATACAAGTAGCCCATAAAAGCAACCATAGTAATGAATAGCCAGCAATTGCACCTGCTTGTAAATCACCTTCTAAGTTACCCGGATCTAAAAAAGCTATGCTCATTAAGAAACCTGGCCCTGTGAAAAGCCATAGTTTTTTCCATGAAAAAGGTGGGGATGTGTTGCTGTATTCATCGTATTCTTCTTCTTGGAGGGTGATGACGTGGACTTTTTGTGATGGGTCGTACGCTGTTTCGGAAAGTAAAGGTTCTTGTTGTTGTGTTTGGTCGGATGACATTTTTTTTTTTGGTTGTTTAACTGGTTAATGTTGTTTTGTGATGATCGGAGTGTTGGTGTGCGAGAGATATTTTGGTTTGGAATAACTTTTTTTATGCTTTTTTTTTATAGGGGTGAGGGTTTTATTGGTTCAAAAAGGATGATAGTGGGTATAATAATAAATTAATAACATGCGTTGTTGACGTATGTACCCTCCGGATACATTCCGTACAGGGACATACCCTCCGGATCGATATCAGGTAAATTATACTCAGATGTGTTCAAACAATATGGAACACTATCCGAAGGGTTACAAATGTCCGCATGATCTCCGCCGTCCGGAATGAACAAACCCTTCGGAAAAGCCAACAAGTACCTAGACCAAAGTACAAACAAGTACACCAAAGTATATGATAATGGAGGTTAAACTAGCGAACATTAAGGGCTAAGTACGAACCAGCCTGGCACTCCATGTAGAGAGTCTATAAATAGGGAGGAAATCTTCATTTAAGGTTAACTAATTCTCTACCACTCTCTAGTTTTATTCATACTTTCTCTCACTAAGAACATATACTTACTCTCACGCCGGAGGTTGGTCCTGGGATACATTCCCGGGGCGAGTCTAACGGACGTACTTGTTTTGCAGATATCCGAAGTAACACATTGTAAGCAAGGACCACACTGAATCCGGAGGACCCACTCTAGTCCGAAGGATTCATCTCGCTTGTTCGAAGTAGAAACAAACTTTTACTTCAACAAATTTGTTGACGTATGTACCCTCCGGATACATTCCGTACAGGGACATACCCTCCGGATCGATATCAGGTAAATTATACTCAGATGTGTTCAAACAATATGGAACACTATCCGAAGGGTTACAAATGTCCGCATGATCTCCGCCGTCCGGAATGAACAAACCCTTCGGAAAAGCCAACAAGTACCTAGACCAAAGTACAAACAAGTACACCAAAGTATATGATAATGGAGGCTAAACTAGCGAACATTAAGGGCTAAGTACGAACCAGCCTGGCACTCCATGTAGAGATTCTATAAATAGGGAGGAAATCTTCATTTAAGGTTAACTAATTCTCTACCACTCTCTAGTTTTATTCATACTTTCTCTCACTAAGAACATATACTTACTCTCACGCCGGAGGTTGGTCCTGGGATACATTCCCGGGGCGAGTCTAACGGACGTACTTGTTTTGCAGATATCCGAAGTAACACATTGTAAGCAAGGACCACACTGAATCCGGAGGACCCACTCTAGTCCGAAGGATTCATCTCGCTTGTTCGAAGTAGAAACAAACTTTTACTTCAACAAATTGGCGCCATCCGTGGGACCCGTCATTCACTCTACCTAAGCTAAGAGATGACAGGTCCTTCCCCAACAACACCCGAAGGATCCGGGAGTCGCCCGGATAATAATACCAATCCTGTCAACCTTGAACAAATCCAAAGCCACTTTGCTGCTCTCAAATCCCTCATCCAACAATACAATGTCTCAGGAGAAACACCGATTGACCCCATCCAACTCGACTTCGAAGTTGCCGGATCTCATGATATCGAAGCCCAAAGGGCCGAAGAAGATAGGACGGACGACCTATCTAAACCTTTCAAGGCAGCGTCCAAGAGTCCTTTTACCCGAAGAATCATTGATTTCTCAGGGCCGAAGGGTTCAAAGTATTTAATGCCTTCGCATTTAAAACTATACAACGGATCTACCGATCCGGATGACCACATCACCAGATTCGAGGGAGCAGCCAATCAAGGTGCTTGGCCCATGCCGATTTGGTGTATGATGTTCCAACAAACACTGGATGATGCCGCTAGAGGATGGTTTGATCGCCTTCCGCGAGGTAGCATTGATAGCTGGGAAGAGTTAAGTGAACAATTCATACGGAGGTTCGCCCTTCGAAGGAGATGTATCAGGGATCCGATGGAAATTACCAAGATCGTTCGAAAAGCTAATGAAGCCCTCTCGGAATTCAAAGAACGATGGACGGATGAGGCTAGTCGTATCTCAGGAGTACCAGAGTTGATGCAGATATCCTCCTTTATTGATGGTTGTAAAAGTCCGGAGTTAGCAAAGAGATTCTCCGAGAAGGTTCCCCAAACCGTAACTGAAATGATGATACGAGTCGATGACTTTATCCGATCTGAAAGAGTATTTCGGTTAACGGAAGTTCCGAAAGGTGAACGGGTGGACAACTACCGAAAAGATTATCAAGCCAATTCATACAACCAAAATGACCATAACTCACAACGTTCCTCCTTCAGAGGAAAACAAGATTTCAGACCCTGACGAAATGATCATTTTGCACCATACGTGCCAACCCGAAAGGAAAATACCTACCGGACAGATTACCGAACAGATCATCGCCGTAATGATGGAAACAGAAGAGATACTAGGCCTTTAGACTTGAACATGCTCATCAAGGCCCCTAAAGAAATCCTGTCGACAGAGCACCAACTCAGACTTCCTGCACCTCCCCCACTAAGAGGAAGACCATCAAGAGAAAATATGGATAAGTTCTGCGACTACCACGGAGAGAAAGGTCATCTAACCAACGATTGTCACAACTTAAAGGAACAGCTTAAGAAAGCCTTGGAAACGGGCAAGCTGGACCACCTAATTAGGGATGTCCGACAAAGAGATAGAGCACCTCCCCAAAACAACCCAAGACGAATCATCAATATGGTCCGGAGTCAGGAACGGAATCCGAAACGAAAACTTATAGATCCGGAAGAAGAGTGGATGAACGCCCCCGTAAGTTTTCCACCGATCCTACCGGGGGATGTTTCCGACGAACCTCTTATAGTGGAAGCAGAGATTGAAGGATATACCGTACGAAGGGTATATGTGGACCAAGGTGCTTCGGTAGAGGTAATGTACGAACACTGCTTCTTAAACCTCGACTCCTCCATCCGGTCTCGTCTGACAAAAACAAACACACCACTGATAGGATTCGCGGGAGAAGACATAAATCCGTTGGGAAAGATTGAGTTAGAAGTCTGTTTCGGAAACGAAGGGTTATACCGCCGAACTATCATGAAGTTCGCGGTAATCAGGTCTCCCTCCCCGTACAACGTGATACTGGGTCGATCTGGAATCAAAAAACTTAGGGCCATCCCATCGACCATACACTCCATGATGAAATTCCCAACGCCGAGAGGTATTGCCACTCTGGTAACCCGATCGGTCATTATCTCAGAGTGTAGAAAGCTCGAAGAAAAATTCTTGATAGGAAGGGAAACACAAGCAGAGATCTCCCCGAAAATCACCATTGAAGAAACTACTGGAACCGAAGAAGTATTGGTTCATCCGAAATATCCGGAACAGCTAGTAACGATAGGAAGGAATTTTTCAAAAGAGGGGCGAAGACAACTTATAACGTTACTCAAAAGCAGCCAAGACGTTTTCGCATGGGAGCCCTCGGATATGACTGGCGTTCCCCGTTGGGCCGCCGAACACAAGCTCGACGTAAACATCCAAGACAAACCGGTGGCACAGAAAAAGAGATTTTTCTCGGAAGAAAAGAACCAAGCCATAAATCGGGACGTGGAAGAATGGTTAAAGGCCGGGATAATCAGACCCGTCCGGTACCCGACGTGGATTTCTAACCCCGTACTGGTGAAAAAACCGGACGGCAGCTGGAGGATGTGTATCGATTTCAAGAACCTGAACTCATCATGCCGTAAAGATTACTATCCTTTACCCGAAATAGACTGGAAGATTGAATCGGTGATAGGGTTCCGCTACAAGTGTTTCTTGGACGCTTACAAAGGTTATCACCAAGTGCAAATGGCGAAAGAAGACGAAGAGAAAACAGCATTCTATACGGATCGGGGAACATACTGCTACGTCAAAATGCCATTCGGGTTGAAAAATGCCGGAGCAACCTAACAGAAATTGGTAGATTCCAACTTTCGGAAGCAAATTGGCCGGAACCTGGAAGTATATGTAGACGACATGGTGATAAAAAGCCAAACGGAAAAAGAATTGTTGGCCGATATAGCTGAAACATTCGACAATCTCCGGGAAATAAACATGAAGCTAAACCCTAAAAAATGCTCCTTCGGAGTGGAGGAAGGAAAATTCCGACATGATAAATCCGGAATACGGAAGGCCGAAAAACGTGTCAGAGGTATGTGTGTGCAGAGGAAAAATTACAGTGCTGTAAATAAAAAGAAATGGGACTATTTATAGGCAGTCAAAAATAGGCGGGAAAGGGACACGTCACCCGTAGGGCTTACGTGTCACCCATCCACACCGTGTCTCTTAGAAAGCGCATACGTGTTCCAATCCAAACGACGCGGTAAAAAACGACGGCACACCTTAAACGACACCTTAATTACTTTTGGCATTTTGCGGGACCCCGGCAAAAGAACAAAGCTATGACGAGCCCTCCGGAAAATCGCAAAAAACAAACTTAGTATCACACCATTGGCACGACCAATACTATGATACTGGGGGGGACATGTTGACGTATGTACCCTCCGGATACATTCCGTACAGGGACATACCCTCCGGATCGATATCAGGTAAATTATACTCAGATGTGTTCAAACAATATGGAACACTATCCGAAGGGTTACAAATGTCCGCATGATCTCCGCCGTCCGGAATGAACAAACCCTTCGAAAAAGCCAACAAGTACCTAGACCAAAGTACAAACAAGTACACCAAAGTATATGATAATGGAGGCTAAACTAGCGAACATTAAGGGCTAAGTACGAACCAGCCTGGCACTCCATGTAGAGAGTCTATAAATAGGGAGGAAATCTTCATTTAAGGTTAACTAATTCTCTACCACTCTCTAGTTTTATTCATACTTTCTCTCACTAAGAACATATACTTACTCTCACGCCGGAGGTTGGTCCTGGGATACATTCCCGGGGCGAGTCTAACGGACGTACTTGTTTTGCAGATATCCGAAGTAACACATTGTAAGCAAGGACCACACTGAATCCGGAGGACCCACTCTAGTCCGAAGGATTCATCTCGCTTGTTCGAAGTAGAAACAAACTTTTACTTCAACATGCGTCTTGCGTAATCTATAGTATCATTTAGCCGCCGGTGAGTTTGTTTTTATTTTTCTTAAATCGTAAATCATTTTATTTTATTCAAGATGTGGAAAATTGTTTGGGAGTACAATCGAGTGGTAGGTACAGGGATATATCGTCCTACATTTTTTTTTCATACTTAACTTGCTACTCAATTGAGCAGAGGACATGTAAAGTTCACTTATTTTCTATTCTCAACTCATCCCCCTAACTTTGACACATCTTATAGTTATACGAGTAAAAGGATATATATGAGAAAAATATAGTAAAATATATCATTTCCAGTATAATTTATTTTAGAAAGGCAGCAATTTTCAGTATAAGTTTTACAATAACACGTTACTTAATTTAATCGAAACGAATTATGAGACAACTTGCTCAAACAATATTATAGTATTCATGATTAGTTCAATGACTGTTTATCATTGTTGACATGTCATCGTCATATCAACATAATCTTTCATCAATTTCGCGTTACTTATAATCGACAATAGTCATTGCCAACAAAAAACCAATTTTTAGAATAATAAATAAAAAGATTGTTTTGTATTTGCTTAGCGTCATGATTTGATCAAAGTGGCACAAGCCCACCACTACATCACCGCAATGGTGACCATTAGTGATGTTAGTCACGAACCTATTTGAATACTCTTAGCATATTAGTGTGAGACTGTTTCGAGAGTGAACTATTTTAATCCCTTTTCTAGGGCCAGAGAACCATGTTTATATGTTCATATTTGTTTAGAGTGAACATCGTTCACGAAATATAAAACTTTGCATATAAAATTAATTAAGTATAAAATATTTTATAAGGAGCATATAATAAAAGTTTGTTTTGTTTCTGTTTCCTGTAAGTTGTTAAGTTGAATACTTAATTGGTACTAATCATCCCATGTCTACATTATTGGCAAGTATCATCCCTTATTGAATTAACTTAAATTAAATGAGAAAAAGCTTTAAAATAAGAAGGATGATAAATAAGTATAATTACATATTAGAGATGCATCAAATTGAATTAGATGCATCCCTAATCTTTTTAGATGAATCATAATATATTTTCTAGCTAAAAATTAGATGTATATGTATATATTAGATGCATTTCGTTAAGTTAGACGAATCCTATGTATTTTTCGTCCTCTGTGGGTCAAATTTGTTGCTAGTACTACTTTGCATCGTTTTCACTTCAAAATCACTTTCGAAACTAATTGTGATGCATCTAAATGAATAGAGATACATCTAATTCAAGTCGATGCATCTCAAATATGCAGTTATAGTTATTTCTCATTTTTCACATTTTAAGGTTTATTCTCACTGGATTCTTATGATGTTTGCCTTCATACTCTCCTTCATTTTCTTCATCTTTAATGTTCTATATTTATATTTATTTCTTTTTAAAGAAAAAATAAAAAAATCACACACTAGAACACATACGATATCAAATACTACCATATTTCACATGCATCAACATATACCATCCAATTAATTTTCAACAGACATCAACATATAGCATCCCATTAATTTTCAACAGAAATACCTTTCTAAATCCTTGAATTCACCAATACCTCAGTAAACACAATTATAATGAAATTGATGTAATAAGCAAATTCATGAAAAACCCAAACCCCAAAATTTTATCGATGACTTATGGTTGTTGTAGATGAGTAGCGACGATCATCAAGTTTGTGAGTTGAAATCCCAATCATTGCACAACAATATGATATGTTGTAAGAGGTTGTTTGATAGCATCTTAATTGATCATTTAGAGCCATCAATTGAATCGGTCAGAGGAGAATTGGTGTTTGTTAAATTTTCTTATGCCTCTGTATCATTCTAATTGGCTTTGAATAGGACAGCACCCAAAGCATACAAATTCATTCAGTAGCAAATATGTTGGGCCTTTCACGCCTTTTTATATTTTTAACTTTTATTAACATATAAATTTATAAAGGGTCACGTGATCATAAGTATAGCTTTATATTGATATGTATACATATTTTTCATTCGTTCATTTATTTATTCCCTTTCATGGAAAGCATATTGATATTTCTAAACATTATATTATGCATGGCATACATACGAGCAAATAGCAATTTTAAAATACAAGAAATTCACAAGAATAAACATGCTGAGCAATAGTTTAATTTAAAAAACATATATAAATGTTAAAAATAAGTAAATAACTAAAAAAATTGATATTTGTACGAAAGGTTAGTATGAAAATTTTATATAGATGAGTTACCGGTTCAGAAAATTTGTCAAACGTCATATTTTCATTCAGAACCAAGTTCATTCAGAGTTACTAAATCATTCAGGGCTTAGAATCATTCAGTGCTAAATCATTATTTTTTATCAAACAACCCCTAACTCTGGCGAGAATTTGTTATTTATAGAACAATTAATGGGTTAAAAATAAGAAATACGAAAGAGGTATAACTGTCTTTCAAATAGGTTTTGATTTAAAAAAAAAAAAAAAAAGTTGATTGTTCCAAATCGGTTATTGCTCAACCGAAAAAGATACAACAAAGTAGAATATGTTGGGTGTGTTTGGTAAAAGTAGCAGTGAGCACAGTGAGCTATGAGCAGTAGCTACAGCTCACAGCTTCTTTAAGAAGCATTAGAAAATTGATCTTTCTTACAAAATAGCAAAGCTCACCGCTACTTTGCCAAACGACTACTAAAAATCAAAAAGCTCATTGTTCATCGCTAATCGCCTCAAAACGCTCCACGCCAAACATAGCCGTTATCTTTCTTTTATGTTGAAAGCACATGGAACAATCCCTTTTGTTGTTTCATTTTCCGTAGTCTTCGTGTACAAACTATCTTAGTGAGGTTTTGTGTTTTGTTGTCTTCTTGTATTTCGTAAGTGTCACAAACACATTATAGTTTTTGAGTTATAATTTTAGACTTTTAGAGTTTTAGTATACGGTGTGCATAATAAGCGTGGATGTGTTTTGTTTGTGTATTAGGTACTTGAAGAAGATGAATATGCTTAGTAATTAGGATTATATATAAAGGGTTTATGGGC
This sequence comes from Artemisia argyi, assembly GCA_030686995.1. Classification (NCBI taxonomy): domain Eukaryota; kingdom Viridiplantae; phylum Streptophyta; class Magnoliopsida; order Asterales; family Asteraceae; genus Artemisia; species Artemisia argyi. The sequence goes on along the minus strand of CM060709.1, from coordinate 260,562,426 downwards.
TTTGTTAAAGCATCTAGGGTGTTTGGTAAATTAAATTAAGGGCAAAATTATCTTTTAAGCTCGAGAAGATGTAATGTACTAGACATTTAACTACCTAGGGTTGATACTTGCCAGTAGTATCAGCAAGGGATAACTAGTGTCAAGATCTACAAACCATATGGATGACTTTTGCAGTTTACCCAAGTCTTTTATGTAGTTCAATAATTCAAAGTTAGTGTTTATGCCAAAGCCTAGGAAATAAAATTTGCAGAGAATGGAAAACGCAATAAGCAAATTATGGATGCGAAAATGAAACGTCAAATGCTATCATTATATATATATATATATATATATATATTAATTATCAAATGATAGTATAGCAGATTTCATTTCTTTTTTTCTGGCCTGTGGCTAAGGCCCATGATACAAAGCCCAAAAAAAAAAAAAAAAAAAAAAACTAATAATACAGCCCATATTGAGCAAAGACCCAACTCTAGGAGAGTGAACGAGGCGCATTAGATGAATTCTTTAGTTTAGTCTCCCTTCACAAAAAATCAATAATTATATTACATCAAAAAAAAAGTTTCTAATCTACTACTGTGAAACCAAACTCCTAAAAAGACATAATTTTGTTAAAAAATCTAAACAAAAAATGCCAGTATATTTGCATCGTCGCTTTTACTAGCCAATAATTAACGGCAATAAAAAAAATACGGAGTACCACATTTTATACAAAACACAACTGTCAACAAACATGCCGTTGCGGCCGGTCGTTGCCAATCTCGTTGTCAACAATAATAAAGATGTCATTTTTTTTTTCTTCTTTTGTACTTTTTTAAATTTGAAAAGTGAAAGATTTTAAAGTTTTGAACATAAAACTATTCGAAAGAACCATTTTTTTTCTTACATTTCCTCTCATATAGTTACTTTTTCCCTCTAAAAAGTAATCGAGAAATACGAATATTTAATTTCCAATTAAATTTATCATATTCAAAAGTGAAAGATTTTAAACATTGAACTATACATGTTTTTTCTTAGAGCAATTGGTGTGGTAACTCAATGCCATTAGTTAATCTCGCGTCACGTCAGCGCAACATCAGGTTTAACATTTCAATTTTAACATAAAAAACACCCCTTATCATAACACCAAATTTTGGGTCTCATTTTTTTGAAAATAAAATTTATAAATTCAACCCTAAACTAATACTTTATTTAATAAACAACATATCACTTTATTAATAACCATAAAAACATTACATAAACATTAAACAAACGTTACAAAAAAAAAAAAAAAAAAAAAAAAAAAAAAAAAAAAAAAATACACTACGATATGAAATACATAAACCTATCTTAATCCGAGTACTTCCCGCATGCAGAATCATACGAATTCCTCAATGAATTCCACCCATTCTGCTTCTTTCTTCCTAAGTTTCTCATCCCACTCTTGTTGAAGTGTTGCTTGCTCCGCTTCAACTTCTCTTAATGCATGTTCGTCACACATCATTTCATAATGCTGTCTCGCAGTTAAGTCATGCTCATCAACTGCCTCGTCTTCATAACCCGTAAACAGAGGAGACTGTTGTTGTTCAATAAATGTAGGTGCATTAGATGAAGTTGATGCAACTAGCCCAAGTCAAGTAAAGTGTTGTGATACATAACTAACAATTTTGTTCCTCATAGCTCCAACATATTTGTTGTTTATGTTAGCTTGTATCTGTGAAACACAGCCCCACAACGTGTCACTAATGACGTCGTCTTTCTTGGCTTCATCGCTCAAAAATTGGTCAATCACAGCTTGTCTTTCCACAGAAAAGTCTTTGCATTGCGCGTATCGTTGTATCAGACGTTTTTTCTTTGCTTTTGCGAGCTCAAACTGCTTGATAACGTCAATAATAACCTTTTGTCGAGCCGCATCGTCTTTATCGCATTGTTTTCAATATACACTTGCATTTCTTCGACGGAATGTGAGAGACGACAAGCAATAAGGGGCGTTTGTGTAACTTTTTTGAGTAATAGTGTATGGAAAGTGTGTAAAACTAACATGTAAACGTTGATATTTATAGAAGCTTTTGAATTCAAATTGAAACAAGCCGTTAAGGGGCGATTGTGTAATTTTTTTAACCTAAACTAGCCGTTAATTTCAAAGGGGATGTTTTGAATTTATTATTATTATTATTATTATTATTATTATTATTATTATTATTATTATTAGGGGTGGCAATTGTCGACACGACACGAACCCGACACGAAGTTAAATAGGTTTGGGTTGAGAGTAAACAGGTTTGGGTCAAAAACAGGTCAACCCGTTTAATAAATGGGTCGTGTTTGGGTTGAGTAAATATTAAATAGGTCAACCCGTGAACCCGTTTAACTATATAAGACTCTAAAAATAAAATATATAACATGTCTTTTTTATGTTGAATGTGGATTAAATGTATTCTATTATGTACTTAATATGATTGAATTACTATTATACCTCATATATCATAGAGTTGACACTTATAACTGAGAAGATTGTCGTATACTTATTTATCTGTTACTTTTATCCTATTTTAAATCCTTATATCATTTTGGCATTTAAGCTAGTTAAATCAACAAACCACTAACCTTATTCGCGACTTGACCTATTTATTTAAATAGGTTAAATGGGTCAAAAATGGGTTACACGTGTTAGGCAGGTGCGGGTTAGGGTTGAGTTTCTTGACACGATTAATAAATGGGTCGTGTTTGGGTAGAGGTTATATTAACCCGCCAACACGCGAACCCGAATAGGTCAACACGAACACGACTCGATTGCCACCCCTAATTATTATTATTATTATTATTTTGAATTTTGTGAATTCAAATTGTTACCGTTTAAAGGGGTGTGTATTATTATTATTATTATTATTATTATTATTATTTAATATTGAACTTAACTTAACGTAGCGTTGTCAAGGCAACGCCAACCATAACACAAAGGAACAGTGTAATAACGTGGGCTTAACGATGCGTTAAGCAGCTCCACGTCAGCCATAACACGAGGGAGGAGTTACCACAACAAAGGCTCCTATATTTATTCTAAGATAATTTTCTTTTACCTATAAAAAAGTAAATAAAAAAGGATTACTTTTATAAAAGCTTTATCTTATTCAATATTTAAAAAGGAAATGATTTGCACACTTTTTATTTTGATTGTGACACTCATTGTATAATTATACATAGCACACTGTAAATACTGTACAACTATTTTATTTACAAAATAAATTGTCTCAACCAAAACTTTAAATATTCAAAATCAATTCTCTATTTAAAAGCCCACACACAATCATTTATACAATTTTTTTGCTTTCGTTTTCAACGTCACTTAATTATGATGTTAAAAGATGTTTGAAGGATAACTAACTAAAGATATAGGAATTTAATACCAAGACGTATGTTCCATACAAATTAACTGAGATAAGCACAAACCATTTTTTATACTACTTTACAATGCTTTTTAAACATTTTCAAAATAAAAAACTTAAAATTTTAAATAACACACTTCTAATAATGGAAAATAATGTTACATTTGAAAAATTAAATATCTTAAATTTGTAGATTAGCCCTCCAATAAATATGTAATAAATATTATTTTTAAAATACCTTTAAAATAACAAATACATATTATTTTACATATTATACAAACTAAGGGTCCGTTTGGTTTATAAGTGGGTTTGGAATATGATTTGGATTTAGGTTTAGGATTTGGATTTGGTTTAAGATTTGGAAAGAAAAAATATATTTATTAAATGTATTTTATAATAAAATTATAATAAAAAATATCATTTAAAAATTTAAATAAAAATGATATGTGAGAGTAGAAAGTGACGAGTCTCATGGATTTTGCCAAGAGCCTCCAAGTTTCAATCCATCTATCATTTCTTTTGTTAAAAGAGTGAAACAAACAACACATTATTGTCACATCAAACTTAAAACCAATACCAAAGTATCAAACCAAACACACCCTGATAAAACACATAAATCCATTGACTTCCTAAGTATAGATGAAAAAACTAGTCCACACAATACTTAAAGTATTTAGTATATAAATTTTTAACTACTTATATTTTTATGCAGATTTTTATGCAGATGCGTATCTAAATGTACACATATAAGAGGTTTGTTTGCCAATTGTTTTAGTGCATTTGCAAAGATGAATAACACAACATTTCGATTATTTTAAATAAATGTTAACGACCTAACTACATAAGCTAAGTATACGGTTTAAAAATGGCTATAAGACCACTCCCATCATTTACACCACTTCATTTTTCATCTCAGTGTCACATCATTTTTTTCTCTCGTTTCGTTGATTTTCACTTTTCACCCCCAATAATCCCACTCTCTCACGTTTCATTAAAACACACTCACATACCAAATACTCCGTAATAAATAATAAAAACACATGAGGGGCCAAACTTGCACAACTCATACGTGGTGAGCACCTCACCATTCGTCTCCTTATTTTGTGTTCCTCACGCGTGAGGCTTGGGCTGCCAACAAGGGTAGCGTGTGAAGTGTGCTTCTCACGGTAGGAGTGAGGCTCAATTGGGAGCAGCGTAAGGTTATCAGGATGTCATAAACAGTGTTTCTCATAATTGCAGGGACTCATGGCGGTGGAAACTTGACGAGGAAGGAAATTTGCGGTCAAAGCACTATCATTTATGATTGACAAAAAAGCTTACGAGTTGGACTACCAAGCAATGAAACATTGCTGAATAAGCAAGTGCTAAGAAAGGTAAATGTTTGTATGCGTGTATTGAAAGGTAAACTCCCGGGTTAGAGTGGAATTAGATAGGCATGGTATTAATTTACATTCCATTCTATGTAACTATTAACCATAGTTTGGTGAGGTAATTAAAATTTAGGATAAAAATTTTGCTTGGTGGGAAGTGGATATGTCTAATGCATTTACACTAGTTGATATTTTCAATGTATAAGTGATGCTATAATGTCTAAAATAGACAAATCGTTATAATAATCAGTGGTCTCGGTAGCTGGTATATACAAACAAAAATTGCAAGGTATTTTGTTCAAAAGAAATTGGCGTCGATAGGTTTACAAGATGTAATCTTCGTGGTCGCAATGAGTTTTCGATCCAAGGATGTGTGATGTAAATCAACGGCACAACAATGATTATATCAGCTGTGATTATTGGCATGTGTACGCATACCTATGGGGTCTCTCATATAGCTATTTTATTTTAGGGTTATGTTATTACGACCTATTTATGATGTGACAATAAGTGGTTTTGGTTAAAATGTACAAACCGTGATGCATAGCGTACAAACCCGTAATGCATAAGGCCTCATAAAACCCCTCGTTGGAAGATCCGTATAAACTCTTCCTTTATTTTAATATGGGCTCCGGATTAATACAAGAGTTTGGGTCATTTTTATCAGCTGCTCTTATTTACACGACGGTAGACGGTAGTTGTTGTTTCTTTATTTCTTGATATGACATTTCGTGTGTAACTTTGGTATGGCCTTGTCAATGTACGTGGCCGGACCAAAAGTGTAAATTTGTGAATGTTCTCTGCACTATTTTAATATGGTATTGAAAATTAGGTAATGATACTTTTACTTTCAAATAATTAATTTTAGTGTTGCAACAACTTTATGTGCTCAAGTCTAATCTAACTAGCTTATAAATTAGCATGTATTTTGGTTATCGAGTTTGAAGAAACTCATAAATTCATTGGCTAGTAGTAATTTATCACACCACATGTTTTGTAGGGTGGTATGTGACGTACGGGAGTTATATGTGGGATCACAAAATCACTTAAATGGCCTTTTTGTATAAAAAGTGATCGATCATTATATATTTAAATATTTTGCTTATGAAACAACCGATCCAAATTACATTTGTTTATTTTAATTTTATAGAGACCTACAAGAATAAATGGCTTCTTTCTTTATTATTTTTAGTTTGGATGGACATAATTTTTAATTAACTCGTGTGCAGGCGTGTGATGGCGTGTGTGCCGAGCGTCGTTATCGTGTGTTACCACAAGGTCCACAAGCTTTTGTCGTTCCTTCTGCGCGCTCCATTTTATCGTATCTTTTTTTGTCACGTTCGTTGTCTTACTCATAATTAAATATTCATATGCACGACTACACGTGACGTGACGATACTAAATACCTTTCTATTCTTAATTTCATCCTCAAATCAATAATGCTAAAATCATTTTTTAGTCGAGCTGTTTCAACTCTAACTACCAAGTCCCGGAATTAATTTGTTGTAGAGGTGCAAAATGGGCGGTCGGGCAGGCATGGGCAATGGGCTAGATGGGCTCGAGCCGGAACGGCACGGGCCAAACAAGTCCATGTTATATGAATCGAATTAGAAAAAACTCAAAACGACGAAATAAATTTCTTAAACGTAACACCTCATTTATATTTAAAAAATAAAATATAGTATATTTATACGTTTTTTTTATAAAACGATTGTAATGTTCTACAATTGATAAAAATATGTGTCCGTTAGTGCTCATTTAACTTTTTAATGGATCATATATGCCTATTTCAAAAAAATAAAGAGTTAAAATGTGCCAAAATCTTTTACAAATTTGCTTAAATTAGTTTTTTTTTTGTTTTTTATTTTTTTTTCATTTTTTTAAATATTAGGCACAAATTGACACATCTATTTATTTTATTATTATTATTATTATTATTATTATTATTATTATTATTATTATTATTTTATCAATAGTTTGGTTAAATAAATGTAAACGACACATTTTGGGCACCGAGTACAACAATGCAATCTTGTAATAAGAAACTGAAAAGATAATAGACAACCTTTAAACTTTGGGAGATGATTTGTACATCATTTTTTTTGGTCATACACCACTAAATTATACCAGTGATGCATACAGTACAACACTGCTATGCATGATTTAATGGTAGATGAATAAAAAAAATGGTGTACAAATCACCTCTCTTAAACTTTATACCCATCTTGAGCACAAACTTAAAGTCAACAATGACTACTTAGATCTTCTTGAGAGGTTGAGAAGCCAATTAAAATATTCAAGACAACTCCATTGCTTGTTATAGATATAACAAAATCCTTAAGATGCATGGAACCAAGATGATCTTACCAATCTTCACCTTTTGCAGAACAAACCTTACAAAATCATCATTTTTGATTGCTTCAAACAATATAGAGTGATTTAAAATGAACTTGAAATTAAGGTACGAAAGCAGTAGTTGAGTAAGAAACTTAAATATTTGACAGAGCTTTTGCTAGAGGTACGAAAATAGTAGTTGAGTAACAAACTTAAACATTTGATTGAGTATTACTAGAGGTACGAATGTAGTTGTTGAGCTAGAAATTTAAGTAAGTAAATTTTCAACTTGCTATTTTAAGATACTTACTACGGAGAAACAAAATGTGTAAAGCTAATAGCATCCATCCCGAAAGTCCCCTAAAGAATGGAAAACAAACAAACAATAATGAGTTTATTGTGTAATGTGTAAAGCTCTTAGGCTAGTGGGCAGGGAAGTGAAGGGTTCACCAAATAGGCCCACCCCCACGCAGGAAGCTTTTGTCTAGCTTTGTTTTTCACGGAGTGGACACATTTCCCAAACATATATTTAGTCATCTAATCACCATTTTGCTTTTGCTTAAAAATGGGGACCACGAAGGTTTCATTAAAAGAAAAACAATGTTGCATTAAAAGAAAAACAAAGGTTGCATTAAAAGAAAAAAGTGATTAAAAGAAAAAAATTAATTGTTGTGACTGAAAAAAAAAAAAAAAAAATCATACCACCTCACTATTTCTTTTATGTAGTTTAGTTTAAAATCGTAATTTATGTAGTTTATGTAACGTTTTAATTTCGTACGTTGCATGTTTTTAAATTTAAAGTTTACGTATTTATATTTTTATGTTTATGTTTTTAATTGTGTAAGTATTAAAAAAAAAGAAAAAAAATAGAGTTAAGGTGAAAAAAACATATCCCTTGCCCACTAATTGGTGAAGAGTGGTGAAGGGGAGTGAGAGGAGAGAGAAAGCTGACGTGGCGCTGATGTGTATGGTGAAAAACAAGTCCCCTTGCCTATTGTAGATTGTTTGTTTGTAACTTTTTGTCATGTCCAATTCTCCACACGCTTATTTTACTACAATATGGTCAACCGTGAACTTTTTTTTATATGAATAATTATTTTGCTACATTTATATATGTGACAAATATTTAAAAAAACAATCTACATATATAAGTGTGTACAATTAAAATAAAGCTACACTTATAAGTGTAGCAAATGTCTCCACATTTTTTTTAACATTTTTTGCAATTTTGCCGCACTTTTAAGTGTGGACATTCAGAAAATGTTTTCACACTTTTAACCATGGATAATATCTCCACATTTATATGTGTAGCAAAATTTGTCACACCCATTATTACCACACTTGAGAAAGTGTGGAATCAATAATTTTACACATTTTTAAATGTGGCTATTTAACCTTTAAAATGTGAAGAATTCAACTAGTTTTTTTTTAATTGGTCAACTTATTTTCTTTTATCATAAATGAATTTATATGAACTGCTATAATATCCACGTCTATGCAAAGAGTACAAATTAACCCGTATGTAGGAACATGGCTCGTGTTCATTCGATCAAACTTAATTTTTATCTAATCAAGGTATACCCATACGTACTCTTGCAAAATGTTTGTGGACTAAATCAGTTCCCATTAAGATTAACATGCATCGCTTGGCAGTTGGGTAATGATCCCTTACCGACTTTGTAACCTATCCTTTGATGACTCTTAACACCTTTTCATTGCCCCGTCGCTTTCAAAGGCTTCCTTTAATGCGGTAATACAAACAACAATGTGGATTTCAAGGAAATATTGAAACCATTTTGGATCAGTCTCAAGCCTAAGGAAAGACACACTTTTGGCGAGCGGGATACTGGAATCCCAAATAGGAATAGAAATTTAACTCCCATTGGATCAATGATCCCATTCTTGCTTGTTATAACATCTCTGTATAAACCTTTTATCTGATAACTTGTGAATGTTTTGCATATCTTATTCATAAGAATCATACAAATATATAGTGATTACATTGCTTACTAACCAAGACAGATTAACTAATGGGCTAAGCCTTACAACTCATAGTAAAGACTTGAGCCATGATCAATAATATCCACTAATACTATCAAGTTTTTTTTTTTTTTTTTTTTTTTTTTTTTTTTTTTTTTTTAATAAATTTATTTATTATTATTATTATATTATTATTATTTTTAACTATCTCACAATATTTACACTGCAAATCTATCTCACATGTCCTAAGACTTGAACCGACAACCATTAGAGTTATCATTATGACACAAGCAGTTTTGGTTAAAAAAAAGAAGTGCACTGAATAGCAAAACTCAAAACCTTTAATCTTCTATCTCTATTTATATTACTGGAAAATGAGGTTATGATTTTCATTAGCTTTTAAATGTGAATAGGTTATAGTTGAATAAAATTAACCAAAAAATGTTACAAAGCTGTCATCTTTATTGGTTAAACGAGTTTGTTTTTTGAAAATTTTATAGCAGTACATGTTGTGAACTTTAATTTATGGACTTTTGAGGAAATCACGAACTAGTTCTAAGGATGGTTGTAGCACTCGTTCTTCCTATATATCTTTGGCTTCCTTACCTCGTTTCTCAAACATTGGTTGCATCGACACGATAGATAGGCCACATGAGTTGTTTCTTTAGTCGATTAATCTTTTGTAGCCGAGAATCATCAATTAGTTTGCACGTGCTTGACTTAATGTCAGATATTGCAACTTTAAGTAGGTTTTCATCGGCAGTCTCATGGTCAAAAACTATGCCTGCATGAGTCCTTCACGATCGTGTAAACCACTTTAAGTCTTTGTGTTTTTGTTTGTTTGCTTAATCGTTTCTTGTAATCATTATTATGTTTTGCCTTACAATTGGAGTAATTATTAAGGGATATATACTACGAACTGTAAAATGTATGCAGAAATCATAAAGCAATAAAACTATGCCTGCATCAACCATTACGTGTCATCCAACGTATGAGTATAATACAGGTGAAGAAACATTGGTCCGATCCATAAGAAATAACACTCATATCTAGATTAGAAACCAAAGAAAGGATTCTCAACAAGTGCTTCAATGAAAATTTTGATCCACCAACAATCACGTGCAATGTACCCATTCTCACCACCCCTTCAATAACCGCTACTGCATACTGCCTACTAACAAAAGTCTTGTGCCGTGAAGTGAGATACGGGCAAATTAATCTCACCTTGCTGCGGTTGCTCCCATTATGAAAACAACATTTGGCTTTTTAATCCGAGTTCCCATGGTGATTGTAAGACCATTATTTTACCTTTGGTTATCGCCTAATGTCAATAGGGGGGGGGGGGGGGGGGGGGGGGAGGCCGGTGTTGGACTCCCAGTCAGCTCAACATCAGTCATTTATAATCGGCCCATATGTTTATCACATCATTTCTTGAACATATATAAATTAGCTTCTCTGACATAGGGATACTTTGCTAAAAAAAAGACATAGGGATACTTGAAGTTAAAACAAGTCAACCACATAGTTGTATACTTACATATTACATGCCATGTATTTGCTATGCAAGCTTAATTTTTAATAGATAAATTTCAGCAAAGCATAACTCCAACAATATGATGATAAATTCATTAGAATGTATGCAACAACAAAATAATTAAAGCCAATAGAGAATATAAGCTCCCTAAAATAAAGCATATTACAATGAATTAAGCCCAGCACTTTTGGAACCTACGGTTTGTAATTAACTTGGCTGCATCCCACATAACATGTTCAGGTGATCAACTTAAGTACTGTTTAGTAAAATTCATATTTTAACTGAATCAACCGATTGTGGTGCGCTTGGGCTAAAATGGGTCGATACAACCCTAGAATCCAAAAGTTCAATGATGGGTGCAAAACTAACACATCTCGGAACTTTATATTGGTTTATGGATGCCCCTCGTGATATAGAGTAATCCATCAAAGCCTCAAATGTACCACTCTTAACAACACGAATCTCTAATGGGCCGATAGTATTATCCACAGCCCGATTATGTCGATAGGGATAACTTAAAGATTGCTCTATCGCCAAACAACATCGGTCAAACACCTTGTGAATCGGCCCATGACTTGGATCTTTCACCAGCAACTCCCAGTAAATTACATAATGACCTGGTGTTGTTTTTGTGTCGGCGTAGCTTGTGTACTCTAGAACTTCTGTGTTGAATATCTTCAAATGCTCTGAAGCCTTTTCAATTGCGCTTTGCAACTCAGGCTCATCTGTTTTATCGGCATCAATACTTAGTAAAACATTCTTTCTTCTAATGATTTTGAATTGTGGGGCGGAGTTATGGTAACCAGTGACCTGAAGAATGTCTCCAAGTCGGTACCGACAAAGACCTGCATAGGTCGTGATCACCAGTTCATACTGTTTTCCGAGTTCCACGTTAGCAAGGTCTATGAGTTGAGGCGTCAAATCACCCGAGTTGACAGAGTCAATTGGAATGAACTCAAAGTAACCCGTGTTTGGCATGATAGTATATGAAACCTCGGACGCTTTAGCCATGGGGGTTAGATTTAACCCAAAGTAACATTCTGAGGAACCATACGCCATAGAAATTAGAGGTAGATTACCGCTGTAATAATCAAGTATCGGTATATACTGGGCCATAGCACCCGTAACAATGACGTCAAGGTACTTTGTATTGGGCCAAATGCGGGTTACAATCCCTTCCCAATTCCCTTCACAACATTGGCCCGTGAGAAACCGTGCCAATTCAGGGTCAGGCCTCAGCACCTTTGACATACAAGCCCGTATATCTGTATCAGTGATTTTGGGGTTCAAGGTTCCAGTTTCAATATCAAACGCAAGCTGTTTCCAATTTGATATGAGTAGTCTGATAGCCCGAGTTAAGCCAGAAGCAAAAACGGCCCCTACACGGAGCACCTTTTGACGGTTAATAAGGCCACAAAGCATTTGAGAGTAAAAGCTTTGGAAGCAATCAGCACATACAACGGTTTCATTTGGGCTGGTGAAATTATGATAAGGGTCGTAGCTTCCGGTTATTAGTTGTAGGGTCTTGTAGAAACTAGTAAGAACAGGTCGAGCCACTAAGCCGCTTGGTGTTTTGGTATCGGCTTTAAGCTGGAGAAAAAATAGTCCTTTGCCTTTGTCCAAACCGGGCACATACCTTCAACACACGTACATTTGTTCTTTACGAAATGAACACATCAAATTATATATTGGAATGACATATAACACCATTGGGCCTTGGTTTTAATATTAGAGAGAAGGGTATGATCACTATTTTGCTAGCCATTTCGTATGTGGCAAGGAAAATGGCGTTTCATTTGCATATTACCACACCGCCTCCACCTCATACCATTTGCAAAGTAAGTATGTAAACTTACTATACGCCATTTCTATTATTTTATTTTATTTTTTTTATTTTGTTGTTGAGTTTGTGTTTTAAGTAGGTATAGTGGGGCCCAAAAACTAGCAAATGACATGTAAATGGCTTGAGCTCTACAAAAGGGGTATCTTTGGTGTAAATGTAAAATGTGAAATGATAAAGTGACGTTAATTTGACAAAACGACATGCTACCACACCCTTCCCTCCTATTAATTGATTGATCGTCTTCTATCGTTTATTAAATTTTCTAAACTAAATGTTATTGGGCCTTGGTTTTGATTTTACTGAGTAATGCTACATCCACAAAATATTTATAAAATTATGTTCACATTATAATTTTTCAAATGTAGTGGTTCAATTATATTGCAGCATATTTTTTTTGAGTAAATTACATGAATGGTCCCTGTGGTTTGACGAAAATTTCACCTGCCGTCCCTCAAACTTAAAAGTTGCATGTATGGTCCCTGTCGCTGCCAAAGAATAACATGAATGGTCCCTTAGACTAACTGTTGTTAGTTTTTTCCGTTAGTCCATTTGCACCGTTAGTCCTTTAACGACCGTTTGCACCAAACATTTGCACCATTAGTCCTTTCATACGTTTTTGTCTGTTTTCGCCCATTTTTCTTACGTTTTCATCCATTTTTCTTATGTGTTTGTCTGTTTTTCTTACGTTTTTTCCGTTTTCACTCAGTTTCTTACATTTTCATCCTTTTTTCTTACGTTTTGTCCGTTTTTCTTACGTTTTTCCCGTTTTCATACTTTTTTGTCCGTTTTCATACGTTTTCGTCTGTTGTAATATGTTTATACCCAATTTCTTGCATTTTCATCCGTTTTTCTTACGTTTTTGTCCTTTTTTCTTACGTTTTTCCAGTTTTCATACGTTTTTTACGTTTACATAAGTTTTTGTCTATTTTTATACGTTTTTTCCCGTTTTCTTACCTTTTCATAATTTCATCTGTTTTTATACGTTTGTATCCGTTTTCGTCCATTTTTATGCGATTTTCTTACATTTTTTTTCCGTTTTCATATTTTTTTGTCCGTTTTTGTTAGTTTTTGTCTGTTTTTCTTACGTTTTTGCCTAGTTTCTTACATTTTCGTATGTCTTTCTTACATTTTTGTCCGTTTTTCTTACGTTTTTTTATTTTCAGACGTTTTTGTCCGTTTTTTCTTACATATTTGTCCATTTTTCTTACGTTTTTTTTATTATTATTTTTTTTCTTCTGTTTTCATACATTTTTTCCGAAATATGTTTAAATTTGGTTTTCTTATAATTTTTTTTTTATTTTTCTTTTAACTTTTTTTCATATATATCTTTAAAATTTATAAGAAAACCAAATTATTAGGAAAAAAAATTCTAAGAAAAAGAATTATAAGAAAGCAAAAATTAATAAACCAAATTATAAGAAAAACGTAGGTAAACGGAAAAAACCTAAGAAAAATGTATAAAAATGGACAAAAACGGATACAAACATATAAAAACGATGACAACGTAAGAAAACGGGTTAAAATGTATAAAAACGGACAAAGACATATGTAAACGGAAAAAACGTAAGAAAAACAGACAAAAACGTAAGAATTACGGATGAAAACGTAAGAAAATGGGCAAAAACGTATAAAAACAGACGAAAATGTATATAACAGACAAAACGTATGAAAACTGAAAAAACGTAAGAAAAACGGATGAAAATGTAAGAAACTGCGCGAAAACATATAAAAACGTATGAAAACGGACAAAAACGTAAGAAAAACGGATTAAAATGTAAGAAACTGAGTGAAAACGTTTGAAAACAGAAAAAAAAGTAAGAAAAACAGATAAACACGTAAGAAAAATGGATGAAAACTTAAGAAAATGGGCGAAAACGTATAAAAACGGACGAAAATGTATAAAAACAGACAATAACGTATGAAATGACTAACGGTGCAAATGTTTGTTGCAAACGGTCATTAAAGGACTAACGGTGCAAATGGACTAACGGAAAAAACTAACAACAGTTAGTCTGAGGGACCATTCATGTTATTCTTTGGTAGCGACAGGGACCATATATGCAACTTTTAAGTTTGAGGGACGATAGGTGAAATTTTCGTCAAACCATAGGGACCATTCATGTAATTTACCTTTTTTTTTTTTTTTTTACCATTCACAATTAGTTGACAAGTCATTATGTAAATATAATTAATTTTGTAAACTCTTTGTGAGTTTAGCATTTCTCGGTTTTAATATTAGTAATTGATTGATATTTTTTGTCGTTTATTAAATTTTCGAGACTAAATGTGGACATTAGTAATTAAGAAATGGATTTGCTAACCAGTAACCACCTTCTATGAGTTTTGTTTAATAATTCCATGTTTACATAATTAGCATTTAATAATTGGGCAAATACTATATTAAAGCACTATACTTGCTAATAAAGTCACTTTTGGGTATCGAACAAATTTTTTTTCTCATATGGGTACTGAACTTTCATTTTTTGGCCTCTTTGAGTCACTTTGTGACATTTTGCCCCTCGATTTTTAATAATTTGAGGGGCAAAACGTCACAAATTGTCTCAAAGAGGTCAAAAAATGAAAGTTCAGTACCCATATGAGGAAAAAAAATTATTCGATACCCAAAAGTGTATTTTAGGACAAGTATGATGCTTTTTTATGGTATTTGCCCTTAATAATTTTCAAACATGTCATACTTAACATAACATATCATGTTTAAAATGATTAGAAGTGTATAATTGTGAAATATATGAGTTCATTAAAATGATTAGAAGTGTATAATTGTGAAATATATGAAATAAAAACACCTATGGGGTGGTTGTTAGCAAATCCATTAATAAAATTTCAAGGAAAAGACTAACTAAAATTACGCACTGATTAATCACAGGCTGGAATAGACTAAGCAGCTTGAGCTTGCGATCCATCTCTTGCGCAATGGTCGGGAAGAGCTTGCATTCACCAGCTGATGTCCCAGAACTGTGTTATATTTTGAAGATTATGATTAAAACAATAACATTAAGATGAAGACAAAAGTTGTTAAGTGCATGAATTAATGAGTAGCAACCTTTTAAGGAATTCAGTAACGGGGTGGGAAGTGAGGATCGGAGAGCTATCACCATTAGCGATACGTTGGATGTACGGTTGGAGATCCTCATACGACACCACAGGAACTTTTGACTTAAAAGTTTCACGGTCAGTGGCGCCACCGAGGTTCCATTTTAGGAGGTACTCAGTCTCACCATTTTGAGTCAAAATCTCTCTCAACACATTCTTCTGAACGGAGTCGCAATTCTTAGTCATTTCTTCTATAAAGTCGAGAGCCTTTGCATCGGTCCCTGACGGGTCCATTGGTACCGACATGTTTGAAGCATTTGCCATGATATAAAGCTAGTTATGGAGCTAGATAATATGAATATGTATGTGTACTTGATCTGTGTTGTGACTTATGAACTTATGATGGATGGGATGGAGAGGTTATATATACACACGCAAGCTTTGGGTCATATGCCCCACGTACACGTAACCAAATCTACTAATTTCTGTGTATTATTGATCCATTATATATTATGATGAAAAAAAAAAAAAAAAAAAAAAAAGGACTAGATCAAATCAAACTCTATTACATGTAACTAACCCATGTTCAACACGGGTGGTATGAGGGAAAAAAAAATAGAATTTTTTTTTTTTTTTTTTTTTTTTTTGATTGCACAGCTATGCGCGCAGCAAGAATACATGCAAAAGAATTTGCAAATTTTATTATAGAGTTATATGCATTTACAGGAATTTAGGAAAACATGTATTTTCCTTCTTTTGTTTGCATTGGTTTCCATTCATTTCTTGCATTATCATTTATGAGTTGATGTTAGTACTTGTTAACTATCAAATGACATCCACAAAAATCTTTGAAAGAGATAGAACGGTGTCATATCTTAAATAGAAGAAGCTTATATTACCAAGTTCATTAAGATGTTGATGGAAACATGTGAAAAAGATGAAACTTACAGAAACATGAAAGAAACGTTATCAAATCAATAATAAAGTACCTGTAGCAAGGGGACTTTTACATTTTTAGTTGTATTAAAGATTCCAAAGGTCTACTAATCAGATTTACATAAAGATATATACTATACATTAACCGGTATAACCTCAACATAAAGATATATACTACTATACATTAATCAAATTATCACTTTCCACTTCAACCGCTATCGTAAAAATAAAGAATCAAAGAAAACAACTTCAACCAGACATTATACTGAAACTTGGCCTCAAACAAAACAGTTACCAAATAACGAAAAGGAATTTATAGTAGTTGCACAAAATAAGGTGGGGAATTTTAGCGTTGTCGAACATACCACAAACAAAGCTCCATCTCGAAACATAAAGTCAAAAACAAAAGCCATGAATCGAACTTACTATTTCAAGTAAATCAACAACCGCCTCTTATTAATTAGTTGCACAAATGGTAGTCTAAACTTACCCATGATCAGATTGATGCAGAAGTATTGTCCTTGCTGAAAGAGAAAAAAAAAAAAAAAAAAAAAAAAAAAAATTTAACTATCTCACAATATTTACACTACACTCACATGTCCTAAACAAGACTTAAACCCACAATATTTACACTATAAATCTATCTCACATTTCCTAAACAAGACTTAAACCACCATTTGGGTTAGGGAGCTTCTCACACAGGGTATCATTAGGACACAAGCCATTTTGGTTAAAAAAAATAAGTGCACCGAAGAGCAAAACTAAAAACCTTTAATCTTCTATCTCTATTTATACTACACTTATCAGTCAAATCATAGCCCAAAACTTGATCCACCAACAATCACAGGCATACCCGTTCTCACCACCCTTTCAATATGAAGTGAGATTCGGGCAAATCTCGGCTTGCTGCGGTTTCTCACATTATGAAAACAACCTTTGGCTTTTTAATCTGAGTCCCCATGGTGATTGTAAGAAAATTATTTTACCTTTCGTTATCGCCTAATGCCAATAGGGGGCAGGCCTGTGTTGGACTCCCAATCGGCTCAGCATCAGTCATTTAAAATCGGCCCATATGTTTATCACATCTTTTCTTGAACATATATAAATTAGCTTCTTTGACATAGGGATACTTGAAGTTAGAACAAGTCAACCACATAGTTGTATAATTACATATACATATACATGCCATGTATTTGCTATGCAAGCTTAACTTTTTTAGGTAAATTTCTGCAAAGCATAACTCCAACAATCTGATGACAAATTCATTAGTAATGTATGCAAAAACAAAATATTTAAAGCCAATAGAGAATATATTACTAAGCTCCTTAAAATAAAGCATATTACAATGAATTAAGCCCAGCAAATCAAAAGGTTATATACATAACACACAGGAAAAACAATCATCATTTCGACAATCACATTATTCTTGCAATACTTTTTAAAGGCATCTACATTGATATAATACACCCTTCACTTACTTAATATGCACATAACATTCTTCACTTTTGGAACCCGGTTTGTAATTAACCCAGCCTCATCCCACATAACATGTTCAGGTGATCAACTAAGTACTGTTTAGTAAAATTCATTTTGGACCTGATTGTGGTGCGCTTGGGCTAAAATGGGTCGATACAACCCTAGAATCCAAAAGTTCAATGATGGGTGCAAAACTAACACATCTCGGAACTTTATATTGGTTTATGGATGCCCCTCGTGATATAGAGTAATCCATCAAAACCTCAAATGTACCACTCTTAACAACACGAATCTCTAATGGGCCGATAGTATTATCCACAACCCGATAATGCCGATAAACATTACTTAAAGATTGCTCTATTGCCAAACAACATTGGTCCAACACCTTGTGACTCGGTCCATGACTTGGATCTTTCACCAGCAACTCCCAGTAAATTACATAATGACCTGGTATCGTTTTCGTGTCGGCGTAGCTTGTGTACTCTAGAACTTCTGTGTTGCATATTTTCAAATGCTCTGATGCCTTCTCAATTGCGCTTTGCAACTCAGGCTCATCTGTTTTATCGGCATCAATACTTAGTAAAACATTCTTTCTTCTAATGATTTTGAATTGTGGGGCGGAATTATGGTAACCAGTGACCTGAAGAATGTCTCCAAGCCGGTACCGACAAAGACCTGCATAGGTCGTGATCACCAGTTCATACTGTTTTCCGAGTTCCACGTTAGCAAGGTCTATGAGTTGAGGCGTCAAATCACCTGAGTTGACAGAGTCAATTGTGTTAGAATATTAGTAGTAACTTAAACATAGTTTAGGGGTTTAAGTGTACTTTGTAATTAGATTAGGTGTTAGACATAAACTAGGATTAGGTAGCTTGGAGTGCAAGGCAAGCTAGGTTTCCACATCCTCATCTCTATATAAATAGAGATGAGGGGATGCTAGTTATTCATTCTTCTTCCTCAAATTGTAAGCTTTATTAAGTTATTTAATACAGGGGTGATCGAGAGCTGTACCACTATCAGAGGGACAAGAAAAGTGAAGATACAGTTGCATGATGGTTCAAGCTTTATACTGGAAGATGTCAGGTATGTTCCAGGGTTAAGAAAAAGCTTGATTTCATTGGGTACTCTTGAAAAAGAGGGTTATACTGTGAAGATGCAGATGGGTAAAGTCAAGGTGATCAAAGGTTGTCGGGTTATGATGACTGAGATCAGGAAAGAGAACTGTGTGTATACTCTTGAAGCAAAAGTGAAGACTTTTGGTGTACAAAAGCATGGAGGTTCAAAACAAGTTGGATTCAAGCAACTTGGTTCTAAACAAGTTGGGATCAAACAACTTGGTCATAAACAAGTTGGGTTCAAACAACTTGGTCCTGGTGTTAAAACAGGAGTCCATGGAGTACAGGTTGATGAACGTGTTTGGTTTGAGGTGGAACTGCAGGGAGCTCAGGAAAATCATGAAGCTGAGGTTGTTCAGGATAGTAACGATGATGCTGCAGTGGCTCAAAGAAAGTTGGAGGACAAGCAACATGAAGAAAAGACAAACATGGGCTGCTTGGTAAAGGAGCAGGAAAAGGTACACCTTGGTATAAAGGTGGGGGCAGACATTACGGTAACCGGAGTACCTGGTCAAGAAAGTGCAGAGGGTAATGTTGCTGAAAAGAAGAAAGTAAAGGAGTCTACGGAAGCTAATCTTGGAAAATTACTGAAGTACAATGCGTGATCGACAAGGTGGTCCCCGGTCCGAGGTTCCAGCACGAGGAAAAGATGCTGAGTATCGGTTATGTTTAAGTGTTACTCCTAAGGTGGAAATTGTTAGAATATTAGTAGTAACTTAAACATAGTTTAAGGGTTTAAGTGTACTTTGTAATTAGATTAGGTGTTAGACATAAACTAGGATTAGGTAGCTTGGAGTGCAAGGCAAGCTAGGTTTCCACATCCTCATCTCTATATAAATAGAGATGAGGGGATGCTAGTTATTCATTCTTCTTCCTCAAATTGTAAGCTTTATTAGGTTATTTAATAAAGGGGTGTTTGAGGGTAACGTGTGCATATATTCTTGTCGGTCTTTTGTAGTCTCGTGTTTGCTACTTGTGCTCGATACAACTCTCGATCTAGTGTTCCGCGATCGAACTTCGGGTTTGTTGTCGAGGTATTTTCCAACAAATTGGAATGAACTCAAAGTAACCCGTGTTTGGCATGATAGTATATGAAACCTCGGACGCTTTAGCCATGGGGGTTAGATTTAACCCAAAGTAACATTCTGAGGAACCATACGCCATAGAAATTAGAGGTAGATTACCGCTGTAATAATCAAATATCGGTATATACTGGGCCATATCACCTGTAACAATGACGTCAAGGTACTTTGTATTGGGCCAAATGCGGGTTACAATCCCTTCCCAATTCCCTTCACAACATTGGCCCGTGAGAAACCGTGCCAATTCAGGGTCAGGCCTCAACACCTTTGACATACAAGCCCATATATCTGGATCAGTGATTTTGGGGTTCAAGGTTCCAGTTTCAATATCAAACGCAAGCTGTTTCCAATTTGATATGAGTAGTCTGATAGCCCGAGTTAAGCCAGAAGCAAAAACGGCCCCTACACGGAGCACCTTTTGACGGTTAATAAGACCACAAAGCATTTGAGAGTAAAAGCTTTGGAAGCAATCAGCATATACAACGGTTTCATTTGGGCTGGTGAAATTATGATAAGGGTCGTAGCTTCCGGTTATTAGTTGTAGGGTCTTGTAGAAACTAGTAAGAACAGGTCGAGCCACTAAGCCGCTTGGTGTTTTGGTATCGGCTTTAAGCTGGAGAAAAAATAGTCCTTTGCCTTTGTCCAAACCGGGCACATACCTTCAACACACGTACATTTGTTCTTTACGAAACTTGAACACATCAAATTATATATTGGAATGACATATAACACCATTGGGCCTTGGTTTTAATATTAGAAAGAAGGGTATGATCACTATTTTGCTAGCCATTTCGTATGTGGCAAGGAAAATGGCGTTGTCATTTGCATATTACCACACCGCCTCCACCTCATACCATTTGCGAAGTAAGTATGTAAACTTACTATATGCCATTTCTATTATTTATTTTATTTTTTTTATTTTGTTGTTGAGTTTGTGTTTTAAGTAGGTATAGTGGGGCCCAAAAACTAGCAAATGACATGTAAATAGCTTGTGCTCTACAAAAGGGGTATCTTTCGTGTAAATGTAAAATGTGAAATGATAAAGTGACATTAATTTGACAAAACGACATGCTACCACACCCTTCCCTCCTATTAATTGATTGATTGTCTTTTGTCGTTTATTAAATTTTCTAAACTAAATGTTATCGGGCCTTGGTTTTGGTTTTACTGAGTAATGCTACATCCACAAAATATTAATAAAATTATGTTCACATTATAATTTTTCAAATGTAGTGGTTCAATTATATTGCAGCATATTTTTTTTGAGTAAATTACATGAATGGTCCCTGTGGTTTGACGAAAATTTCACTTGCCGTCCCTCAAGCTTAAAAGTTGCATGTATGGTCCCTGTTGCTGCCAAAGAATAACATGAATGGTCCCTCAGACTAACTGTTGTTAGTTTTTTCCGTTAGTCCATTTGCACCGTTAGTCCTTTAACGACCGTTTGCATCATTAGTCCTTTCATACGTTTTTGTCTGTTTTCGTCCGTTTTTATACGTTTTCGCCCATTTTTCTTACGTTTTCATCCATTTTTCTTACGTGTTTGTCCGTTTTTCTTACATTTTTTTCCGTTTTCATACGTTTTCACTCAGTTTCTTACATTTTCATCCGTTTTTTTTTTACGTTTTTATCCGTTTTTCTTACGTTTTTCCTGTTTTCATACGTTTTTGTCCGTTTTCATACGTTTTCGTCTGTTTTAATATGTTTAACCCCAGTTTCTTACATTTTCATCCGTTTTTCTTACGTTTTTGTTCGTTTTTCTTACGTTTTTCCAGTTTTCATAAGTTTTTTACGTTTACATAAGTTTTTGTCAATTTTTATACGTTTTTCCCGTTTTCTTACCTTTTCATAATTTCATCTGTTTTTATACGTTTGTATCCGTTTTCGTCCATTTTTATGCGTTTTTCTTACATTTTTTTGTCCGTTTTTGTTAGTTTTTGTCTGTTTTTCTTACGTTTTTTGCCTAGTTTCTTACATTTTCGTATGTCTTTCTTACATTTTTGTCCGTTTTTCTTACGTTTTTTTTTTTTATTTTCAGACGTTTTTGTCCGTTTTTTCTTACATTTTTGTCCATTTTTCTTACTTTTTTTTCTTCTGTTTTCATACATTTTTTCCGAAATATGTTTAAATTTGGTTTTCTTTTATTTTTTTTATTTTTTTTATTTTTCTTATAATTTTTTTTTCATATATATTTTTAAAATTTATAAGAAAAAAATTATAAGAAAACCAAATTATTAGGAAAAAAAAATTCTACGAAAAAGAATTATAAGAAAGCAAAAATTTATAGACCAAATTATAAGAAAAACATAGTTAAACGAAAAAAACGTAAGAAAAATGTATAAAAATGGACAAAAACGGATACAAACATATAAAAACGTTGACAATGTAAGAAAACTGGTTAAAACGTATAAAAACGGAGAAAGACATATGTAAACGGAAAAAATGTAAGAAAAACAGACAAAAACGTAAGAAATACGGATGAAAACGTAGGAAAATGGGCGAAAACGTATAAAAACAGACGAAAATGTAAAAAACAGACAAAACGTATGAAAACTGGAAAAACGTAAGAAAAATGGACAAAAACGTAAGAAAAACGGATGAAAATGTAAGAAACTGCGCGAAAACATATAAAAACGCATGAAAACGGACAAAAACGTAAGAAAAACGGATGAAAATGTAAGAAACTGAGTGAAAACGTTTGAAAACGGAAAAAAGTAAGAAAAACAGATAAACACGTAAGAAAAATGGATGAAAACTTAAGAAAATAGGCAAAAACGTATAAAAACGGACGAAAATGTATAAAAACAGACAAAAACGTATGAAATGACTAACGGTGCAAATGTTTGTTGCAAACGGTCATTAAAGGACTAACGGAAAAAACTAACGACAGTTAGTCTGAAGGACCATTCATGTTATTCTTTGGTAGCGACAGGGACCATACATGCAACTTTTAAGTTTGAGGGACGATAGGTGAAATTTTCGTCAAACCATTGGGTCAAAATCTCTCTCAACATTTTGAGTCAAAATCTCTCTCAACACATTCTTCTGAACGGAGTCGCAATTCTTAGTCATTTCTTCTATAAAGTCGAGAGCCTTTGCATCGGTCCCTGACGGGTCCATTGGTACCGACATGTTTGAAGCATTTGCCATGATATAAAGCTAGTTATGGAGCTAGATAATATGAATATGTATGTGTACTTGATCTGTGTTGTGACTTATGAACTTAAGATGGATGGGATGGAGAGGTTATATACTTATATATACACACGCAAGCTTTGGGTCATATGCCCCACGTACACGAAACCAAATCTACTAATTTCTGTGTATTATTGATCCATTATATATTATGATGAAAAAAAAAAGGACTAGATCAAATCAAACTCTATTACATGTAACTAACCCATGTTCAACACGGGCGGTATGAGGGAGAAAAAAAAAAAAAATTGATTGCACAGCTATGCGCGCAGCAAGAATACATGCAAAAGAATTTGCAAATTTTATTATAGAGTTATATGCATTTACAGGAATTTAGGAAAACATGTATTTTCCTTCTTTTGTGTGCACTTGTTTCCATTCATTTCTTGCATTATCATTTATAGCTTAACCTGTTAAGCGAGCCACAAGTGGGAGTAGTACCGGGTGGGTGACCACCCGGGAAGTCCTCACTTGTGGTCCACTTGTAGACCATATTGTTCTGGAGATATATTGCAATGATATATTTGAACCTTCAAGGCCCGGTTTTCATCCGGCTGTTTCTCCAGCAAGGTAAACTTGTGTGGAGGCAGTACGGTTTCCGGGGGAAACCCGTTACCACCTGAAATCAGCGTGGACCCGGTTTAGACAACATAGTCTGGCGGGGTGGCGATAGGGCCTTTGTTGTCCGCGAAGGTGGTCGTTTCTAAGTTGAAATTCACCTTAAATAGAAGAAGCTTATATTACCAAAAATCTTTGAAAGAGATAGAACGGTGTCATATCTTAAATAGAAGAAGCTTATATTACCAAGTTCATTAAGATGTTGATGGAAACATGTGAAAAAGATGAAACTTACAGAAACATGAAAGAAACGTTATCAAATCAATAATAAAGTACCTGTAGCAAGGGGACTTTTACATTTTTAGTTGTATTAAAGATTCCAAAGGTCTACTAATCAGATTTACATAAAGATATATACTACGGAGTATACATTAACCGGTATAACCGCAACATAAAGATATATACTACTATACATTAATCAAATTATCACTTTCCGCTTCAAACGCTATCGGAAAAATCAAGAATCAAAGAAAACAGCTTCAACCAGACATTATACTGAAACTTGGCCTCAAACAAAACAGCTACCAAATCGAACTTACTATTTCACGTAAATCAACAACCGCCTCTTATTAGTTGCATAAATGGTCCTCTAAACTTACCCATGATCAGATTGATGCACAAGTATTGTCCTTGCTGGGTAACCAAAAATTAAACCATAACGAATTGAGTCGCATAGATCAGTACTTAACTATGATGATTGATGATCAAGAAATCATTCTAAGAAATTGTAAAAATACTGTGGGTGTATTTATTTGAAAGGAAACACCGTTGTTTTTCATAAAATGTTTTGTACAAACAGAAATGTTGAATTTACTACTTTAACAAGGGAAAATACAAAACATTTTTTTTCCTTGTTTCCTTGTAACCTCCTTTGTTTTCTTTAGAATAGAAACAATATCAAATTAACGTGTTTTCTATGATTTGTGGAAAATTAAAACCCCTCCCTCTTTTACAAATCTAAAAAAAGAAAATTAAGATTTTTTTTCTCTAACTAAAGGCACCCTGTATAATATATTGTTGTATATTTCTTCATGATTTATTTGAGATAATGCATCTTTTTAACAACGTCTAACTCATTATTTAAAAAAAAAAAAAAAAAAAATCCTTATAACAAAGTTGCTATAGCAACACTTTTACACTTTGAAATCTAGCTAATATATATTGATACAACACTACAAGGAAATTGGTGGCGCGTACGTCAACCATGAACACGGTGTTAACATCATCCCTATGGCACTCTCAAGTATCATCTTCAATTGAAAGATGGAGTTGTTATAACAGATTAATAGGACCATCAATTCATTAAGTTCATACTTCATAATGAGGATCAGAGGATCTACGAGGTCTGGATCAAGCTGAAGGGAAGGCTAAGCCCAGTGGTAGAGGCGGGCCATGCCCAAATGCAACTAAAATAGGGGTCCTTGCAGCAGTTTGTTCCGCAAAGCGGCAAAGGTAGTTGTTTGGCAGATACTGTATATTAATCTCAATACTCATATAACAAAGCCAAACTGAGATGTGAAGAACATGCCCAAGACATTAGCAAAAGTCAGCAGACAGACCAATCACTAACATTCTACCAAACATTCTAAACTTGAATAGGAGTGGCGGAGCCAGAAAGTTATTGTTGAAAGGGCAAACTTTGATAATTCTTAATAACTATGTTACAAGTCTTTTTGCTAGACGGGCAAGAAAAAATTACGCTGCAAATTCTTTTGCTAGGGGCATGTGACCATCCCGTCCCCTCCCTCTCTCAATCCCATCTTAAGCACACATAATCCACAACTCAATCAAACGATGTGCTTATTGATGATATATAACTACAAAAAACAAATACTACGTACTATATACATGATGTGCTTAATTAGGTCTCCTTTTTTAATTTGCTTAATTAGGTCTCCTTTTTTAATTTGCACACACCCTCCTAAAATTCAAGCAGATGCCATGCCCTGATCCAGTGATCCTTATAGGGACATACTAAAGAGCCAAAACGTTTGGTCATCAGCCAGTTGATATAAATTTGGATCTAGCTAGCTAATAAGTGACTAAAGACAATATACTGAAGATATACCTTACATGTAAATTAAATCTACCTTTGTATTTATTTGACTTCAAATTAATTGAATTGAAGGTTGAGACAACTGAGCATGGGTAAATCACGTATGTCCGACCCATGCTTCATCTCATCTCTCGATTTTGGGAAACACCTCTGCGACAAAAAAGATAGTGTCAAAACGAACTTCTTTAAGTAGCAAGCATTAACTAACCCCTAATAAATTTTATTTACTACTATAAAACCATTTTTATTACTTACATTTAAAAACTAAAAGACTACCAATAATGTTGCTAGAGAACTAAGATATATCCATAACGAGTTATGTTGCAAATGGAATATACTATTTATTACACTTGTTTGGTGGTTACACCAATAATTCAAATTTGACTATCAGTTGTAGCTAGGCAGAGAATAAGCTTTAAAAAATTGAATAATTTTTTTTTTGAAGAAACAGATAAGGTGTCAAAAGTTTATAATTTATTGTCTTGCATTTGAGAGTTAGAACTTTTAAATTAGAATGGTTTAAAAACTCTACTCTTAGTACTTTTGCATGCAAAGTTGCCAGCCTAGTTCATTACATGTAGTACTTTTACATGGAGACATCATATATTTTTTTCACTTTAAATAATTATTCCTTGAGTTCTTTGCATTAATTTCAATATGCATAATAATTAAATTCAATGTTGTAGACTCTGTTTTGACAGGTAAGGAATCTCATAAGCACAAATTAAAGTGTAACTGTGTAAGTAAAAGTTGTATCCGTGGTCGAAGTCTTTTTGAAATGGCACCAACATTATTTGTATTTTCAACTTGATACTCAAGTTTGTTAGTCGACATATATTTAGCTTGGGCTTAGTTATTGTGTTTCAGGCTTAGCCTACTTCTAGACAGTGGCAGAACTAGTAGGGTGACTGGTGGGTGCTAGGTCACCCCTAATTAACCCACTTTATTCATTATTGATATAGCTCATAAGCTAGTTTGTTAATAATATTTGCAACAAGCCCTCCTTATTACTATTGAAATTTCGAATAATTCAACCAATCAGATGTAAGTATACAACATCAAATGGATTTACTTGTTAAAAAATTCTTCTCAAATTTAGCTTAGTTCCTAATTATTGTAGTGTTAAGTTGAATCATAAGTTAAAAGTACCGTAGATTCATTTTTAGAGTAATATTTTTATAGCTACAATTTTTACGTTAATTTCGGCCCCCCTTAACTTAAAATCCTGACTCCGCCTCTGCTTCTAGAATAATCCTTTCGTAATTTTAAAATGTAATTTGTCATCGGTGGAATACAAGTCAATTACTCTCTCAAACATGGTAAATTATATAATGTAATTTGTCCAGCAAGCCCCTCGGGCTTGGTTTCAACGATTTGCTATTTATATTACTCGTGTTGGTTTTTTTCATAGCCGTTGTAACTCATCTTTATTTATTTATAGACAGGGGGTTGACACTGCTTATTTACTCTCATATGTTGATGATATTGTATTGACTACTTCCTCCAAGGTTATGTTACAGTAGATTATTACTTCATTGCACTAGGAATTTTCAATGACTTATCTTGGTTCGCTTAGAAGGTTGTCATTGAATAACACGGACATAATTCAAAAGTTTACAACATTTTGATATGTTTTGAAACAACTAGCAATTAGCGTTCAACTCTTTATATATAAAGCCTTTTGGACAAGCAGTACGCTAATTTCTTTAATTTTGTTTGAACGCTAGTTACACAAATGTTTTTCGCTGCTGCTTACTGCTACTGTTAGTTTGACAAACACACTCAAAATACTTAATCTTAAGGATCTGTACTTATTCACTGTTGGTTTTCTCCATTACTGCGTGCTTGTTCACTGTACTTATGTCACCTTTTTAGGTTTGGTTTTTGGGTCTTGTAAGTTCCAATATATCCTTCTGCGTTCATTAATATGAGCTACTTGCATTAACATCCAACGATTAGTATTGATTAATCAAGTCATTATCATATCTCAGCTATTAATATTGTAATTTTGTAGGGTTTAAAGAGAATGCGCGACATGTTAAAAAAAAGTAAATAAAGGCCATTATACTTTGATATTTAGCACTTTAGATTGGACATTTAAAACTAACAAATAAACTATAGGGCCTGTGAACCTGTGGCACTACTTACTGATCACATAAAACACGCTTCATAATGTTTAATTGAGTAATAATTAGAGAGAAACATACAAAACAAGATAGTATTTTAATTTTTCCCAGCCAACATGTCGGACATAGATGACGCTTACTCGCACGACGATAATTAAGATAAAGGTTTTTGAAAGGCAACGATTACGACTTGACTTGACTGTTTGAAACATTTTAGATATGAGAATCTAATTAAAGTTATTATAGTTGAACGACCAAAGCCACCAATCCAAAAGAACAACTACCTTACGTTTATGTTTTATTTTATTTTATTTTCGCAATACGTATTAAATCCTCACAAATTATTTGTCGCTTGTCTATTAGTGTCGATAATTTTAGTGTTATCAATAATAATGTTTAATTGTGTTTGTCTGAAATCAAAAGATTGCATAGTGTACTCTCATTATAGTTAGCTTAGTACCGTGATTACAAACTATGAGGGCCAAGGAGGTTGCGCTCATGCTTGAAAGCTTCACGATTTTAATCAAATCATTAGCGGTTTTATCTGCCAATCTTACTAAAATTCGTCTTTTCCTGACATTTCACTAACCATCACAATAGTTGATAATATAACCGAGAATAAATGAATTTCGGTTGGTGATAAATAACCACATTCTATTCTCATTTAACCAACCATCACGATAGTTGATAATATAACCGAGAATAAATGAATTTCGGTTAGTGGTAAATAACCACATTCTATTCTCATATAGAGAGCATAACATCAAATGAAACAAATTCTGCTTTTTTGTGTCTTAGATGAATTGATAAACTATCTTATACTAATAAAAGAATTTCTAAAACCGAGGCATATAGAAATCAAAATCCTTTAATATGAAAGTCATTACATAATTCATTTTGATATTTGATATCCAGATTATACTCATTCATACATCATAAAATTCATACAATTAAAAGATGATTATACAATTTGCTATGTACTCCAAAGACGAATTTCTTAGTTATGGGCTTATGGCTACCAAGTTATGTTAAAAAGGTTTTATACATTCACGGAGACTAGTCTTCTTCAACTAACTTTTGCATGCCACTTAGCGTCGGTGCCTTATCAGCGTAGACACGAAACCGGCCCTAACGGAAACTATTTTCCGACATTACATAACATTTTTAGTTACAAATACCAATCATAGCGTAAGATCATAAGGACCAAGGTCATACATGGAACAGATATTTAAAAAAGTAAAAAACAACTTCATCATTTCAACAATCACAGTTTTCTTACAAGACTTTCTAAATCTACCCATTACACCATTCACTTACTTAACCTACAAATCAAACCCTTCACTTTTAGAATCTACACATCATACCCTTAACTTTCATAACCTACATCCCAAAGACACTAATAGCATGTTTAGATGATTAACCAAACATTTCTTCATTTTTCAAACGATTTTGTTACCAACAACGTTAGCACCTTAGAAGCGTCGGTCGGGCACCCAATGCGGCGCTTTTGGGCTAAAATGAGTTGATACAACCCTTGAATCCAAAAGCTCCATGATAGGTGTAAAACTCACACACCTCGGAACTTTGTATTGGTTTATGGATGCGCCTCGCGATATTGCATAATCCATCAACTCCTCAAAGGTACCATTCTTCACAACCCGAATCTCCAATGGGCCAATAGAATTATCCGCAACACGACTTTGTCTATAAACTGAATTCAAACACTCCTCCATTGCCAGACAACACTGATCCAACACCTCATGACGTGGCCCATGACTCGGGTCTTTCACCAATAACTCCCAGTAAATAACATAGTGACCCGGGATTGTTTTAGTGTCCCCGTAACTTGTGTACTCCACAACTGCGGTATTAAACTCCTTCAAAAGCTCAGAAGCTTTTTCTATAGCGTTTTGCAGCTCAGTTTCATCGGTTTTATCAGCATCGATACTTAGCAGAACATTCTTCCTTCTAATGAACTTGAATTGTGGGGCAGCATTGTGGAAACCTGTGACCCTAAGAATGTCACCAACCCGGTAACGGCAAAGACCTGCATAAGTCGAGATCACAAGCTCGTACTCTTTTCCAAGTTCGAGATCAGCAAGGTCAAGGAGTTGAGGCAGCGAGTCACTCGACTTGGACACCGAGTTGACCGGGTCATGTGGGATGAATTCGAAGTAGCCCATGTTTGGCATAATGGTATAAGATACCTCAGAAGGTTTTACCATAGGGGTTAAATTTAACCCAAAGTAACACTCTGAAGAAGCATACATTGTACACGTTTGAGGTAAACTACCACTGTAAAAATCAAGTATGGGTATATACTGGGCCATAGCACCTGTCACAATGACATCAAGGTACTTGGTATTGGGCCAAACCCGGGTTATAATCCCTTCCCAGTTCCCTTCAAAGCATTGGCCTGTAACAAACTGGGCCAGTTCTGGGTCGGGCTTCAAAATCTTCGACATGCAAGCCCGAATATTTGGGTCAGTGATTTTGGGGTTCAAGGTTCCAGTTTCGATGTCATGTGCTAGTTGTTTCCAGTGTAAAGTGAGGAACTTAATGGCCCGAACAAGACCAGAAGCGAACACAGCCCCACAACGAAGAACTTCTTGACGGTAAATCAGACCACAAAGCATTTGGGAGTACATGCTTTGAAAGGAATCGACACAAAGGATGGTTTCATTTGGGCTAGTGTAGACATTGTATGGGTCGTAGGGGCGTGTTTTGAACTGTTGGCTTTTGTAGTAACTTGTGAGAACGGGTCGAGCCACTAGCCCGCTTGGGGTTTTGGTTTCGGCTTTTATGAACAAGAAGTATAGACCCTTGCCTTTGTCTAAACCCGGCACGTACCTGCAACAACAACAATATTATTCATTACTTATGACTAAAACTATAATTTTATGATATGACAAAGATATTAGGTAGTGTATTCAAGAAACAAATTCTAAAAGTGATTTTATTAAAGTATTTATTTCCAGAAAGTTTTATCGTGAAAAAATTACCACTAGCAAATTAATTAAATTCGTTACTTGTTCACTTTCATCATTCTAAAAATAGAAGTCTTTATTAATTTAATATCAAACGCTTTTGCATTCGAAAATAAAGAACATTTTTCCATTTTGGATCACTTGAAAGTAGACTAATACGAGTGATATATATGTTTTCTTACTTTATCCTTTTAACAACTAAAGAGAAATGACGTGATTAAAAACCTAGCGAATTACAATATAGCAAAGGGTTGTCCATACGCCAAAAATTTATCTATTTCTTCTAAAAAATAATATCTTTTGGTATGTTTTGAAAACTAACATTTTGATTGGTTCTGCAACTATTTGTTCTATACTTTATATAATATTCCTAGCTAGGCATCTAATGAATACTTAAATAATTTGTCACACTCTACACAAAACATAATTAAAACAAGAATACTTAAAATAAGTTTAGGTGCAGTTTGTTAATTGGTCTCTTTGACATTTAAATTTGATGTGCTAACTGACCGTTTATTTTTTTCATTAAATATCTAGGCTAGCTTTAGACATTTACTAGAAAAATATACTAGAAAATAAAGGAAAGACTAATGTTACGTACAAGTTCATGACAGGCATGAGAAGACTGTACAATTTCTGCCTACGGTCCATCTCTGCAGCTATTGTTGGCATAAGCTTTCTTTCACCAGCTGATGTCCCAGAACTGCAAATATAGTCAAACATTTGTTATAAACTCAACTTCTTATACAGAAATAAATGTTATGTTGCTCTTTTTAAGTAAAAAGAAACATGAAGTATTAAATTTTACCTAGTAAGAAATTCTGAGATGGGGTGGGAGGAAAGAATAGGAGAACGATCGCCATTAGCGATACGTTGAATATACGGCTGGAGATCCTCATACGACACCACAGGAACTTTCGACTTAAATGTCTTTCGGTCAGTGGCACCACCAAGGCTATACTTTTGGACATACTCAGTTTCACCATTTTGTGTCAATATTTCACACAAAACATTTTCTTGCACTTGGTCACAATTCTTAGTCATCTCTTCAATAAACTGAAGAGCCTTCGCATCTTTCTCGTTAGCCGGTGGGCCTAACGACGAAGATATCGAAGAACCAACCGCCATTTGTGTGTGTGTTTGTTTGTTTGGTACTAGAGTTTTTTTTAGGGTTTGTTTGTTGTGTGTGTTTTGATGGATGAGAAAACATGGAAATGATGGGGGTATATATAAGGGTGGCTGATTTGGGCTCAATGCCACGTCAGATGACACGTAGGAAAATAGGAATAAAATGAAATTTGTCTTAGTCTAAAGTATAAGGGGACAGGTGGGACCAGCCACGTCAGAATGTCTGGAAAATGGATTGGAAAATGGGGACCAGGGGTATGGACACGTCAGTGGACCGGAGTAAATGGCATTTTATGGTGAGATTGTTCTGCCGGTAAACGACGGCTTGCCGGCGTAGGAATCTGCATTACTGACCGTTTATGCAACAAGGTAACAAACGTTTCGTTTTTTTGTCATAAACGTTAAATGTTGTTGTTTTGCTTGTGGGAACAAATTATGGGTGTTTTTCTTTAAGAGTAAATTAGACTGTTAGTCCTTGTGGTTTAGCCGGATTTCGTGGTTAGTCCTTTTTACAGATAAATTACGGTAGGCCTCCTCAATGTTTGGATTTTTGTTCGCTGCATGTCCAAAATTTTGAAGACCAAGATCGGAATAATACGGTAAATGCAGTATCTAGGTTTGCGAAGGTCTTGTGTAAAAGTCAATTTAACAACAAAAGTGAGGCCTAAAATACGTATGCATATAATAATTATATATTATATAAAAATTTTGAGGCTCCACTAATTTGGAGGCCATGTGTGATTGCACACCTCGTACAACCTCGAATACGGCTCTAAAAACGGTGTAATTTCTGGAAAGAATGAACGTGTATGCAAGAAGATATGGTTGATTATGTGACGTTGTGGGAGGGGGGGGGGGTAAGCTATTAAATAAAAAGATAAATACGTGAGAAATAGGTGCGCAATGAGTGCAGAAGGGTAAGCTAAACAAAATGTGATTTGGTGTTCTAATTTTAGCAATATGCCACAAAGTTGAGTCAAGATTGAAATAAGTGTCATATTCAATGTTAAATTTTTAAATTTCCCGAATAATAATTGATGAGGTGCAAACTGGTACCGATTTTAGCGGTCATTTACCCTAATATTTCATGCACTTTATGTTATTTTACCTTTGAATTGCTTAAAATCATTCATATTTGGTTTTAAGCCTTGGACTATGAGTTTGTAGGAAATGTACAAGTTTTAAGCTCATCGGGACGAAGTTCGGAAGAAAAAGACAAAAGTTTAAAGCTTGATTGGCAAGCCTGACGCCATCACTAGAAGTGCCTCTACAGGGATTTTTTGCAATTTTTCGTGGTCGGTCATTGTGTGGTGACGGGCATAGTGACGCCGTCACATCCCAAAGGTGACGTCGTCACATGAAGTCAGTGAAAAAAAACCTTAAATCGATGACGATGAGATGACGGCTTCATAGCCATACGTTGCTGCCGTTACACCTTGATTTCTATCTATATTATTTCTTTGTTTTCATAATTCATATGGAACTTTTAGGAGACAAACCCTACCCGATTTTAAAGAGGTTTTCAGTACTTTTTATCATATAAACTCAAGTATATCATCAAGATAAGTAGTTACATTAATCGTTCAACTATGTTTATCATTACTTGCTTGATTATGTTGATTTCTTATTCTTCGTACGCTATGCTAGGCTAAACCTCTTTGTGTATTACTTAGAAGTGCATGAAATCTATTATTGCTTAGTTGTTATTTACCATTTTCTCGTTGGTATTTGTGCTTATCTATTGGTTGTGAATTGATTATATATTCAATAGTGATAATGTACGATAATTGTTTATTGTCAGGCTAAGAACCACACAGACCTTGAAAATTGATTATATATTCAATAGTGATAATGTAAGATAATTTTTTATTGTCGGACTAGGAACCACACAGACCTTGGAATTTTGCTTAGGTTATTGGCATAGCTAAGTCGCTTAGGATTCATTGTAGTTTGTGTGCCAACACAAAGAGGTAATGTTGGATGTGAGACATTAACGGGCTGGATAAATACGTGCATATTAATTAGTTATAATAGCTAGACCAATGTACAAGGCTGATTACTTTAGGGCGTAAGAGTTGGACTAAATCCCTACAATATTATCGATATATCCTCTATATTCACCAATCAATGCTTGACAGATTCAGCAGGGACAACTAGGTAATATTAGAGAATAGTGCACCCTAACTAAATACGTTTTCCCATTATATAAGTTTTTACCATTTTATTGTTGCTTGTCATTTATTTTACTTGTATTTTAGGTTAACATTAGTCTTAAAATTAAAATTTCCAAACCCCGATATTTACTTACTTTCAATTAAGGAAAAATTGCATATATAGCCTCTAAAACTTGAATATTTACATATATTTTGAAAATAAAAGTTTTTAATGCATAATGTACAATGATGTTTAAGCATGTTTTAGGTAATTATGCAAATATTTGAGTTTTAATATGTATATTTGTAATTGCCCCTTTTAGTTAATATATAAAAATACCAAAAAGAATCATTTCTCGTCTCTTAGAACAATCTGTCATACTTTATAAGTCTCACCTCATTATTCCCATAAAGAATAATCAATCCCCCGATCTTACAAATAATTATACATGGCATAAAAGGTTTTAAAACTTTGATATTTGCAACTAGGGCTGAGCATCGATCCAAAGTCGAACCGAACCTAAACCGATTTTGTGAAAAACATGAACCGAAAACAGAACCAGAGTGACTCGGTTCAGTTCAGTTTTGTATCGGTTCGATCAGTTTGGTTCGGTTTATATGGTGTAAGTGTGTTTTTCTCGATTTTAGCTCGAACCGAACCGAAACTTAAAATCATTAGTGTATAGAACCGAAACCAAAAGGAATATGATCGATTCGGTTTCGACCGATAAGTTTTCCGATTCGATTCAATTTTTGGTCCGCTTTGCTCAGCCCTATTTGCAACTCACACATCAATATTATATCGTAAGGACGGCATTCAAATTTATAACCAACATATTATTTTAAGTGATCACCAACTACTTTTGTACTCTAGAACTCATTGGAAATTATTTGAAGAAGTTGGATTTTATATATTTATCCTAACTACTATTAAAAGAACTGAAAAAGGGAATATATATTTTTATAAATCAAGTTGGAACTAGGAAGAGGAAAAAAAAAGTATCTTTTAGTTAAAAGTATAAAGTAAGTTAAAGTTAAAAAATGGAGATAAAGTGATTGAAGATGTAAAATTAATAAGATTATCATAAACCAAACTTGATTAGTTACACTTAATTACTTGATTAACATATATGAAAATGGTACTTAGCGTTCACGTGGTCATCTTTGGTGTTGTCATATCTATGGGGCTGTTTGATAGAATATAATGATTTAGTGCTGAATGATTTAGATCTCTGAATTATTCAAAAGCTCTGTAGGATTTAGTTCTGACTGTTTGATAGCCGATCTGAATTGCATTTTGAATGAATAAGATTACAATCTTATCTTTTACTACGGTAATTATTTTGATAGTTATTAAAAGGTCA
The DNA here is from genome assembly GCA_030686995.1 of Artemisia argyi. Lineage (NCBI taxonomy): Eukaryota > Viridiplantae > Streptophyta > Magnoliopsida > Asterales > Asteraceae > Artemisia > Artemisia argyi. The sequence continues at coordinate 260,526,710 of CM060709.1, read as the reverse complement.
CGATTAGCTATTTTTCTTCTTATGTATTATTACAATACAAAATCCAAATTTAATAAAAAAAAATTAAAAAAAAAAGGCACCTAATATAATCACTTAAAAAGAAAGCAAAACATGTCCGCATTTAAATAATAATTGAATACATTATATATGTCATTGGAAAACACAAAACACCACAATAAAGAAAGTAAAATATAGGAACATGGAAAAGTGATTCACAAAAAAAAACATGTGAAAAGAAGTACGGAGCTAAGTTCAAAAAAAAGAAAAAGAAAAGTACGGAGATGTCAGGCGCTGAATGGTTTAGGGGAGGGAGTGGTCCAAAGTTTACCAAACTTTGCCAAATTGCCACATCATCATCTACCAATCACAACCTTCCAACTCAAACTTTACCAAAGTTTACCAAACTTTACCAAAATGGTGGCGGCGGTCACCAAAGTTTACCAAATCCACATTTTCCACATCATATTTTTTTAATACATATAATCCAACAAAAAATATATAAAATTAAAACATAACATTTTATTAATAACAAAAAAAAAACATTACATAATACTTAAAAAAAAAACTACATAAAATTAAAACTACATAAAATTAAAACAAACCATTACATAATACTTAAAAAAAAGCACTAATCGTCATTGAGGTATGGCAAGTCTTGAGCGGCCACGTACTCCGTGAGATCATACCGAAGACGATGATGGACGTCTTCGTCTAGTAACTCGCCTAGGACATTATCATCAAACACTGGCTGTACCGGCTCATCCATTATATGAACCGATGAGATTGCTCGCCCGTCGCCTTTTATGATCATATTATGCAAAATAATGCAAGCGTGAACAATTTTCCCTATTTTTTCTTTGGTCATAGGCCGGAGAGGTCGACTGAGAATTTTCCATTTTCCTTTGAGAACACCAAAGGCTCGCTCGACATCCTTTCTTGCCCCCTCTTGTAACTTCTTGAACTTCTTTTCCTTTGGGTCGGTCGGATACGGGTAAGCTTTAACTAACGTTGACCACTTAGGATAAATTCCATCCGTAAGATAGTATCCACGTTTATAAAAGCGTTCACCAATATAAAATGAGCTATTCGCCGCCGTTCCATTTCGCTCGTTAAGATACAAATCAGACTGATTCAACACGTTGATGTCGTTGTTCGACCCCGGTGGACCAAAAAAAGCATGCCAAATCCATAAATCTTGTGAACTCGTAACCTCAAGCATAATAGTCGGAACACCATGGTCACCTCTCGTGTATTGCCCTCTCAAATGTCTTGGACAATTTAACCATTCAACGTGCGTACAATCGATGCTACCAAGCATCCCGGGTATGTGATGTCGAGCCTCATGAGCCTGGAAAATGCATGCTATGTCGTGTGCCGTCGGCCTACGTAGATACTCTCGACCGTACAACTGAATGATGGCGTCACAAAAATGACCAAGAGTGTCACGTGACGTTCTTGCCGCCATACACAAATACTCGTCATACTCGTCAGGGGGATTGCCGGTTGCGAGTTGCTTAACGGCCGAAACACATTTTTGTATGGCCGTGAAACTTTTTTTCCCCCGCGCATCATAACCTTCTTGAAAATACGGGTATCTCTCTTCAATGTCGGATACTATTTGTAAGAACATGTTTTTATTCATTCGGAATTTTTTCCGAAAATAATCCTCGTCATACTTTGGTTCCTCAACGAACCAGTCATTAAGAAGAGTTTCAAGACCAACGTCCTGATGACGATCTACAGATTGACGGGGATGAAAACTAGAGCTCGCCGTGTCTTGAAGATGTTCAACGACGGATAACATAAATTGAAGCGAGGTACCATGAGTTTCGTCGGACGAAGTCGGGAAAACGTATTCGGATCCGGATGAGGAATCGGAAGACATTTTTTGGTAAAAGGGTGTTTTAGATTTTTGGGGAAGAAAATTATATGTGAAATGGTATGTATATATACTTAAAAAAAATAAGGGATTTTTTTTTTTTTTTTTTTTTTTTATTTGCAATAATGGCCAACGGCCAATTTTTAAAAAATATAACCGATGGAATGGATGAAACAATCGGCAAAAGTCACCGATTGGGTCCTTGCCCGAATCTTGCCGAAGGTCCGGCGGCGGTGTTGCCGATTTTTGCCGAGCTTCACCGAGCCTTCACCGAGCCCACTCCCTCCCCTCTTAGGGCCAACAATTGGAGGAATCGGTCAGTCCTATTTAAAACATTCAGTGATGTTTTTTTTTCCAAATCAAACACACTGCATGCTGTACGATTTAGCACTCAGTGCTGACCCATTCTATTAAGAGGCAATCAAACACCCCCTATGTGTTGTTAGTTGTTACAATGCTTACTTTTTTAATTGCTAATTATCTTATTGACAAAAGCTTTTATTTTAATGTTGCAATTCTATCCATTATGTCAATTTATTTTTGTTCTTGTCGACTGTCGAAAACACCATCTATAGTTTTTTTTATTAAAGAAAGCACGTATTAGGAATCCAATTATTAAATGCCGTATTGTAATAAGATAATACATCATTGATAAAATGCTATTAACGTATATCAAAAGAACATGAAATGCTAGTTATTTTTTATTTTGAATTATTTCAATAAAGTGGGTCGCTAAAATTGAATTAGTCAACTGAAACATATCAACGTCATATATTTTTCATCAACACTGGTCGCTAAATTGACCTGTTTGACAGGAAATTTAAAGTTTAATTATTGTTGGTACAAAATTCGGGCCTAATGTGAGTACTAGTATGGACTTGCCTTGGAACGGGGTTTTGCCGAAGTTTTCTTGAATTCTGAACTAAGTGAATATTGAGGATGATTTGCTGAAGAAGAAAGCACCATTAGTCTCACCGCGAGAGGGGGTTCCTGCAATCCTGCGGTCAACCTTCGGTTTGAGAGTAAGTTCTATTGTGAGAGAGAAAGTGTATATCTGTGTTTTAAGTGAGAGTCTGATACAGCTAGGAGTGATTAATGCACTGCTATTTATAGGTTAACTATTTTGTTGTTTTCTGGGGATCACGGGATGCGATGCCCCTGACGGACCAACGGGTAATAGCGTGTTTGCCTTGGAGTCATGCACGTTGACTATTTTATGCCTCGGGGACAACACCCTTGGTTGGCTAGTTGCCGACTTTCCATATCTGAGCATACAAAAGTTTACCTCGTGATCACAAGTTATATTCCTTACTCTTTTGTGGTTGGCGGTGACTCAGATCCCAAGATTGTCCAAGATCTATTTCGCTTCCACGACTCGCTGTCATGCCACGCGGTTGTACGTTGGTGTCTAACCAGTCCGGTAGTCTTGCCGTTCCGGGGTTGCATTTTGTCGGATCCGGACGAGTATTGGGTCCAAGAGCTTTGGGTCTTAGTGATAGTTTTCATGCCCTTAAGTATTTGGTCCGGACCAATTGGGTTTGGATATATTATACGTGATCAATATATCATATACTATGTGTTACTAAAATACTTATTTTACGTTAGTTAGAGGAAAACATCTATTTTCATCACAAAATATTTTGTACAAGATAAAGAAAACATAAATTACGTTGAAATTGCTTTATTTTCATAAAATTATACATATAATTAAATCCCGTTTGAAACGACGCCATTTTGCGTCGGGCTTTTCCCGCCAAAATAGTTGGGCTGATTTTGGCCTGATTTTTCGGCCTGCTTTTGAAAATCCGGTCCACTTATGCGATAGTTATTACTCCCGAACTTTCCACATTCATCTTTATGAATCCAGAATCCAAATCCGCTCCTCCCAAAATCACCTACCATGTTTTCCGGTGAGGAACCTCAAATCATTGTGATGATGATATTGATCTTCCAAAAAGTAAGTTTTTTCCTTCTTTTGTTGATTTTTTTAATTAAAAGCTTTGGTTTTTTTGAATATTAAGGTTTAATTGTGCTTGCGTTGCTATGAATCGTGTATTTTGAAATTTGGGTTTATGTTCATTTGGGTAGGGTTTAGTTGGTATACTTTAATTTGGCGTTAACATATCTGAAAAAAGTTTTCGATTTTTAAGATTTTCGGAAAGCTCATAAGGTTATCTTTGTCGGCTTATGAGGTTGCTTACTTGAGCCTATGCCTTATTCATAAGATACGAGTTAGGGATTATGAGTTCATAACCCAAAAAATAAAATAATAATAACAAAATAAAAAAATAATAATAATAATAAATAAATAAAATAAAATACATTAATAATAGTTGATTACAGCTTATCGTCAAGGGAACAAATAGAAGAAAATGGTTGCAGCTCAAGCAGTAGCTTTTGCTGCAAATGCATCTGCTGAGGTTGCTAGCCTATCAACATTTGTCGTTGATTATCCATTAGACAAAGACGTTGGTCAAACACAACCCGTTTGGCTGACTAAATAAAGTTGCGGTTTAGATACAATAGTGCTCCTGTTGATGCTTATGCTGAGGTATAACATTTTTTTTAAATCAATTATGTTATGTGTATCAAGTGTTTGATAAATCGTCTTTTTTTTAAAAATAATAGGGTGTTTATGACTATCTTATAGCTGAATTAAGGGGAGAGTTGGGACTGTTTTTACGATACTATGAAACTGATGAGCTGTTACAAGTAAGCATATAGGCTTTTCAAGTTTAAATAAGCCTATAAGGTGCTACGGTACTATGATGTCGTTGTTTACAGTCTCATTCTTAGGTTTAATATGGGAATTCACACGATGGAGAAAAAACTTATGCGTAAGTTATCTTATTTCTTTTGTTCTTGCAGATACACCGTATGGGGCCGACATTTGAGGCCTATGTACAGACGTCGAGGCAACTTCAAGACCACTTCCGGGTTAGGAAACCACTGTATTACTTGAAAGTTGCTCAAGTAATAGTGCCAAATTTCTACCTTACGCTCCCATTTCACATTCGATGTAGGCACATAGTACAACCGTTGAAATATATGAACAACTTCTAATCATGTGAGGTATTCTTAAATTTTCAAGGTGTTCAATTCCTTTGTTGTCGTTTCTTTTGATTAACCATTTTTTTAATCATTTGCAGAAGTTCCTGTCGCTAAGCCTAAGAAACTTCCTTTTCAGGTAATACTGATAATTCTCATATGTCTATAGATTTTTAACCCATAATATATATTAGTTCTCGATTCAATTTTATATGCAACTTTTAAAGATTTTATGGAATGCTTCTAACTCATAATCTTTCATTGGATACTTGCAGGTCAATTTCTGGGGGCTGGAGCCCGGGTGTTTAGGTGCTAAAACGCGCTCTAAAAAGGGTGGATTTGGGTGCTAAAATGGTGGTTGAAGTGGTTGCGTTTGAATACTAAAATGGGACTGAAATGGGTGCATCTGGGGCTAAAGTGGGGCCTTAAATTGGTGGGTTTTGGGTATTGAAACGGTGAGCGTCTAACATGTATAGTATTCTAATTGAATGAAAATTATCGGTGCCTACCACGTGTTTGGTGAAAGCCATGAAAGAATTGGACTGTCGTAAGTTTATTTCTTGGGAATTGTTTGTGTTACTTATTGAAACTATTTACAATGAGAATGTTGAAGAATTGCTTATTAAAATATTAACTTATAGGAATTGTTGTTATAATGAAATGTAGTTCTTATGGATGTTTGGGTATTTGGCACGTGATTCAGTTGGATTAGATATATGTGGCCTGTAGGTCTGCGAGACATGTAGCACAAAAAATCGTTTTGGATTTTATAAAACTTTTATGATATATTCACTTAAAATCGTTTATATAGCTTATGTGTTTTTTTTACCCACTTTGAAATACAACATCTCAAGATATCTTTTACTTGCTTACTATTTATAAATACTTACTATTTATAAAGACTTTTGAGGATGGAAATGCGAGTACGGTCGGGTTGAGTAACAGGTCAAAATGAGGTCTATCGAAGGCCTTAAAATAGGAGGCTAAATGGGTGAGTCTGTTAGATTGTGTAACGTGTTTTGTCGTTTTGGACTTGGCCCGTTTTTAGCATGCCCTTTTTGGCCCACTCATTTACAGACTTGTTTTCTTATTTCAGTTTGCTTATTGTATTTTCTTAAAAATAATCACATTTTGCCCTCTAAAATTTCAATTACACACAATCTGGGTGCTTAAATACTATTGTTATCTTTCGAAATATTTCAGGTAGAAGAGCAGATTGGTTGCATTTGAATATTTGTGAGCCTTTAATGTCTAACCATCTGTATGGTGTTAGTAGTTTTAATGTTACACCTGTGCAAATCCCGACAGTAGATGGTTCAGTTTCAACATTCCAAATCAGTAATGTTGCGCAGTGTTCTTATACTGGTATGTGTGGCTCACCTGCACTTCAAGGTTTTTCCATATCTTAAAAGAATTTTTACTTATATGTTGTTGCTAATTACTTTAGTGTTTGCCATAATAATGTTGTTTGCGTATAGGTATGCCTGCGACTGCAAGTTCAGTTGGCGAGTAGAGCATTCCACCACCCTTACCTCTGGTTTTAGATTTTTCAAAAGGCGCTATTGTCCGTGATCATGCTTCTGCTGCACGTATGTTAAAATATTTACATTCCCTTTTTCCATTTAATGTGCTTGAATTCTTCCGTCTTATTCAATTTGTACTTGCAGCACGATCATATATAGCGGATCCACATGGGCCACCAGTGCATGGGCCGGCAGCTCCTATGCAGCGTGAAGGTTATGCTTCAGTGTGCATTTTTTATTATTTCCTTATCCAGATGGTTTCATGACGTTGTATTGGGTTGTTTAATTTGCTCCTATGTTACATGTTTACAGGTGCACCATCAGATTATAAGTATTTTGGGAGGGGTGATCAGATATCTGCCCATTGCCATGCTCTGTTTTGGTTAGAGGAAAAGATAGCGGGTCTACCACGCAGTGCTGCTCCGCAATACCATAGATGATAATAATAATGTACACATTAATGATGCTACGAACGCCATGGCTTCCAGTTTTGTTGCAGTCGAATATGGCAGTTTAATTTGAAAGTATTGAAGGCTCCTGAAATCAACAAAAGATGTTACAAACAAGACGGCCCTTATTCAAGGTATGTGTTATTGGTTCTGGTCTCCTACCTTAATTATCATATACACAGTGCTAGGAGGTTATCGAAAAGTTGTTTTAAATGTACATATTATTTCATATAGTGTAATCGTGTGCAGGTTTAGTACATGCTTTCAGTAGTTGTTTTAAGTGGAACTCTTATAGGACGTTTAGTACATGCTTTGAGTAGTTTTAATCGATTTCACGTTTAGTACATGCTTTGAATAGTCGCATTATTAGCCTAACCTGTAATCCTCTGTAGTTGTTTTAACAATTCACGGTTTTACCTGACACACGTACAGACCATTAATCGTCGGCCCGCCGCCCAAAAAAAAAGCAGTAGGGTGGATAGTTTCTTTGACAAATATAGTTTTCTTCCTTGGATGCACAGTTTGCACAACGAAGCTTTCTTTAGTAATAATGTCAAACATGAAATACTGATAACAGAATATGATTTGTTGATTTTTATCTGTGCTTATGTTTCGGCCACAAGATACAAGATGTTGCACAAATGTTACAACGTTGGGAGCAATTCATCTAAAAGGAATGGACCATGCTAGGTTTGCATCTTTGTTACTGTACTTTTTCTATATAGGCTTACTGCCATTTTTTCCTTTAAGTAGGCTTCACTTTTTTTACATTTGTTATTCACATATTATCGTGGCGGCTTGCTAACAACCCGACAACCAAACCAACCCGTTGGACCCTATGGTTACGCTAAGGTTAGTTTTATCTCCAAACATGAAACGGAACCTTAAATATGCGGACCTACACTTCTCCCAAACACCCAAAAGAAACATCGGCAACCATTTGGTGGATATAGTATTGATCGGTGAATTTTCGTAATCGAGCGTCTTCTGCAGGCATTTTAAAAGCTCAAGAATACGTTTCCACCCCGCATTGCTAGGACCAACAAAGGGCTACGGTTTTCGGATAGGCTGCTACAGCAATGTATATTCGGATGACAAGTTTTCGTAATCCTCTAGAGTAGCAGCATCCTACACATTTTCATAGCATGTTCTGCTCTTATTATAGCTGTATCTCATAATTGTGTTTTAGTGTGCTGTGTTACATGGACAAATATGACTATTTAGAGTTAAATAAACATTTATGTCTCTTTTAGATTTGTATATTTTGTATATGATATATAAGATGATTTACTAAACATATATGCCATTTTTGGATCTGTATTTCCTGTTTATGATATATAAGAAACCAGTTTCCTTTTACTTTTCCTTATTAAAAGTTGGCTATATTTATATGGTACTGGAAGCTTCAATATGAAGCACATAAACAACTGTTTAGGGCAACTTATATTTGATGCATTTGATATAATGTATCACATGCTAATGTTGCTAAAAGCCAGGATAATGCTTGATGGTTTTCTCTGATTGGTTTCATGGGGATGTCTGAATTTCTCGATGAGAATTGAAGCCAGTGACACGAGAAGAATAACGGCACCAAAAAACAGGCTCACCCGCAACGCGGCGGCCCGTCGCCATTCTCGTTATCTATAAAACAAAAGTCCCATATTTCTTGATTTAACAAGAAAATTTACAAAACAAATTTTGGTTGTTTCTTCGTTTTTCTTTGTAACCCAAATCCTACTCTTTCTTTCTTTAAACACGTTTTCTCTATTTTAAGTATTTTGTTAAGATAAATTTCCTTTCAAAATTTCAACAAAACTAAAGATGAAAAACAAGATAACTTTTTCTACAATTAAACACATCCTTAGGATGGTGGCAGTCGTGCTTCCAAAATCATCCATACCTCCCAAATCCACCAATAATATCATTCCATCTCATTCCACCTCATTCATACTTTTTTCATACCTCCCAACCCCTTTTTAGTGGCAACCATGCCTTTTTCATACCTCCCAACTAAATCCATAGCATCATATATATTAAGCTTATACATAATGCATATAAACTTATACATTCTCCTGAACTAAATCCATGCCGTGGAATCATATATTGCTGCCGAGCCTTGCCGATGGAGCATGCCGGCTAGGTGGCGGCGGTGTTCACCGCCGGCATGGTGATGCCGTTGTCCACTGCCACCGGCATGCCCATGCCGGCGGTGAACACCGCCGCCACCTAGCCGGCATGCTCCATCGGCAAGGCTCAGCAGTAATATATGATTCCACGGCATGGATTTAGTTCAGGAGAATGTATAAGTTTATATGCATTATGTATAAGCTTAATATATATGATGCTATGGATTTAGTTGGGAGGTATGAAAAAAGCATGGTTGCTACTAAAAAGGGGTTGGGGTATGAAAAAAGTATGAATGAGGTGGAATGAGATGGAATGATATTATTGGTGGATTTGGGAGGTATGGATGATTTCGGAAGCACGACTGCCACCATTCTAAAAAACTTTTTTTAGAAAGTCAACAGTTATATTACCAAACAAAACCAACGATATAAACAAAAGGCATCCAACCTTCATAATCGAGACGATTAAAGAAGATTGGACCCAAACAAACACCCGAGAGGGCTGCTCCAAAATGACACAATACAAACTTGTCACAGACTCGTACACATATACATACACATAAGGCCAAACCATATTTAAGACCAACACCTTAGTTCTAAGAAATAAAAGTAGGTAATCAATTTGGTTTTGTATTCCTTTAAACGCTATTTTGGGATGTATTTTTCCTTCCTTGCGATTCTTGCCATAAGGTTGTTTTGATAATTCTGCTGCATAAAAACATACAAATTCGGCCAATAGCTCCAAATTATATCACACGACAATATGTTTTCACTTAAGTTTCCGTGTTTAAATATGTAATAAATTATACTAGTAATATTTTGTTTCGAGAGATTATGAAAATTTCAGCTTGATTGGGTTTTCTTTTTCTTAATTTTTTTCGTATATAAGAGGCTAAAACATGGTGATTGGGTCTTCCTTTATATGCACGTACAATATTTTTTAAATGGTTCAGTTCATGTTTTCTTTTAATAATAATTTCAAAGAGACCGTATGACTACGGATCATATAAGTTAAAACAACGGATGGGTCAAAATCTTTGTACTCATTGATACACGCACTGATATAATAATTGTGGAGCCTTAGAATAACAAATATTACGACTATTTTTTTTATAAATCTTAGCGAAACACAAATTTAAGATCCACAAAGATTTAAAATTATTTGATACAATAATTAATTTTGAATGTTAGTGGAGTGTCACTTCTCAAAGATGCCATAAACTTTGTTTAATCTTATTGTTACTCCTTAATTCTTGTGATAAAACAGCGTATTAGTGCTTAGCATGCATTAACTTCAACAAAATAAATAAAGAATAAAACACTTCTACTTGCTTATTATTTCAAAATGTTCTTATTTCTTAATCTTTTTTCATCTCATCCGAATAAATAGAGGGCTAATTAACAGTTAGCACTTCTCATTTTGTTACAGAGTATTAGCTTTAACATGAGTTTCAAAATCCTAGTTAAATATACGGAGTAGTAATATTTAACACTTCTCATTTTGTTACGGAGTATTAGTTTTACCATGAGTTTCAAAATCCTAGTTCAATACTGTTCAGCCCCAATTCAAATAATGCTCTTTCTTTTTGTGTTGTTTTAACTTAATTGTATACGATCAAATATGAAAAGTAAAAATTGATAAAGTTTACCATGTTACTTGTATTAGAAATCAATATTACAAAATTTAAATAATGCCATAATTAATTAGTCTAAGTTAAAACTATTACTATTTTTCAAAAAGTAATAAGTACTCAATAATTATGTTATTTTTAAGTTGCGTTAGATATTTTATTTGGCGATAAGAACAAAAGAAGAATTAATCGGTCGTTTCAAGTTGGTTTATTAAGGCAGAAAAAGACACCTTTGCCATAGAATTGGATAATACGGAGTATTGTTTTGATAGTACGAAGGGGTAATCTGGTACGGATTATGGGTACAGATATTGTCTCCCAGTCAGTAAACACGGCACAAGAACAAGGGAAGTGTGATTATATAATCCTTAATTTTTTTAGACACAAAATATAATTTGTGCTTAACCGACCACAAAACTATATAATCGTCAAAGATACATGCTACTACAAAAATTGCGAAAGTAACCGAGTTTATAAAATATCGGGAAGTAGCCAAACATTACACAAAAAAAGTAAACTATAGTGATTAAACTCATTAAAGTATAACAGTAACATTAGCGTCTTCTTTATTTTCTTTTAAGAATATGATGATAAAGTCAATAATGCTCTACTTCTCATCGAGCTGTTGAGTTAATGGTTAAACATGGAAAATTTATGTATATTTTTGACACGATTATGGAGTCGGTATATCTAAAAAGTAACATGTAACATTCATCGGGATATTATGTGTGGCAACTAGCTTTTCGAATCTTACGGAAGGCTGTATTGTCTATCAAACTACTCCGAATTACAGTTAACTGTAAAAATAACTAGTTGACTAGTTAGTTTTTTGCTTGGACCTTAAAAACATAGAACCAGACAAATGATTTAGTTTTTGTGAATGGTGTCATGGTGAAGCTTTTCCAATGGACATGGTTCCATGTTTTGGAATTGTAGTCAAATATAAACATTTGAACTAGTATTAGTGGAGTATTAAACAACTTGTAGCGTGGGATGCATGGCATTGGTATGTGATTGTGAAGATAATACCAAGAAACTATTTGGACTTTTGTCACCACTCAAAGCTGTTTTAGTTCTGGCATTAAACATTGTTTCAATAAGTAAATGCATGCTAATCGTGGTTGGATTCGATTATAATGGCCTAATCCAATCTCTAGATATCATAACAAATTTGTGTTTTCTTGTGAAATAATTCCTTTAATGGGCACAATCGAAAAGAAGATAGCTTAATTAAATCATGCATATATACAAAGTATTTAATTAGTGTTTAGTTTTTTTTTGGAAAAAAGCTGGAAATTATATTAGACAAGGCTCTAAATGAGAGCCAAAACAAGAAACAAAGAGAACCAAGATACAAGAACACTAGCAACAAAAAAAGCTACTCGACAAAACCGGCGGTGTCAATCATGCCTCTGGAAAAAAAAAAAACTCATACTATTATAAGGAGATATGGAGTTTGAATTGATATCTCATTGAATACGATACACACACATATATACATGAGTACAAGTAGGTTAACTTAAATACTGGACCAAGCCCTACCAATGTAAATGGGCTGGACTATACAATATATACTACTAATACGCCCCCGCAGTTGGAGCGGGAGGAGGACGAACGCTCAAACTAGAGCGGAACTCAATAAAAAGTGGAGATGGAAGTCCCTAGGTGAAGATATTTGCGTACTGGTATCGCGAAGGAACATGAAGCACCCGAATATGACCAGTGGCAACAAGGTCACGAACAAAGTGGATATCTATCTCAATGTGCTTCGTACGTTGATGTTGAACCGGGTTAGATGATAAGTAGACAGCACTGACGTTATCACAGTAGACAAGAGTAGCTGAGCGTATTGGAACAAGAAGCTCCCGAAGTAGATTCTGAACCCAAGCAGTCTCGGCAACAACATTAGCGACACCACGATACTCCGCTTCTGCACTTGAGCGAGAGATAACGTGTTGTCGCTTGGATGACCAACTGATGAGGTTATCGCCGAGAAAGACACAATATCCTGAGGTAGATCGTCTGGTAGACGAGCATCATGCCCAATCTACGTCAGAGTATGCAATAAGTTGTGTCGTGGGGGACCGATATAACTGTAAACCATGATCTAAAGTGCTACGAATATATCGCAAAATGCGTTTTAGGGCCGTGTAATGAGGTTCTCGTGGATCATGCATAAATAAACATATCTGTTGCACCACATAAGAAATATCAGGACGAGTGAAGGTCAGGTACTGTAAAGCACCAGCTAAGCTACGAAATAGAATAGGATCCTCAACTGGGTCACCATCAGGTCCAAGTTTGGACTCAGTACCAACAGGTGTCTTGGACGGGTTGCAGTTAAGCATGTGGGCCCGCTCAAGTATCTCGGTGGCATATTTCTCCTGAGATAAAAATAGACCAGAAGAGGAGCGGCAAGCTGAAATGCCGAGGAAATAGTTGAGCGGGCCAAGATCTGTCATAGAAAACTCACTATGTAGCGATGAAATGATCCGATGCAGGATTGATGATGATGAAGCTGTAAGAATAATGTCATCCACATATAAAAGAAGATAAGCCGTGTCATTGCCCTGCTGGTAAATGAATAATGATGAATCACTATGACTATGCTGGAATCCAACTCGTAAGGCATAACTAGAAAATCGCTGAAACCATGTTCGAGGGGCCTGTTTGAGTCCATAAAGCGATTTCTTGAGTAGGCATACATAATCAGGATGAACAGAGTCAACAAAACCAGGTGGCTGATGCATGTAAACTGTCTCGGATAGGTGACCGTGAAGAAATGCATTCTTCACGTCAAGCTGATGAATAGGCCATGCACGAGAAACTGCCAAGCTGAGAACAGTACGAATAGTAGCCGGTTTAACAACCGGGCTAAATGTCTCATCACAATCAATGCCTTGTTGTTGACTACGACCATTAGCAACAAGGCGTGCCTTATAACGACTGAGAGAACCATCTGCATGAAATTTGTGTTTAAACAACCACATAGATCGTACTACATTTACATTTTGCGGTTGGGGAACAAGAACCCACGTATTATTACTAATAAGAGCATTATATTCGTCTTGCATAGCATGTTTCCAATTAGGGTTGCGAAGGGCAAAGTTGTGAGAACGAGGAACAGGTGACTGAGCGGTGACATGGAAAGAAAATTTTGGGTTGTTTTTGACAGTGCCTACCTCCGAACGTGTGACCATGGGATGTGTTTTAATAACTTTGGTATGGTGAGAAGGCTGTTGTTGATGGCTTGAAGTAATGGGCTGTTGAGATTGAGTATGTTGGGTTGTGACTGCTGGTTGGGTTGTGGTTGTACTGGGCCGAGAGAATGAATCTGGTTAAGGCATATTTTGTATACTGGAGTGAGATATAGGTGTACTGTTGTGAGGTAAAGTTGTATTTGGTGTAGGGGAAGTAGGATCAGGGAGGTTATTAGGTTCATGTGTAAGTGTAGGTGTAGGTGTAGTAAGTAAACGCATGGCTATAGGAGATGGATGGTCATCCAAGTCTAGGAAATTATAGGAATTACATGCGTTGGGTTTATCAGCTCTAAAAGAGAATATTTGTTCATCAAACTTAACATGTCTAGATATAATTATTTTGTTAGTATTAATGTCTAGACATCGATAGCCACGGTGATGGGAAGGATATCCTAGAAATATACACCGAGAGGCACGGGGTTCAAGTTTGTGAGACGGATAAAGGTGTGGATAGCATAGACAACCAAAAGTGCGTAGGTGCGTGTAAGTAGGTTTATTTTTAAATAATTTAGTGAAAGGTATTTCATTGTTGATAGCAGTTGATGGTAATTTAAGTAAGTGAATAGCCATGAATAGAGCCTCGACCCAGTATTGTGGGGGTAGTTTTGCTTGAAAAAGTAGAGTACGAATTATGTTATTGATGGTTCGTATCATTCTTTCCGATTTGCCATTTTGTTGAGATGTTTTAGGGCATGAGAATCTAAATTGTATTCCATGGGTATAAAAAAATGTATGAAATTGGTGGTTATCAAACTCACCTCCATGGTCACATTGGAAGGATTTGATTGTAGTGTTAAATTGTGTTTGGACATACTTATGAAATTGTAAAAATTTATCAAACACATCATTCTTCTTACATAAAGGGTAAATCAAAAGAAAATGAGAATAGTGATCTAAGAAAAGGACGTAATATTTAAAACCACTTACACTCGGGATCGGGGAAGTCCAAAGATCCGAGTGTATAATATCAAACATGTTCTCAACACAAGAATTGGAAATAGAAAAAGGCAACCTAACATGCTTGCCAAGTTGACATGCATGGCACAAAGATGAAGTCTTTGTTTTATTACAATCGATCAAATTATTGGAAATTAAAAAACGCAACACTTCATTTCCCGGGTGACCGAGACGTTGATGCCACGTTGATTGATCGGTAGTCACAAAGGCGGTGTGAGACTTGGTAGGAGGCAATACGGGGCATAAGTCTCCGTTGCTATTACATCGGAGAAGCAGATGGCGGGTCCATAGATCCTTCACAGAAAAACCAAAAGGATCAAACTCAATAGAACACAAATTATCGCGAGTAAATTGACGCACTGATATGAGATTTTTGATTATATTGGGTGTGACAAGGACATTTTGTAAGTGTAAAGGTCTATTGAGTGATGGCAACATGCAATGACCAGATGTTGTAACAGGTATTGAATTACCATTTCGAACAAATATAGACGAAATATTGCTAGTATTAGTAATGGAAGTAAGGTTACCTGCATCCGAAGCAAGGTGGGATGTAGCCCCGGTATCCATGTACCAACTTGGATCCCCGTATTCTTGAACAGTCATTGCATTGAAGGATTCAGGGAGAGTGGTAGGCTGATCCAATGGCCCGTATACAACCCGAGGACCCCAATTAGAACCTGTTGGGACTGTTGGTCCAGGAACTCCTGTTGGACCGAATGCACTGTGTGGTCCAGATGATGGACTTCGACCTAAAATACCCCTGGACTGATGTGTTGGTTGTTGTTGACTGCCATTCCATATATTGCTATGATTATTTCCAGTATACATTGTATTACCACGTTCCATGCTTTTATCCTCTTGATACCCCATACCCATACGAGTAGGAGGCATCATACGTACAATAGTCCGAGACCCCATATTACTCCATTGCTGAGCTGAGCCACGAGCAGTATTGATACCACTATGACGATTTCCATTCGAACCTACATGCAAATAACGACACCTTTCACCATAATTACAAGCACCTCTTTGAAAGTTACGATACACTTGCTTGTTGGAGTTGTTTTTCGTGTTGTTGTTGCTTGTAGCCATGAGGATAGTAGGCGAGGAGGTTGTGTCACGAGATCCTGTACGATGTTGTTTGCGATTCATACGAGACTCCTCGAGTAGGAGCATCGAGCGAGTCTCGAGGAGAGTCAATGGTTGCTTGCTATGACGGATTATGCTAGCCACATGTTCATACCGATCACCGAGTCCATTAACCGCGTACATGACGAGGTTCTTGTCATCAACAGCCAATTCAATATTTGCCAAGAGGTCAGCAGTGACCTTGATCTTTTTGAAGTATTCGGCTATTGAGAGGTTACCGAGTTCCATTGAACGGAGCTCTTCGTGTAGTTTCATGGCTCGGGCTTCCTTGTTGTTGTGGAAGAGATCTTCAAGGCTCTGCCAAACATCCTTCGCGGACACGTTTTTCTTGAGTACTGTTTGCAGCAGTGAAGTAGAGATGGTACCATATATCCAGACTTTCACGAGAGAGTCCAATTTCTTCCATTCAGTCGAGTTTGCGCTAGTGCAAACAAAAGTGCCATCGAGAAGACCTTGGACACCAAAACTGTGACAGTGAGATGTAAAAAGTTCACACCATGCATCGTAATTGAGTTGATCTAGATCAAGCACAAGCGGGACAAAGGACTTGATGTTAGTAACACCAAAATTTTTGTCCATGTTAACAGGTGGTGGGGGTGGTGGATTTTCGTTAACCATGATGAGAAAGGAGGTAGATTAGGGTTGTGAAACATTTGAATTGGAGATGGGAGCGTGGGAGAGGAGAGAAATAAGGGAGGTAGTTTTGTTTTAGTAAGGCTCTGGTACCATATTATAAGGAGATATGGAGTTTGAATTGATATCTCATTGAATACGATACACACATATATATATACATTAGTACAAGTAGGTTAACTTAAATACTGGACCAAGCCCTACCAATGTAAATGGGCTGGACTATACAATATATACTACTAATACATACCTCTCAACCCACCAATAATATCATTCCATCTCATTCATACTTTTTTCATACATCTCAACCCTTTTTTAGTGGCAACCATGATTCTATACCTCAACTAATTTTATTTTTTTATTTTTTATTTTTTATTTTCATAAATTATATTAAACAATTTAATAAAAACATAAATATTTCATTACTAATCAAAAGAACATTACAATACTTGGGAAAAAAACATAATTATTTCTAAAAATCGGTAGGCCATCCATATTTCGCCGCGTACTCACGTTTTTTCTTAAGAGCGATTTCTCGCATAACGGATTGGTTATGTGCTCGTGCGGCTTGTTATAGAACTTCATAGCCCGAATCATAGCCTTTTCTTCAGCATTAGCGAGTTGTGCCGCCATCAACTTTTTGGCCAATTCATCATTTGCACGTTTTTTTTCCATCGCCTCCTCCAACATTTGTGCTTTCTTTGCCGTGTAGCTCTCGAAGTTCTCAACAACACTATTCTTTGTCGACGCCTCACTATCGGTCTTTTTCCCTTTTCTTTTACATGTAGGAGTTGTGTCGTCATTTAGATCGGGAATAACAGTTTCGACATTGTCATTGCTTCCCGACGGTCAAAAAATGCCAAACGGTCAAAAAATAGTAAATGCTCCAACGTTCAAATTCTTCCAAACCGTTGAAGCATGAAATGCCGCCCAAGCCAAACCGTGGAGGTGGCAGCGGTGTTCACCGCCGGTATGGGCAATACCGCAGCCCATAACGCCGCCACTGCCACCACCCTAAACAAACTTAAGCAATAGAGAGAACGTCATAGGGTCTTTCGTAAGCTAAACTCAACGATATCTGATTATTTTATTGCAATTCAAGGTGTTTGGATTTCTAATGGTAAAAGTCTTCTCATTATTTCGGTTTACGCCCCTCAAGAATGTTCTGAAAAAAAAATGTTATGGGACTATTTTGTATTATGTGATTGATAATTGGAATGGTGAAGTAATTATTATGGGGGATTTCAATGAAGTTCGATCGTCTGAAGAAAGATTCGGGTCTATTTTCAATAAGCAAGGTGCTGACGTTTTTAATTCTTTTATTTCTTTGGGAGGTTTGGTGGATGTTCCTTTGGGAGGTTGCTCGTTTACATGGAGTTCATAAGTCGGCTTCAAAAATGAGCAAGTTGGATAGATTTTTAATCTCAGAAAGTTTAATGGAGTCTTACCCGAATATTTCTGCCATCACTTTAGATAGGTACTTGTCGGATCACAGATTAATTTTATTACGGGAGGTTTGTATTGATTATTGTCCCGTTCCTTTTCGGTTATACCATTATTGGTTTGAATTAGAAGGTTTTGATAAATTTGTGGAAGAAGTTTGGAATGATCCTAGTGTTTCGGACTCGAATGCCATGTTACGTTTTATGAAGAAGTTGAAACTTCTAAAACTTAAAATTCGTAACTGGATTAAAGTCAAGAAAGAGAGTTTGAATAATCAGAAGGCTCATCTTAAAGATAGGTTGTCTGATATTGATGCGGATTTGGACAAAGGCGATATTAATTCTTCTATTCTTAACAAACGTGCGAACATCATAAAGGATCTCCAAAATTTGTATAGAGTAGAATCTTTGGAGGCGGCTCAAAAATCAAAGATTAAATGGGCGATTGAAGGAGATGAAAATTCCAAATATTTTCATGGTATTCTAAACAAGAAAATGAGTCAATTAAGTGTTCGTGGTATCTTAGTTGATGGTGTTTGGATTGACTCCCCGAGCGAGGTGAAGAATGAATTTTATATGCATTTTAAGAATCGCTTTGATTGTCACGTGTCATCTCGTTTTATTCTTGACATGAATTTTCCTAATACTTTATCGGTGGATCAGAGGGATGATATGGAAAGACACGTTTCAAAGGATGAAATTAAAAGGGTTGTTTGGGATTGTGGTTCAGACAAGTCCCCGGGTCCCGATGGCTTTACGTTTGGTTTTTACCGTAGATATTGGAGTCTTATAGAAGATGATGTCAACGATGCTGTCTACTATTTTTTCCACCATGGTACGTTTCCTAAAGGGGGTAACTCTTCTTTTATTGCTTTGATTCCTAAAATGCAAGATGCTAAAATGGTTAAAGATTTTAGACCAATTGGTTTAATTGGAAGTTTGTATAAAATAATTGCTAAGATCCTGGCAAATCGGTTAGTTGGTGTGTTAGGTGAATTGGCTAGTGAAGTGCAATATGCTTTCGTTGCCAATAGGCAAATTCTTGATGGGCCATTTATATTGAACGAGTTAATTCAATGGTGTAAGTCTAAGAAGAAGCAAACTTTGGTTTTTAAAGTTGATTTTGAAAAGGCTTATGATTCGGTTCGGTAGGACTATTTAAGATGATGTTTTAAAGAAATTTGGTTTTGGTGATCGTTAGTGTAGATGGATTCAAATATGCTTATCTTTTTCTAGGGGATCTATTCTTGTGAATGGGAGTCCTACGAATGAGTTTCAATTCCAAAAAACTCTTAAACAGGGTGATCCTCTTTCACCATTTTTATTTATATTAGTTATGGAAAGTCTTCATTTATCGTTTCAGAATGTGGTTCGTGAAGGCATGTTTAAGGGCGTCTCCATTGGGTCGAATTTGCATTTATCCCATTTGTTTTACGCCGATGATGTTGTGTTTATGGGACAATGGAGTGATTCGAATATAAATATCATTGTTTAAGTTTTGGAATGTTTCTTTCGTGCTTCTGGCTTCGGATAAATTTGCAGAAAAGCAAGCTAATGGGGATAGCGGTTGATGATGATAAAGTGTTGCATGCTGCCCACTAAATTGGTTGCTTGACATTCACGACTCCGTTCTCTTATCTTGGCGTAAAAGTGGGAGGTATGATGTCTCGTACTCAAGCTTGGGAGGAAGTTGTTAACAAACTGCTGACTAGGCTATCTAAATGGAAGATGAAGACCCTCTCTATAGGTAGACGTTTAACTCTTATTAAATCGGTGTTAGGCTCGATACCAATATACTATATGTCTATGTTCAAAGTCCCTTTACAGGTGTTAAAGATAATGGAGGCTATTCGTGGTCGTTTTTTCAATGGGGTGGACGTTAAAGAAAAAAGATTGATGTGTGTTTCATGGAGAAATGTTTTGGCGTCTAAAGATAAAGGGGGGGCTTGGAGTGTCGAGTTTTTATGCTTTGAATCGGGCTCTTATGTTTAAATGGGTTTGGCGATTTAGGAATGATAATAACTCGCTATGGGCTACGGTTTTTAAGGCGTTGTATGGTGAGAATGGTTCTCTTGGATCTTTATCTAAGCATGCCTCGACCTGGTTGGATATTGTTCGAGATTTGGAAAAGCTTAAAAACCGCGGGATTGACTTACTTGATTTTATTAAGAAAAGAGTGGGTAATGGTGAGAATACTCTTTTTTGGAAGGATGTTTGGAAGGGAGATGTGTCATTTAAATCTTTATATCCAAGAGTCTTTGCTTTGGAATCAAATAAGAACATCACAGTGGCGCATAAGTTGGTTCAGGAAAATGCAGGGGTGTCTTTACGGCGTTGTCCAAGAGGTGGGGTGGAGTTTGAGCAATTTAATAGTTTATTGGAAAATTTAGAAGGTTACTCGCTTCCTGAGATGCATGATAGGTGGGTTTGGTCTTTAATGGGCTCGGGTGAGTTTTCTGTTGCTTCAATTAGGAGATATATCGATGATGATATGTTACCTGATGTCTCTTCTAAAACTAGATGGTTAAAAGCAGTTCCTAAAAAAGTTAACGTTCATGCTTGGAAGGTTAAGTTGGATAGTTTGCCCACTCGGTTTAACTTGTCCCGTAGAGGACTGGATATTTAGTCGATTTTATGTCCGATTTGCAGTAAGGTTGCTGAAACCACGAGTCATATTTTCTTCTCATGTTCTATGATAAGAGATATTTATCGGAAGCTTTCTACTTGGTGGGATTTCCAGTTATCAGGGGTTTCTTCATTTGAGGAGTGGAGGATTTGGTTGTCAAATATTCATCTTCAAGGTCTTCGTAAAGAGGTGCTATAAGGAGTTTTCTATATCATATGGTGGCTTGTTTGGAATTTTCGAAATAAGTTGATTTTTGGTTTGAGTTCCCCTCTTAAGGCGACATTATTCGATGATGTAGTGGCTCGGGACTTTTCTTGGTGTAGCTATAGATGTAAGCTAAATGTTAGTTGGACTGATTAGGTGAAAAACCCGTTTCTTTTTATTTTGTAATGTTGTTTCTCTATAAAATCCGCCATTCAATTTTTTTTTTTTTTTTTTTTTTTTTTTTTTTTTTTTTTTTCAGCAGCAAGATGGAGGGGAAAATGTCATCATCTTTAACCTTTGTAACCATGTCTGGTTCGGCATTAATAATACGGTTCCTCCATTTCCATAATTAGTGTTTAGCATGTAATTAGCTAGCCATATATTCACACACCTCGATTATTCATCAAACAGTATATCTAGAGCCGTCCCTGAATTTTTGAGTGCCCTGGACGATATTACATAATGAGACCTTTCGAGAATAAATATTGTATATAAAGTGTCACCATTTATATGATACAATGCAATTATTTTTTAAAATATTTAACATATTACTCATTTAAAATATTTTCTCATATAAATACTTTTTTCTTCATGAAAAATATTTGTGCACAGATATATAATTGTTAACGAGACAAATTTTGAAGCTCTAAAATTTTAAAAAACCCGAGCAGTCGTCCATCTTATACACCTCAAAGACGGCGTGGGTTTATATCATGATAAAATCAAGCTCAAGACATAAACCATCTCATACAAGCTCGTACCATTGGACAAGTCTAACTATGCATCAAAACAATTACTTTAATGAGATAAAAGCAAGTTAAGTGGTTTGTACATGGACTTAACGATATTATTGATGCATAATGGCCTTACATTGCATTAAGAATAGAAAAAACGTCACACGGCATTGTTTTGAATATTACTCGACAATCATATCATACACGATTGTCCTTTTCCGGTTATTTCAAACCAAGTAATTAAAATTGTTCTTCCAAAATTAAGAACATGACACAATTTATCTAATTCCCTCTCGTGATCCCTTGATGACTTCCATTGAAAGGGCAACAGTCCTATAAATATTCTCTTACATGCTAGTAAATGGACTTTTAACAAGTTTTGTCTCCTGTTTGTACTTACTTTTAAAAAAAATGTACAACTGTAGAGGAGTATTTTTGTCAGGAAAGTTGTGATATTAACAGCTCAACAACTCACTTTCATGAAATATCGTGTTAGTCTTGTGCAAACCTAATAATGCATTTGGGTACATAGACCGACCATATTTAATGAACATTGCATTTAGAGTTCACTTTTGATTTGTCAAAGTAACTTATGAGGAACTAATATAAAAAAACAAAGAAATGCATATTAAAGCAGCCAAATAATGAAATTTCGTTGCTCTAGCAATACCGATTAGGTGCGAGCTTTTTTGACTAATGAGCCATTTATACAAACTAAAAAGAAACAATGATCTAACGTTTTAAGTTAAAATAATGTACGATCATTCAACTCATGAAGACTTTTATCGTATAAATTTAAGATAGGAAGGAATAGCGCACCTAACTTTAGACGACACATAATGGAGGGTGAGCCATCACGGCATCACCCTCACCCTCGCATATCACGCGCCAATTCCACTGTATGGCCTTTCGGTCACGTGCGAAGCAAAGGAAAAAAATGAGTGACTAGTGAGGGTGTTCATTATTCATTTTTCTGTGTATGTATTTTGTGAGATATGTTTATATAAAATGGGGTATATTTTGGAGGTGAGATGGAGTAGTGAGTAGTGACCATTTTGTTTGAAAGTTGAAGGAAGCTGTGATGTACGGGATGTTGATGTGGCGGTAAAGAGTGTTGTTAACATTGTGTTTAGCCCTTAACAAATCTTATTTAACCTGACATTTTTTATGCATATCAAAAGTGAATTGATTTGTACACAAGATTTTGTATGACACTTATTTTCTGATTGTAGAAATTATTTATTCAAAAAAAAAAAAAAATGCAAATCACCTTCCATATCAAAATGCTCGTCAAAATATTTTTACTACACCATAATGCTCATCATGAGAGTAACCTTTTGATTTGAACAGAAACTTAATTTAGTTTATATATTAATATGATATTTACTGCTAGTAGATATTAATATTTCTAAATCAGAAGTGATTAGAACTTTAGAAGTGTAAATAGGGAATTTCCCCTTTTAATAATCAGTGCGTAATAATACGGTACTATGAAGTGTAAAAACTAAAACAAAACATATGGTGGAGAAATTGCAAGTTGTTGCTAATCAATTGGGTCATTGGATTCTTAATGGTATAAACGGCAGGATCTTCTGAATATTTTAAGGTAGACTAAGTAGTACCTAAGAATTATTTAAGATTCCTAGGCCTACCAAATCTGACTAAACTTTTTCTTAATCATGTTATTTACCCATTTTGCCCAACTGCTTCTATAAATTTCGAGAATTAATTGGCACACTCTTAGGGTCCGTTTGTTATGGGGGGTTTAACCTTTGGGTTGGACTCAAAGTTAAAAATGCATGTTTTGTACAAATTCAAGATCTAATTATCTTGACTTAATGACAAATATAAAGGGTTTAAGAATTCATAACAAATAGGTGAGATTTGCTTCACATTTCTAAAATGGTGGGCCCAAACACATTATCTATCACTTATTTTTTTTTTCTTTAACTTTTTTATTATACAAAAATTACTAAATTATAAATTATAATAATTATTTAATATTTTAATAATATATTTTCTCTCTCTTCATTTATTTTTATCAAATCCAAATCCAAATAAAAAACCAAATTCAAATCCTAATCCTAATCCTATACCCATCTATAAACCAAACGGACCCTTATTTCTTATTTGCACATTTAAATGTACAAACTGATAAAGTAACATATAATAAATATATACAGTTGTTGAATCCACAATTAAAATATGCAAATAAGAAATTAGAATGTGCAAATAACCTCTCATAAGTTTCAATCATTCATCTTCACTTACATTCTAACATAATAACACCATAAGATTCTCTCTTTAACTGAAACCGAAATGATTCACACAATGATTGATAACATAATGGGCTCGAGCCTGTTCATCCCATGGGCGCCGAAGAGCAACACGTCCCATAAGAATTACGATCAATATGATACATGATTCACTATTTAATTTGTTGTGAAGTATATTTAAGAATTATTGAAATATACTGTAGCTTTATAAACTAAACTGTGAACAAGTCTAAGGGGTGTTTTGTTATTTTTGGAAGTTGATTTTAGTTTTGTTTGTGTTTGTAGGGTGCCAAAGATCAAGGACTGAAAGTGTGTCCGTGTCAAGACTTCAAGGGAGGTAAGTGGAAATATGAAGACCAAGGCTTTAAAAGATTTTTTTTTTTCCTTAATTTGTGTGAGCATTAGTCTTTTACTGTATGTTTTATCTCCCAGTTTTTATAGTAGCGTTGATATGGAGTTATAAAAACTAAAGGGGGTGATTGGTTAAATTTATACATAGTGAGTCTTTAGTGTTTTCTATAAAGTTTACAAGAATACTCTAAATTATTGTTTTTGATTAAATAAAACAATGACAATAATTTTACAAAAAACAGAAAGAAAAGATTATACTAGCTATATCTATTTCTTGTTGTAGTCAGAAAAAGAGAACACATGAAACATAGTTGCAATTAATGAACAAAGACTGCCACCAAAGAGATAAAAGCAATGCATAAAGAAGAGGCATTTTTGTCGCTATAACAACTCTAAGCCACCATTGAGGCTTTGATTTGGGATGTCTTAAGGACAAATACCAAATTCTGACATGTTTTTACATTATTGCAAATACAATCTTAAAAGAACTCACCACTTCCAGCATATTACACAGAGAATAAGTCAGACATTATTTTTCACATCAATAATTTTGTTGTTAAAGAAGAGTAAGTAAGTAAATAATACCACTTCACGCTTTAAAAGATAGCATCCTACAACTTCTTGTTCAATGGGTATTACTTGGTACTTTTGATAGCTGTTTCTCATTTGGTTCAGATACCTTGGATAAAGGTTTAGCAAAATGTGTTATTGCCTTTCAAAAGATCGTTTTTAGCAAACTGTGTCATTGCCTTTCGGAAAAGCAAAATGTGGCTAAACGGTTTTGAAGGATAATGATTTCCTGAAAAACAAAAGTATCTCAAATATCGAATATTTATGCTATTGAAGGAGACTGGCCTGTAATATAGAGAGTCACTTTATTTTGCATACTCTTAGTTTGGTGCATACCAAAGGACAAATCCCCACCATCCATCTAATTTAATCTAATGGTGGGGATTAACCTAAGATTTAATATGAAACCTAAGTCCATGTTTTTCTCCCATTTCTTTATCTTTTTGTCTTTCTAATTATTCTATTTTTATTTTATTTTTTTCTTTTCCCTTTTTTTTGTCTATTTTTCCTATATAACGTATTTTTTTTCCTTTTTTTTTCTTGTTGTAATTTACTTTTTTTTAATGTTTTCTCTTTCCTTTTTTTCTTTTTTAATTCACTTTTTTTTTTTAATAATTCACTTTTTTTTTCACTTTCTTTCCTTTTTTTTCGCGTTCATACTTTTTCGCCTGTTTACTTACGTATTCGCCCGTTTTCATACATTTTTGTCTGTTTTCTTCCGTTTTCGCCTGTTTTCATACTTTTTCGCCTGTTTTCTTACGTTTTCGCCCGTTTTCATCCGTTTTTGTTTGTTTTCATACATTTTCGTCCATTTTCTAACGTTTTTGCCCGTTTTCGTCTGTTTTCTTACGTTTTCGTCCGTTTTCGTTCGTTTTCGTACGTTTACATCCATTTTCATACGTTTTCGTCCGTTTTCAGACGTGCTTTTACGCTTTCAAACATTTTTTTTTTTCTGTTTTCATACATATTTGTCTGTTTTCTTGCGTTTTCATCCGTTTTCTTACGCTTTCGTCCATTTTATACGTTTTCGTCCGTTTTCTTACGTTTTCATACGTTTTCATCCTTTTTCTTTCGTTTTCATCCATTTTTCATACATTTTCGTCCTTTTTCATATCTGTTTTTACGATTTCATATGTTTTTAAATGCTTTTGACCGTTTTCAGACATTTCATATATTTCTGAATATCATAAAAGATATTTTGTGATATTGAGAATATCACAAGTGATATTCCGTGATATTCTTAATATCACAAGTGATTTTCTGAATATCAAATGTGATATTCTTAGATTTTTTAAATATCACAAGTCATATTCTGAGTAACACAAATGATATTATGAATATCATAAGTGATGTTCTGTGATATTCATATTGTCACAAGTAATTTTCTGAATATCATAAGTGATTTTCAACTAATGTTTTTTAACATGAAAATCACAAGTAATGTTCAGAAATCGACAAGTGATATTAAGAATATCACAAGTGATATTCAGAGTATCACAAGTGATACTCTGAATATCAATTGTGATATGAAAATATAAGAAAATCACAAGTGATATTCGTCCGTTTTCATACGTTTTCATCCGTTTTCATTCGTTTTAATAAGTTTTCATCCATTTTCTTTCATTTTCGTCCATTTTTCATACGTTTCGTCCATTTTCAGACGTGCTTTTACGCTTTCATACGTTGTTGTCCGCTTTCAAACATATTCGTCCGTTTTCTTGTGTTTTCATCCGTTTTCGTCTGTTTTCTTACGTTTTTGTTCGTTTTCATACGTTTTCGTTCGTTTATTTCATTTTCGTCCATTTTTTATACATTTTCGTCCTTTTTCATATGTGTTTTTACACTTTCATACGTTTTCATTCATTTTCGTCCATTTTTAAATGCTTTTGGCCGTATTCAGACATTTTCATATGTTTCTAAATATCATAAGAGGTATTCTGTGATATTCTTTGATTTTCTGAATATCACAAGTGATATTCTGAGTACCATAAATGATATTCTGACTATCACATGTGATATTCTGAATATCACAAGTGATTTTCTGAATATCACAAGTGATTTTCAACTAATATTTTGTAACATGAAAATCACTAGTGATATTCAGAAAACCACAAGTGATAGATATTTAGAGAATCACAAGTGATATTCAGAATATCACAAGTGATACTCTAAATATCAATTGTGATATTCAGAATATCACAAGTGATATTCAAAGTATCACATGTGATATTCTGAATATCACAAGTGATTTTCAGAATATCACAAGTGATATTCTGAGTATCACAAGTGATATTCTGAGTACCACAAATGATATTCTGAATATCATATGTGATATTCTGAATATCACAAGTGATTTTCTGAATATCACAAGTGATTTTCAACTAATGTTTTGTAACATGAAAATCACTAGTGATATTCAGAAAACCACAAGTGATAGATATTTAGAGAATCACAAGTGATATTCAGAATATCACAAGTGCTATTCAGAATATTACAAGTGATTTTCAAAATATCACAAGTGATATTCAGAAAATCACAAGTGATACTCTGAATATCAATTGTGATATTAAAAAATGTATGGAAAACGTTAGAAAATTGATGAAAACATAAGAAAATCACAAGTGATATTCAGAAAATCACAAGTGATATTACTAAATATTCAGAAACGTAAGAAAATAGACAAAAATGTAAGGAAATGGACGAATACGTATGAAAATGGACAAAAACGTATGAAAGCGTAAAATCACGTATAAAAACGGACAAAAACATATGAAAAATGGATGAAAATAAAGGAAAACTGATTAAAACAGACAAAAACATATTAAAAAGAACTAAATTGAACGAAATCGGACGAAAACGTATGTAAATGGACGAAAATGGGCGAAAACGTACGAAATAGACGAAAATGTATGAAAGCGTAAAAACACATCTAAAAACGGACGAAAACGTATGAAAAATAGATGAAAGCGGACGAAAACGAATGAAAACATATGAAAACGAACGAAAACATAAGAAAATAGGCGAAAACGTATGAAAAGGGTCGTAGACGGGCAAAAACGTAAGAAAACGGATAAAAACGTATGAAAACAGACGAAAACGTATGAAAACAGAAAAAACGTCAATAAAATGACGAAAACGTAAAAATGGACGAAAGCGTATGAAAACGGACGAAAACGTATATAAATGAACGAAAATGGATGAAAACGTAAAAAAACGGACGAAAACAGACGAAAACATTTGAAAAGAGACGAAAACATAAAAAAATAGGTGAAAATGTTTGAAAACAGACGAAAACGTATGAAAACAGACAAAACGTATATAAACGTATGAAAACGGACAAAAACGTATGAAAACGAACGAAAATGTATAAAAACGAACAAAAACGTTTGAAAACTTGTAAAAAGGACGAAAACGTTTGAAAGTAGACGAAAGCATAAAAAAACGAAGGAAAACATTTGAAAACAGACGAAAACGTATGAAATCGAAAAGAAAAAACGTTAATTATTAAAAAAAATGAATTAAACAAAAGACAAAAAAAAAAAAAAAAAAAAAAAAAAAAAAAAAAAAAAAAAAAAAAGACGTGAACTTGGAAAAAAAAGTGAAAAAAGTTGAATTACAACGAAAACAAAAAAAATGAAAATAAAAAACGTTAAGTAGAAAACATAGAAAAAAAATAAAGAAAAAAAAAAAGAAAGAAAAAAAACAAAGAAAAATGAGGAAAAAACATGGACTTAGGTTTTATATTAAATCTTAGGTTAATCCCCACCATTAGATCAAATTAGATGGATGGTGGGAATTTGTCCATTTGTATGCACCAAAATAAGGGTATGCAATTGAATTTTCCCCGTAATATAGAATGTACTAGTATTTTGTGACAATTTCAGTAGAGTTTGCAACCCTGGTAATAAGTTTCATCCATGTTTTTACTAATATCGGCATACATGGAACTTAACAAGTTTAATTGAAGGGGCTAAAGCGTAACATATTTGTTTTAAGGGGTCAATCTACATTTTCATTTAACATTCTTACAAATAATGTCTAAAACTACAAAATGTAAGAGTCAAAAATGTACTTGTTGCTAAAAAGTAAAAACTTGAGAGGCCACGACCTCTCCCGATCCCACTTAGTTCCGTCTCTGAATATCGGAACCACCATGAGAGACACTAACAAAGACCAATCACTCGAGCACGGATACGGAAAAATATAGCTTACATTCTTACAACATATGCGTAACACCTTAATAGAATCTTGACTAAAATTTTTTCACTTCTCAGCTTGAATAATAATCAAATTGCACAATGTGTGTTATAAACTTTCGTCATATCTTGAGCATTTGTAAAATAATTTCTCAAAGGTATGGATGTAAACGAACTGAATATTCAGTGAACATTTCATAAACTGTTTGGTAAAAAGTTCGTTTATATTCCTTTATTTATTAAATAAACGAACATCAGAATATGAACAATATTTTACGTTCATATAGTTAAATGAACGAATATAAATAAAAGTCACTTTCGTTCACTTATGTTCGTGAACATCCGATTATGCGTTTATTAACGTTCGTTTATGTTCATTTATTTGTTTACAGCGTCATCTCGTGATTTTCAGTGGCCCTTGGCAATAACAACAAAGAGACCCTATTACACTTGTTAACTAAAGTGAAATTGCATATAAGCTTGAATTATACGACTCATATACGTTTAATATTATACGTATTTGTATACAAAACTAATAAAAATGTGACCCCTTTTAACTGGAGGCCTTGTACGGCAACACCTATTGCACACCCCTCCGAGACCCCTCTGTTTGTTTATGTTCATATATCATATCTTTTAATTGTATGCTTTTAAAATTGGTTCATTTGAACAAAACAACACTTATAAAACATACAATTGTGCATAATTTAATAAAGTTTATGTTTGGTTTTCTACGTTCATTTATGTTCAACCATTTATGTTCGTTTAGGGTTTGTTTAGTGTCTTAATGAACGAAATGAACAACTTATTTTCTTAACAATGACCATGAACAAGAAATTCGTCCGTTTAAACGTTTGTGTCCGTTTATTTGTCTGGTTAAAATTAAATGAACGAAAATAAACAAGGCTTCATTCGTGTTCGTCCGGTTTGTTTACGGCCCTACCCGGAAGGTATTCAACCATTTACTTGTATATGGGCTTTTGGCATAACTTATGTGTTTCTAGCGGGTGGGCAACTTCAAACAAAAGTAATGAGACGAAATACATAAAACTTCAAGACCATTTTTTTCTAAATATAATTGTTATAATATTATAAATTACATATGCATTTATTAGATTTTTTTACAAAATGTTAAGTGTGGTTTGAAAATAGACTATTATTATGAGAGGGAAGAATATCACTGGTGTAGTTGTTACTACAAATCCACACCATTTAGTACAAAAAACTAAGTTACATTTTATTAGACTAGGTGTCACGGTTACTAGCTCCGGGCCATCTAGTAGTCTACATCACAGAAACGTTTTCTTTTGTTTGCTTCACTTGTTATTCATGGATCAGTATAACAAAGGTTGACGCGTCAAGGTAGTGTCAAACTGCCAACTAAGCTCACCACAAGAAATTCATCTATTTGGCCCCTTTAAATTATTTCTAGACAACATCAGCAATTCTGAAAGAACAATTCCAAGTGAAGGCACACCGATAAGCTAATTTGTTCATATAGTTAAATCACTAGTTTCGAACTTTCGATACATAGATTATCAAGCCTACACAGAAAAGTACTTTATTAAGTTATACAGGAGCAATGGCTTGCATTGAACAATAAATAATATTGACATACCTAGACATGTACAGAAATAATTGAAAGTAAAACGATCATATCAGATATCATTTTTCGCATCAGATAAATGGAGGCCATAGAAATAAACAAAAGTAGAAGTCAAAAAAATACTTGCAGAGGCATTATCAATTGGTAAAGACTATAAGGCTATAAGCACAGTGATGCAACTGTTTTATTACCACCAGGTACCAAATCCACTGCAAGTACCATAAAGAGAGACACAAAATAAACTTGCATGCACCGCATCTAATTTGCAAAGCAAGGTGCAAGCAATGATAAATCAATCCTAGAATGTAAGGAAGTAATGATACAAGATTCTCTTGCTATAAACAAATTTGAAAATTTTTGAAAATCTATCGGCTCACAATCAAGGAACCTCACGCCGGTGAAACTTCTAAAGTGAAGTTCCACATAAATATTTTGATTCTAACGTTACACGATGCTTATGCAATGCTTGCACGAAGGATCCATAAGCAACATCAAGTACCTGCATCACACCAAATTGTAAGTATTATATTACTAAAACATTTTTATTTTTTTAGCAATAGCAAACAGTAGTAACTTTTGCGATTAAATCAGGTGTATTTCAAACAGAAAACCTTAGATCCCTAGACTTATTTGGATAAGTCCAAAAACTAGTCGTTTTGGTTCTCACAAATAACTTAAAATTTACACAGAATATCACTCAAGTCCACAAACACAATTTACTGGGTTGATCATTGCTTGATTAAAGGAGATATGTCAAGTATAATGGTTATCATGTCAGAAAAATGCAGGTCGTAAAGTTGATTAAAGATGAAGAGGAATGACTGGTGGTTCATATGAGAATGTATAGAGTGCATTATTTCTACTTTCTAGTGCACTAAACTTGGAGACTTCAATAGCGAAACACAACCAAATCCCAGAAATAGGAGGTTGATGGGATCGTGGAAATGGGCAGTCGAACAACGAATACAAAGTATGAGTATCACAACAAGACATATATAGTATCTTGACTAGTTTCAATGTAGGTAATAATATATAGTTCATAATGTAATAGCATTCTTTATTCTGCTAATTAAAGCAGCAATACTTGTAATTGCCAATTTCCATTAGACTCCAATCATCATTCTATTCAATATTCTCTGGGAAAAGGGAAGGAGATAGAACGCTAAAGCAATGCTTTCCCAATGAGTGATGTTCCTGTATATGTATTTTGGCAAGTCTCAATCCTGCTACTTTGTCTGACTAAAATTATAAAGTTTTCTAGCCATATAGTAACCTTAGACGCTTGCCTGTAAGTATAATTACATATATATGCATTCGTAGTCAGGAAATTGAGGTGTCCTAATTTAGGTGAAATCTTGTAAACT
This sequence comes from Artemisia argyi, assembly GCA_030686995.1. NCBI lineage: Eukaryota > Viridiplantae > Streptophyta > Magnoliopsida > Asterales > Asteraceae > Artemisia > Artemisia argyi. The sequence continues at coordinate 260,494,683 of CM060709.1, read as the reverse complement.
TTCCTAGCACTTGATTCATCATATAATCAAAATGTGTAGGAAACCCAACTAACACTACAGTCTATACAGATGAAATCATCAAACTGAATCAGTTGTGGTTAAATCAAGTATGTACTAGTTCACAATCCTACGATCCTATCCTGCTCCTATGCATACAGCTAAACAGTGTGCTTGTGTATCGCACTGATCCGCAAATGTGTGTAACACTGATCCGCAGTTGTAGTTACCTAATGCGTCATTTCAGTTGTAGTATGAAGGTAGTAGTACCTTTCTCAGTCATAAGCTCACAAAATTCAATCATACTAAGCCACTAAGATTATATGCTAAGGTTAAGAACTTCTACTTATGTCTTTTAGGTATCTCAATATTCACATATACAGCCAATTAACCTATTTTATCAATATATTTTGATATCAGGTTACTGAGTTAGGCAATCGTACTACTACTGTTAAAATTCTTCTATCTTTTCGGGCAACCATGGTTTCCGACCTTTTGGCCAACTAATCCACGGGGTTTGAGCCCACCTAGGAGTGTAAATTAGCCGAGCACTGCCAAGCTCGAGCTCGGCTCAACGACTAAAACTCGAGCTCAAAACTCGACTCAAGCTCAGTTGAGCTTTAGATTTCAAGCTTGAGCTCGACTCGTCATCAAGAACTCGACTCGTGCTCGATAATTTTCATATATATAAGCGCGAACTCGATGAAGAATCGGTATACCAAGCTCGACTTGACACGCTTTTTGTGAAAATTAAGTAATTATATGTACATAAAAGGATAAAAGTGTAATTTAATTATAACTTGATAAGGCTCGCGAGCTTGACGAGTCGAGTATCTTGGAGCTTGAACTCGACTCGAAAGTATACTCGAGTAGCTCAAACTTGAGCTCGACTTGTTTACATCAACTCGATTTCGAATAGACTACAAGGCGATCTCGAATAGCTCGGGAGCTGTCTCGTCTCGTGTACACCTCTCTGCCCACCGCCACAAAGACACAAACCAGGTAAAGCTAGGTGGTGGAAACGAGCCAATCTGTTTGTAAAAAGCTAAAGATCACATCGGTAGAAAGCTCGAACGTGCCGAGCTTAAACGAGCTCGAGCCCGAACCTAAGTTTAGGCTCATTTAATGATCAAGCTTGAGCATGAGCTTTATATATAAAGATCGATTAGGCTCGTGAGCCTAAATGCGCGTTAGGGATGTATACGTATATATATTGTGTATACGCAGCGTTGTAAAAATCGGCCTAGGCGGGGATTAACTACCTGGATTTAGACTAATCGGCCTTATTAATCGGACTGGTTAAAAATCGGTCAACGTACTAATTAATCGGATAAAACTCAGCCAAATTGGACAAAAATCGGCTAAATCGACCAACTTGGTTAACTATGTATAAGCGAGCATGATTCTAGGGTGCTTAACAAATAATTGAGCTTTATTTCCTTTAACGTGCATAAAAATGACTTGAATCCAAGCCGAGCCCGTAAAATTTTTCACGAGACAAGCTCGAGCTATAAATATGAGGCTCTAACTGAGCTCGAGCTTTATAAATATGAATGAGCCGAGCTATGCAGGCTCGAACTCAGGCTTGACCAGTTTCACCCCTAGGTAAAGCCCTCCTCTTATTTTATAACAAGGCCAACCCTTAATGGTTACTGAAAAATCTATAGCACACACCTAATCATAGCAATAAAAATATTAACTACAAATTATTCAAGTAAACATCAATCTCCGCCCACGGACAACACTATTCAATGCTACTAAATACTAATCATATTTCAATTTGTAATGATAATTTAACACTATTCAGTGACATAACATTTACCCTCAGTAAAAAAATATCCATAAGTGATGAAGTAGAAACATACCCCGAGAAAGCTCGCAACAAGCACGAGCATTAACGGAGATATGACACGTGAGCCGAGCAGCAGCCACCACACTATGCAACGGCAGCAACGACTGTGTGCAACCAATTACACCTCCAATAGTCCTTTATTTTTAAACAATTATTATATTTTTATTAGATTAACTCTGATAATAACATTTCCAGATATATAATGTTACCTGAAAGTAGGGATGGAAGGTGTGGGACCGGGACTGAGGCGGGGGCCGGAAAGAGGTGGTGACGACGGAGGACGGAAGGAAGTGGTGGTTGAGCGACGGATTGTTGATGATCTTGCGGTGGAGATTAGCGATCGAGGTAGGGATCCACAGCGCCATGCCATTTTTTTCTTTTTCTCTTGTGCAGCAAATGAAATGAAAATTATTTCAGGGTTTAAGGAGATGTCTATATTTGGGTTTAAAAAGTATTTGGGCTACAGTAATGGGTTGGGTTAATTTACTAGCTCGTCAGCTCAGTTAATATGGGCCTATCTTATTTCAATTCACACAATGTAGATTCTCGTTTTCACTTTTTATCCATACCAATCAAAACATTAGAGTTTTACAAGTTTATCGACTTATAAGCTGAATTGAATAAGCTCATAAGTGCACAAAAAAGAGCTTATCATAACCTCAATAAGTTCATAACCTTAACAAAAAGCTTAGACAAAAAAAATGTCGGTATGTGAAATGTTTTGTCATTTTGTGTTTGATTCTATTTTTTGTACCTGTTTTGTGGGTTGTTGAACATCTCACTCTCACGAATGAAGCATTTGAACAGGCAACCTCAGGCAAATAGTCGCAACACAAACTTCAACAGGCAACCTCAGACAAGGCAAAAGTTTGGGTGTCTCCCTTCATCATTTATCGGATTATTCTTACACATTTCGTAACATGATACCAAACAAACAAACAAAGTTGGGACAAAAACTACAAAACCTTTAATACGAAAACCAGACTCATTACCATCCAAGATCATTAATCACACAATGAAACATAATCGTGACTGCAATTACATTTAACTATACGGAATTCCATATCTATACTCATAGCAAAATAATCAATTAACTACGACAATATATTCTAATGCACACCATTTTACCGGGGTGAATAAACCCTTTTAACCAAAAAAATATTCTAATGCACACGTTTCCTCTATATCACAGAAAATCAGTTTCTAGCAATATTAAGCTCGGCTTCTTCCCGTCGTTGATCTATCTCCTCCTTAAACCTCCTTAAAACCCCATCGATTGCGATTTCAAAAGCATCATTCATTTCACCATCACTATACACAATCTTTGGTATAATCTTGATCACTCTTTCCCTCATTTCCCTAATCTTTTCCCTACTGTAACTCTCCAAAACCGCCTTTATTGATTTCCTCCCTTTAGAAACATCATCATGATCAATAAATACCGAGTAACTCTCAGGTTCCTTAGGTAAGTACCACTCATACTGATCATACATAGTCCGGTTCCAAAACAAAACAGGGATTGAACCCGCAACCATACAATCAAAAACCGAACGTCTAGTAAAACTATCACCTCTCGGTTGCAAACAAAATTCGGAACCTAACAACGAACTCATTATCTCCAAACTTCCATTTGCACAAAGTGTCACTCCACAATCAACTAACTTGCACGTGCCAGACACACTCTCATCCCGGCACGTGCGTAACAACAATCCCCTAATATCGTCCCCTATATCCTCACGTGCAGCACCTACAAAAGTAAAAAGACTAGTCCTATTGTAAGTTCGGACAAATTTCACCCACGTCTGGATATCTGTATCCGAACGTGGGTGAAATCCAGTAGGGTAAGGTATACCTATATCACGGTAGTCACTAGGGGCTCTTTCGATCAAGAGACGTGTAACATTTTGCATTTCGGGCATGTTCAAAAATGTAGACCCCCATTTTTGTTCGGGGTCTGTTAACCGACGAAAATCCCATGTGATTCGTCCTAGTACAATGAAGTGATCTAAACCATTGGATTTAAGCCAATACGGTTGTGACTGGACCCACTTAATTAACTTCAAAGCATGGAAATCACGTGATTCGTTACTACTGTCGGAAAATAAATATTTCCCAACAGCTAGTCCACCGTAAAACGGTATGTAGAACGATGCAGCTGACTGCGGCTCCATCGTTCTACAATCATGCTTTAAAAGTTTGTTATGGAAAATAATTTCTGAAGAAAACTGATTAGTACGGTGCCATGCTGGCATTAAACTCTCTGAAATTATTCCAGAGAGTTCACTGGCAGGGGTGCCGTAACCAGCATTGGTTGCGACACCACACTGCCAGTGCCAAGGGTCTAGGTCTTTGCAAGTAGGTAGTAAATCATAGTTGAACATTGTTGGGAGGTTGTACACGTAGATTTTACCGTTGGGGCATTTTTCGACAGCCGAAGATGAGGGTAGTTCGGGTGCTAGTGAGGAGGAGTGTGAACATAAGACTAGGATTTGAATGAGGAAAATGGTGAAAATAAAAAGGGTGATAAGTGGATGTGAAGTGATGTGTGAATGGAGTGAAGTGAAAATGCTAGTTGGGGTTTTGGGTTTGTTAAAGATGAACATTGTGAAGATATGGAGGAAGAAGTGGTTAGTAGGAGGATTGTTTTATGATGGTAGTAGCTATTGGAGGGACATTGAAATAAAGTTTACAAACCGACAACATTTTTTTTTTTTTTTTTTAACTGAAAATGGTGGTTGTTGGATTATTCATTAAATGGCTACACTCCTACACTAATGTGAAACCATACCAGAAAATAAAGTACACAATACTTTAAACAAATTAAATAATAAATCATTCCTACTTAAATACCAGTTCACTAGTAGTGATATTAGAACAGAGAGCCAACAGTGAATAATAGTTTTCGATAGTTGTTTTTTTTTTAGCGATAGGAGAATTAACACGCCGTGTCGTAGATCATAGAAGATAGCATGTCACATTTGATTGAGTACATAAAACAGATAAATAAATTTTAGAGGTGTTATGATTTTGAAGTAGTTTGAGCAGTTTGCTTTAACTTTTACAAACTATTTCATCATATGAATTCGGCTTGAAGTATGTTGTTTTGCATTAAAGTGAACCTTTAGAATGGGAAGATAATTGCACACATGTATTTTTTTTTTTTTTTTTTTTTTTTTTTTTTTTTTTTTTTTTATATATATTACAATGCAATCGGTTAAATCATAATACATACACAATACAACTATTTAATACGTGTGTCCCAATTAAAAAGTTGAGTGTGCAAATAATTTTCTTCTAAAATGGGACCCTAATTAAGGACAAAGCCACATGATCAATCATGCGATCGAGTCAGAAGTCAGAACTAGGTTTGTACGATATATAGTTGTAACTTGTATGATCAAGAATCAAGATGGTAAAGTTAAAAAAAAAAAAAAAAAAAAAAAAAAAAAAAAAAAAAAAAAAAGATGGTAACTATAGAAAAAATAATATGGTACATATGTTGTGTACATTAGTGTATGGACTATATTCCATCACATTAGATGTTAGAAAGTCGAGTATCTGTCCTTTATTCAAGGTCCACATCCATTCCTGTTCAATTATATGCCTGGTGCACAAACACGAACCAAAGACTGTCAAAAGAAACTCCCATACTCGTACATGTAATTGTTGCGGCTAGCAATATTTTGTAGTTCAACTATACATGGGCTTTTAATTAGAAACATGCTCGATTTTAATTATGGACAACAATATAAAACTTTGTCATTTATCTAAAATAGTTTGGCTCATAATGTTATGATTTATTTCAATTCTACCGCAATCAACGATTGCTTTTAAGCTTTTTTGGAACTTTTTGTTGAATATTCACTTTATTATCTCCTGCTTTACTCTTTTAGCCTTTTGCTCCCAATCGTTGGGTTCTACTAAAAAGGATATCATTTTTTTTTAATAAAAAAAGAATTATATGTAACTGATTCAATAATACTTGAGAAATGTCGTTATGATATTGTTAGTTCTATGTTGGATCATATCTACTATCACTTCTCATTTCTTATACTAACAACCTCAACATAAAAGTTATTACACTTGTATCATTCAAAAAGTACTGGCTTATGCATTTATAGCACAAGACTTTACCACTCAAGGTGCGTTATATACTCATCACCAATGCATCGCATACTCAAGGTGCGTTATATACTCATCACCAATGCATCGCAGGATTCATCATGTCAGGAGCTTTTGCTCATGGAGCTATGTTTTTTTTATTAAGGATTACAATCCGGAACAGAATAAGGATAATTGCTACCACTCACTACAAAACTATATTCTCTAAAAGGTTGCTTATTTATAATTGTTATTTGCATAATTGTAATAATTGTTATTCGCATAACAATTCTTGAAAAAACAAGCTGTTTATAGAGTTTCGGGGATTTGCTTATCCAATCTGCGTTATAAAGTATTTGTAATTGTTTGAGTAAGCAAGTTGATAATGTTTATTCATAACATCTAAAAAAAGGCTGATCAATAGCATTAATAAGCAATCACAAATACCCCGTGTACAAACTTCTATCAACTTGCCAAGTGCCAACAAGTAACATGTTATGTAAAATAGAGAAAGACATGTGAAGCACATAAATATTTACCAACAAAGACCGTGTATGTGATTCAAAGTTGTTTTATTTATTTATTTTATAAATATATATTGTGTAATTTCTGAAAATGGTACTAACGGCCCAGCAAGCACACACACATAAAGTAAAACCAATGGAAATGACTCCACACAGACCATAAAACAAGCACACAAGCAAAACACATGCATACAAGCCTTTCTCTCAACTCCAGCAACATATTCAAACAAAAGCAATGTAAGAAGATCAAGCCTTTAGAGTTTAGAGTATCAGTCAATCTGAGTTAATCGATCTGTAAGTTACACACAACTATTCATTCACCCCTGTCCACACCATGCAAAGGATTGCATCTAGCCATCTATATCCAAACAAATAGTAACAAGGCCAAAGAAGGTTGGTTTATGACATAACGAAATCCATAAGAAAAGCTTGATTTGTGTTAGTAACCCAAGCGATCTTCTCTCCACTGTAGTGCCAGCTAATATCAAATATGCCCCCGTTACTAGCATACCTTTTGATCAGCCTGCCATCTTTTACTGACCATATATGCATGAACTTGTCTAGAGAACCAGTCGCCAAATACTCGCCGTTTGGACTAAAGGAAAGAGACAACACACGATCCCTGTAAAACTATATGAAGTTAATGCTTCGCTAATTATATTACTGGTAATATACAAAGGTACGTATTCTTCTCCATTCACTTTTCATGACTAATATATACTTGTCAAATATGTTATTTTGCATTTCCAACATCAATTCGTTTTCTACGTATGCTTCTTGTTGTATAATTTGCTGCAGTAATTGCATTTTTATAAAAAGATATATATATTCAGACCAACATTGAAATTTAAGTAGTCATTTTGACATTAAAAAGGTCTATGTGGCTTAAGGATTCTGTGCTGTTTGTAACTATTTAAGGATGAACTTAATTACAATATAGGATGTAGTAGATGGAAAAGGTTTCATCAGTGGTGACATGAGTACATGAAAAACATGAATGTTGTACTCAATTTGGGAACGCCAAATAAGTTGAATACCAAGTAATATTATAAATTTACTAATTCATAAGGAGAATAATATGCTGAAATAACACACCTGTGGTGATCTAAGCTGTGAAGGAGTCTTCCACGCTCTACATCCCATAGCTTCACTGTGGTGTCATATGATGCACTGCAAAATGGCAAAAAAAAATGTTGGTTAATAACAATAAAATAATCTAAATATATGTACTCATTGTTATCCTAGAGTTATCATATCTAGTTCTTAAATCACTGATTACTGACTGTGTTGTGTATATCTAAGCACCAGAAGAAGCAAATGTGCACGTTGAGAAAAAAATCAAAACCAACAAGGTGGTGTCAAATTTTTAAACCAACAAATTCTCAGGTACATACCTTGCCAGCACTAACGGCTTGTTAGGATTGTCTGTTGCAGATCCGGTGGGGCTCCATTTGATTGAGGATATATCCTGAAAAAATTTCATTATCAATAGCAAGAAATTAAAGATTGTCTATTTAGATTTTTTGGAGGCAAAGATTGAGAATTTGAGATTTCCAAAGCAACAGGTTTTCTGTATACTTTAATGCTTCCTGGTTAATCAGTAATATGGGTGTGCTAGACTAGTGATGTCAAGGAAAGAACCTCACTCTCTTTTGTACAATTTCAAAGTAAGGAGTAATAGACAACAGACGAAAAATAAGAACAGACAATCACCTGAACATGATCTGTGAAATCATGAATGCACGTGTTCTGTTTCATACTCCAGATCTGAACAATTTTAATTTCATGTCAAGTCGCCTTGCAACACAATAAAGATACTTTTCCAGTAATGGGTAGATGATACTGTTTGAGTGTTAGTGAACATAACCTTTACAGTGCTATCATCAGAGCAGGAAGCCAATACACCACCAGCTGGGTCCCATTTGACATGATTGACTTCACCCTGAAATCGAGTAAAGCTCTAATATCAATTACGGTTAGTTGCTCTTTATAACCCAACTGATTTGAATGTATTTTACACTAGTTCTACATCACATGAAGACTTGCATAGAAGCAATCTTAAGTAGTTTATATAATAAGAAAAGGCATGCAGTTTATATTAGTATATTACAAACCGTATGGCCAGGAAAAGCTCTGATGGGTTGATCTTCTCCAATCTTGCAAACATATATCATACCATCAACTGAGCTCGAGGCAAATGTTTGATTGTTCCGCCAATCAATATCAAGAACATGACCTATCAGATTGAGACACAAGGAGTTTAGTCCAGATCAAAACAACTAAAAAACATTTCACATTAAATATGCCATTTCACACTAGATAAGTACGTGAGTGAAATCTGAATTGCTGCTTCACTGCACCCGTCAATACATCCCACACAATGGTAGTTTTGTCATTGCTTGCAGTAAGAAGGTGATCTTCCTTCTTATTCCACTTAATAGACCGTATGCTTCCCCTGTGTTTGCTGAGAGTGCTTATCAGGTCGCCTAGTTACACAAAACACCACAACATTAGCAAGAGGAATCTAGAAACGAGTGGAAACAGCTAAAAACTCACCTTTTGTATTCCATATTCTAGCTAGCCCGTCCATTGAGGAGGTGGCAAGAAGCGTGCCATCCAACTGCACACAAGTCAAAATAACATATGTTCACTGGTGGTAAACAAACTCATGTGAACCTCTATAGTATTAAACAAACTCAAACTGCTGTAGGTGGAGACAATAAAGATTGATATTAGGTGGATAGCATGAAATCACACCCATAGAGAAACAAGCATGAATATTATATGTGCATAGCTGCTGAAATTTGATAATCTGGAACTCTAAAACAATAATAATTGTAGAAGAAGCAATAGCACTCACATTCCAAGCAACTGATGTGACGTCTTTTCTTTGCTTTTCTGGTCTACCTCTATCATGCTTCAGCACATGCACACTGCCGATCCTATTTTCTAAACTTTTGCTATTTGTCCAATCGGCAATGGCCCAAATCCTAGCTGAATGATCTGCAGACCTATGTACCACACAACAAATGTCGATTAGGTTTCAACCGAATAAAACATATAAATAGTAAATTGAATCAAATGTGGAAGCTAAGATGAATTATATTTGTTTCTTTACAATAATAGTAGATCCGTATTAAATAACACACCCTGTTGCAAGACGTAAACCTGCTGGACTCCAGGCACAACTGCTAACCTAAAGTAATACAGAAAATAGGCAGGTCACTGGTCTAGTAAGTAATGTGTTAGGATTAATCATCAATATATCATAAGAATAAGGAAGATTCACAAACCACATTCGAATGTCCTTCCATGATCAATACATTTGAACTATGAACCTCAAAAGGTTGAGCTGCTGTAGAGTTACAAATCTTCTTTGTTTTAGCTCCTACAACATACCCCAAGAAAGATTATATACTTTGCACATAGCATCAATTAGGCCTAATTAAACACGCTATTAGAAATGACAAGCATAGTCATGTATGTGTTAAATTAAATTTAAATTGTTCGCCCAATGCTAGTATGTTCTTAAACCAAGCTTCTTATGCATTTTTTATGACTCAGTTCACTAAAATATCAGTATTCTCTTTTTATGGATCCAACATGATTCGAATACCAAATCATGGTTTTGGTCTCCACCTCCTGTCTTCTGCTATAAAAACCCCAAATCCAGTTTTCAGCATTATACATATTGTGAGATGGGAACAGTTGTTTGAGCCCAACTAAATGTATAATTGTTGGTGTGAACTGGGTTCAAGAATAAATTGTAGAAGTAAGCCTTAGTAGTTCAAACATAGAATATATTGCATCATTGCATGTCAAATTTCAGTATAATAACCTGTTTAAACAGTTTACTAAATATAGGGCCATAGGAGGAAGAAAATGATACATATTCCTAATTATTCCGCAAATTATATATTTACACAAAAACACAAAGAGATGCACACTCTTAACCTGATGAGGATTATTTCCACGCTGCTGAACAAAATTAATGATATGAATAAAAAAAAAGAAAGGATCGGAGCCGCAAGAGACAATAATAATAAATAAATTAATTAATAAGTTACTGTAATAAATAAGAAGACGACAAGTGAATCCAATTACCGTGGAAAGAAGTATCATTGAACTGTTTTTATACCATTTTTGGTACATGTCTCTGTTTCTGAAGACAGCAAGTCAATTCAATTACCGTGGAAAAAAGTATCGTGGAACTCTTTTTCTACCATTTTGGTACATCTCTCTCTTTCTATCCCAATCCAAGGCTCGAATCACAACTGAAGCCACAACTTTATACAGATAAGATAAGCTCTTTTACTTTCTTACGTGGGAAATTAACGACTTGTCTCATTGTGGCGCTCAATCCCAAATTCAACTTAACAACATCCTAACTACACAAAGTGGAATCGGTTATATGAAAAGAAATTTAGAATATATGAAGTGAAAATACCCTGCCACATTATACTCCCTCCATCCAAAAAAGTTGTTCACATATGACTATAGAGCGTTACTTGGTTCTAACTTTTTGGAAATTTAATTTTGTAGATAACTTTGACAATTAAATTGAATTGACAACAACAAACGACAGATAACTCACGTAAAACAAAAGACTATACAGGCTTGACAAAAGACTGAATTACGAAAACAGTTCCTCAACAGGAGCATAAAGTTTGCCAAACGGTCGATAACATTATCTCAAATAAATTAAAATATAACCATTCTGTAAATATAAACTAAATATTCACCTGAAATTTAGAGTTGATTATATAATTTAAAAAGGAAACATGCATATGTTATCTATACTGTACCATATACAAATGCAAGGGATGAATTCAAGAAACTTACCTGCAAATGACACATTGTCGTCAAGATTGAACTTAACCTTAGTCTTAGGTCTGTCTACTCTTTGCCTATCCTCAACAACTTTCTCTTTCCCCTTACTTACAGTTTCCTTGGAAGGCTCCCCTGAATCTTTCCCCATACTTTGAGTTTCCTCGGAAGGCTCCTTTGAAATCTTCTGCTTCTTTTGATCAACTATCATTCGCCTTAGTTCGTCGACATCCTTGGTGATAAGGTCCCATGCTGGTATAAAAGTAAAATCATCTTCCTCTACATCCTTATCCTTTTGTCAATCACCGAAAAACATGATTAATTAGCATCGTAATATAGAAATAAAACATATAGTAACTGGTGAAGAGTAACTGACATCATTCACATTTGCTTCCATCTCAAGAGCTTCAAGACCTTTCTGTACAAGCGTAATGAGCGCGCCTTGTGGAATCTGACGTCCATCAAAGGTAGTAATCTTGTTGATAGCTGCCTCGTTTTGGAAACTAAAAGCTGTATGCTCAAAACCTGACAGTAAAATTATCAACATGTCATAACTTATGATGTTTCTTGTTATACGTACAAGTAATCTGACTAGAAGACGAATCGCTAAATTAAACCAAAACAGTACCAAATAATGCTTCATCAACCACTACCTTACTTAAAAACTGTCTGTTCAACGGTATCGATTATGAATCCAAAACTCTATTTACAGTTAGCCATTATACAACCAATCATTACAAACTTAATTGCAAAACTAAAGCAAAACCGTACCAAAGAATTAATGTGTCGCCAACCACAACTTACAAACCAGTGATCTAATAGTATCTACCACAAATTCAATTATCTACAGACAGTTAATTACTGTATTATACAAGAAGCCTAATTACAAGTCTAATTGCAAAACTAACGCGAAACAGTACCCAAAAATCCTTCCTCATTCCTCAATTACCACTACTTACTATTACTTGTTATACAAGCATTCTGATTACAGCCGACACGCAAAAAACAATACCATATAATGCTTCATCAACCACTTACAAACTATCGAATTTTCAACAACAAATCCGAATATCTGCTATTCTACTAACGTTTACATAATAAACAAGAAATCTGATTACACGCCTAATCGCCAAACTAACACAAAACGGTACCGAAAAATCCTTCCTCATTTCTAAACCACCACTTACAACCCCTAGAAAAAACATATCTACCGAAATATCACGTCACGATCATTAATAAATCAAAGAATAGCAAAAAGCATGCATGAATGAATTAAACCGATACAATACCGTTTAATGCTTCATCAAGCACTTGCAAACTACATACCTACCACAAATCAGAATATCTACTAACATTTACATACAGTAATAAATTAACAAGAAACCAGATTACTAGCCTAATTGAAAACTAAGGTGAAAACGGCACTGAAAAACCTTCATCATTCCTCAACAACTACTTAATTACAAGCCCAAGAAATTTCTATATACACAAAATCACGAAATTAACACTCTACATTAACAAAAAAGATCTATAACTAAATCCGTTAACAAAAATAACAGATCCATAACGTAAATCACAACTTCTACAACTACACGATATTAATCAATAAAAAAATTAAATACATAACAGTTTAATTTCACGTACCAATCATTAATCAATCAACAAATAGATATAAGCATGCATGAATGAATTAAACCATGCATCGTAAACGTAAAGTCGTAAATATATGCATGCATAAATGTATATATAATTCATCAATCGACTTTAGAATTAACCTGATGCAGCTAGGTAACGATATACAAGGTCATTCAGTTCGGTGTGACTAATCATCGGCATGTTTCCGGTGAAAATCGGTACGAATTACGATCAGAATTTGCTGGAGGATCAAAATCGGAGTGAAATGGAGATTGACGGAAAAAATGATGCTCGAAAAATATCTGCTGTATTGTTGAAATATCGGTGAAATATAATGTGATTACTAGTAGTATATAACGAGTTTGTTACAAAGTTGATGGTTTATTGCACTGAAGTCCTTGTATTTTTTATTTATGCGCTTTTGAACCCTTCATTCAAGAATTGAAAGTCATTTTGTTTTGCTATTTACTAGAACGGTACCCACGCAATGCGGCGGCGGGTACCGTGTGATTATATTTTGCGTTATTTTGTTACATGTTTAGTTGTATTCATGCTTTATACACTACTACACATGTAGGTAGAGATATTAGATATTGTAAGCCAAATAATTTTAGTTTGAACAACTAACCGCTTCCTAACAAACTTCCTAACCAACTTGATTCCTATCAAATTAATTTTGAGATCTTTCCATAATAAGCAAGAAAAAATCTGAATTTTAAACCTTTCTAATTATAGAATAGTCACAAATACATTATAATATAATATAGATAATCGTTTTGATATTTATACAAGCAAATGTGTATAAGTGGTATAGTTGTTCTTGCCATCTTACCATCCTAGCAATGATATGCACACCAATTCGTTGGCCAAATAGTCAACGTTCCGTCGTAAGTTGGTAGGAAAAAAGTTTTCCACAGTTTTTACGAATGCATCAAATCTGTTAGAGATCTATCAGACACGGTCATTGTGATTGATTTCTTACGGATTTTGCCGTAAAAGAAATCTAATTTGTCTAGCATTTGTTTATTCCTTGAGTGTAAAAAATCTTTCAACTTTACCTCAACAAAAGTTTCAACTCACAATTGGGGGAGATCTCCAACTATATAAAACAAGCTTTCCCAAGGAAGCCTTTGCTCAAAATCCAGGATAATGACACCTGAAAATTAAAACTGATCCAATGGACCACATTAAATTAGGCATCCCAGCATTTAATTTAAACATAAAAACACACGCTAGAATACCCATTCGTAAATCAAACAACATAACTAAGAACAATGAACGCCCCAATTTTCTTACCCAATCAAAAATCATACTTCCAGAAATCATTCCACCGAATTATTGTAAAACAAATAAACCCCCCAATGATGATCCCCCAAATCATTATCGTGTATAAAAAAAACCCCAAATCATATTACTAAAAAAATCGATGTTAATTCAATCATTGATACAAAGTAATATTATACAGCTCTAGAAGCAATTGCCAAGTATTAGAAGAAACTATCACCAATGCGATTATATTTCACACACATATATACTCAATCAGAATAGACTTCTCATAGGAATCATGGAACAAAATCTGATCTTGAATATGCTACTTCCTTTGCAATAAGGTAAATTGGATTACTCAATTTTGGTTTTTTGTTTCTTTTATAATTTCCATCAACAATGATCATTTTTTTTCTTCTGATTGTTGAGTTGTATTTGTTATGATTAGGGAGATTATGTAGGTTGAATTATGAATGGACGATTGATCAGGCAAGGTAAATCCTATTATCAATTTTCATTTTTTTAATTGTCGCTATTTTAATTTAATACGCGAAACACAATCCTAAATATATATAAATTTAGATGGTTATTGTATGAAGTGCATAAGTGCATAACTTTTTGTTTTCTAACATGCTTTATCTTAGCATGCACTATAATACACCACTCTTATTTGCAACCACTGCGAAGTGCTAACAACATATTTCTTTTGCTAGAAAAGTGATCTTACTTGGGCGAAAAACCTAGATACCATTACCATTTTGCCAATTATCAAGCAACTAACTAAAAATGGTATTAGTGTTTGGATACACGAGTTGACTTATATTCCTATATTTCATATTTTTAAGAGTTTAACCATGCATTAGGTGAACTAATTGTAAACGTAAATGCAGTGGCGACGTTGATGGAGTGATGTGGGTCACATGCTTAATGTAAATAAGATGAAGCTTCGTATCCTATAGAGACTCTGTGGCTACAATGGCACTATGAAAATGAGGTATATAATAAATGTATTTTTATACCTTGATCGCAAGATCTAATGACAGAACATATTAACAATATCACCTTCTAAACAATTAGTGTTAGGATATTATAATATTAGGTATGATCTAAAAAGTTAATTATATAGAGTTACTTAATGGTGGGCATTCAATTAGTGACTTACCAACACCGTCACGTTTGCTCCAGTGGGTGGTTATCAAGTATAAACTATCTTTTTAAAAAAAATACTTTTGTGTAGTTAGGATATAGTTTCTTTCATTTGTGTTGTGATGTGTGAATGTTTTTTGAACGATCAACAAAAGTTTGAAATAATTTGGCCCGATAACGAATATTACCATGTATATGAACTTAGTTACTTCGTGCATGTCATCAACTGTTGCCACAACTGCAGCAACAAATGTGGCCGCGTGTTCTTCTTTGCATAGGCATGTAAAAGAACTATTAGCATTAAACAAAAGGTTACCTGTTAGAAATATAGTATATAAGTTGAGTGGTTTTAGTTATTTTGAATGTATTGTTGCAGATACTGATGGAAAAACTGAAAAGCTTCCTGTTTCCCAATCATCATATAGTCTATGCTTGCGATAAATTTAATTGTTAGCAGGCCACGTTTCCATTATGAATATTTTGTGAATATTTAGTCTTCACGTGGCTTCGCAATGTCATCATATATAATAACGGAAGTTTTTTTCTTTTCTTTTTTTTTATCAGCAAGTATGTAATTAACCCATTAGTTTTTTCAGCTTATATGGTTTTCGTTTTCAATACCTATTGTTAATGCATGTCTTGGATTTTTGAAAACTTCAAACCTGTTATATAATTAAAACTTCGGACATGCTATCTGCAAAATCTATTTATTAAATGCATTAGAAAACAGACTTAGGTGACTTTTGACCCGTTCCCCGTTTTGCTAAATTGTATGAGTTGACCCATGTAAATGGTTCCTTGAAGTTGCAAGGTTACAGTTTTTCTGTATTGCGGCACTTGCCTTCCAATGCCATCAAGTTGACTTTGTATTCTGGGCTGCTCGGATGAGTTGGATAACAGGTCAGCAAGAAGTTAAACCGAGCAGAAATTCCACGATCACAAGTGGTTTTGGTAATTTTTTTCTTTCTGAAATTTCATTTAGTTACATTAGAATTAAATGAACTTTTAGTGTTTTGTGTTGTTGGTTATTTGGTATATGGGATTTAATATCGCACACACTGATATTGTGTGAAAAAATACGTCGCTATGGTTCTTGAATCAATTTTGAAGAACCAGAATCTATTTAAGGAAGTTGACGGGGACGGAGAGTTGAGTAATTCGTCAAAAAGGGTTCTTGGCAAAATAGAAGGTTCGTTATTCATCTTTTTATCTATAAAAGGGTGTTTGGTAATTCGTACTCCCAGACTAACTCTACCACCCCATATAGTTCCAGCCAATTTTGTGTTCTTATAGGGATAAAGTATATATTTTCATAGCTTGACATTAGGGCTGAGTAAACGGACTGGATGGACCGGACCGACCGACAAAAACGACCGGACCGGACCGACCACATTCGGTCCGGTCCTCGGTCTACGCTTTTTGGCTAATTCGGTCCTCGGTCCGGTCGGTCCGGTCCGGTCCAGACCGACCAAAAACCTGAAAAAACTTGCCAAATCTTGCCTAATTGGACCGGACCGACCGGACCGGGCCGGACCGAGACCGGACCGACCACATTCGGTCCGGTCTTGGTCTATGGTTTTTCCGGTTCTCTGTCTTCGGTCCGGTCCGGTCTTGGTCGGTCCGGTCCAGTTTTTGGACCGTGATCACCCTTACTTGACATTAATATTTGCACTTTCGCGCTAAAAATAAGCAAGAGAATGTGCATTTTTTAGAAAATAGGCGGGGAGAGAGTAACTGGATTATCGACCGGCCTAAAATTAATAGAGGTATCAAAACAATCGAAAAAATAAATGAAAATGAATTTCCGATACCTAAGGAACATGTTAATATGTTTTTAGAGTGTTCGCATGTTTAAAAGTTAGAAGTATCTATTACATTGTATCGTTTTTGTATTATGTTATTTTGTATTTTTTAAAAATTGTACTTCCTTTTGTATCAGGAGAAAAAAGAAAGTGACAGAAACGGCCAACAAGGTATTCACAGCTCCCACTCATGTAATTGCTCCCCACAGTTGGATCTCGGGTACCGAAGATGTGAAAGATAATAGTAAACCGAAAGATGTGCAGCAACCAAAGAAGAAAGTTGGTGTAGAACCAAAGGAAGAAAGAAAGAGCGAAAGATATACGCTTTGACTTATGTGTGATTCACTAAATCTTTGGCTAGAACTATGTAATATCCCTTTTTCCAAATAGAAAAAAGTTACATTTAACCTAATATTGGAAGTAGAAGTGAGGAGTTACCTTAACTGACTTAAAATTCTAACATCTACTTATGTGAGATCTACTATTTTTTAAGTTGTTTTCCAGGATTATTTGACTCCAAGTGTTTACTTTTAGTAGTCTTTTATTCATGATGTTGATTTGTATATGATATTTATAACAGGCAATGTTCAAAACACATCTGGAAGAGAGAATAGATTGAAGCTATGCTGGAGTTTGAAGCTATATACTAAATGCATTTATGCATTTGACAGTTAAACAATACACTCAATGTTATTTACCTTCACTCAGTTTTTTATTTACAAATATCCATTGTATGATAACTTTTATGTCTATCAAGATTATGCATTTACGGATTATATATATATTTTTTTATAGAATACATGTAATACATTTTTATTTTTAAGTACAAGACTTAAGGCTAGCGCCCCATCAGGGCGGGCCTAAGGCTAGTTTATATATATATTCCAAAATGAATAATTATATATATATATATATATATATATATATATATATATATATATATATATATATATATATATATATATATATATATATATATATATATATATTGTGTTACTCTTTAAGGTTTAACGTACAATGGTTTTAGTGCATCTGTAAATTCAAATTGAGTAAGGATTTAATTACGCAACCAAGATGCATCAAAGTACAATAGTTTTTAATGTATAATGAACTAGTTACAATTAGTCTCGTGCACTCACAAGGTTTACACGTGAATCAAACTTATTTTATAATTTTAGCATAATATATGGGCATATAGAAATTTAGTCGTTTTAATTTTTTGTAATTGTGATATAACTAAAACTAACAGTTACTCACAGGGGTTTTACACAATATTTTTTATTATGTATTAATACCGATTAATATTTTGTATCAAGGCTGTCAAGATTGTGTGTAAACTCATTGGATCGTACGAGTTTACGTGTTCATCAGCTAAAACCGTAGTAAGATCGTATAATCGCACGTGAGATCGTAAGATCGTCACGCGATCCGAGCTTTTTTTTTTTTTTTTTTTTTTTTTTTTTTTTTTTTTTTTTTTTTTTTTACTTTTTCTATATATCTCACTTGCTTATGACAAAAAATAAACGTGTGTTTTACTAATGTCTAATAGGTAAACCAGTGTTGTTTCATTTTCTAAATAGATTATATTTAATACCTAGTTTTCTACTTTTCTAAATAGATTATAGTCTAAAAGTGTTCAATAATTCAATTTACTTTACTTCATTGTGATTAAACTAATCAAAGAATATGTTTTGAAATACCACTAATGAAACGTTGTTTCCTTGAAATCATGTAGATGGCTCGTATATTTTGAGACATTTAGGACGCATGTTATGTAATATTATTCCGCTAAATCGTTAATGTAATGATTGAAACTTTATTTTTTGTGTTTTACTATTACTCTGGTATTTGAAATTTAAACTTTGTCATTTTCAAGAAAATATTATATAAATTTATCTTTGACGTTAAGTAAAAATATAAAATAGTTTGATTCGTTTATCATTTGTTTACAAACTATAACAAATTGGTAGGATCGTAGGATAACGATCTGATCTTACGATCTCGATCTTGCAAAGACAAAAACGATCCCACGCAGGATCATCATCTTGACAGCCTTGTTTTGTATAGATTTTTGTTGGATGAAGAATATGACTTTATTTAATGTGTTGAGGTTGATGTTGTTATTTAAATTTAACTATTGATATCATGTTGTGTACAATATGCGTGTTTAATAGCACACAATTAACGTGTTAATGAAGTTGAAAGATAAAGTTTTAAAAAATATTTATTCAGATATCTTTATTTAAACCTTAAATAAAAATTACATGAGTCGTTGTTATAACTATTTTACGCACGGTGTTCAAACTATAAGTATAACTAATAATTATATTTCAATTATATTTGTTCGGTGTGTACTTACAAGTCGTGCTTTCATTTTTGATATTTATAATCCCTTGCATCTATGTATTTTGGTATTACAATTTAAATTATTTAAGTTTAGCCGTATTACAATTTTTAACTCATGTGTACACGGGTTATTAAACATGTATTAGGTTTAGACAATTACTAAAATTAATACTCCCTCTGTCTCAAATTATAAGTTCGTTTTGACTTTGCACAAAGTTTAATAAATTCCCACTAACTAATTTATTCACCAATCAAATATCTTCTTTTTCCACTAAAGTGTCATTTGATTGGATGAAATAAAAAAATGGACAAGTGTTTTGGGCCAACTAAAAACAAGAAAATGGACTTATAAATTGAGACGGAGGGAGTAATATTTTTTTCAACTATATTTGTTCAGGTTTGAAAGTGAAACGCCCGTAAAAAAAATTAATGATGCATAACTTAAAAATATATATTAGACCATTTCCGGAAACACGTGAAATTTGGAAATTCATTTCACATTCAATAAACAACAACTTAATAACAATGTTTCATAAAAACTAATAGCGGAAGCGTTAAATACTACGAGTGCAGGTGTTAACCCAAACACTCTTGTTTTGACCCATAATCAAGTGCATACACTTTAATACTGAAACTTGACTAATACAATTCTGGAGACCGAGAAGACATACAACTAAAATCGTGTGGGGCGTTAACAAGCTGCATAACAAAAGAGTGGTTGAGATGGTCATCACCTATAAACACGGGCATTACAGTTCCCTGATATCATCTTCTTAATCTACAAGCCCCAAGTTCATAAAACCTAACCTGCAAAAGTGGAAACTGGGCATGGTAAGTTATGATGACTTAGTGAGTAAAGGGGTCTGAGTATAAATCTAAAACGTGATTTATAGTAAATCTGAAATTGTAACTAAGCTATTCTGATGCTGACTGATGATTGAGTGTACTGAATCAAACTAATAACTGAGTCTAACTCTGAAGCTAAATCTGAATCTGTAAGTGAAACTGAATCAAAGGCTGAGATATTACTCTATTACATGGGTGCAATCTGGGTTTTTGCATGGGTGCGTAAACATGGTTCTGGATCTAAACTATATCTGAAACTGATACTATATTTGGATATGTGATATCTGAATCGACTTTCTGCTAACAACTGGAATTCCCTAGCCGACGAGTACTCTTCTTTGGGCTCTAACTTGTCATACGTGCTTTTCTAACTTGGGTCATCCACAAAGGACCTAAGTGTTATTCAAAGCATGGGTCATCCACAAAGGATGTCATGAATGAGTGCACGGGTCATCCACATAGGATTCTATGGTCACTATGTTAAGCACGTGTCATCCACATAGGATGGTATCTATGGGAGTTCCATTTTGTGCATCTATTAGGTATACTACATAAAAAGATGCGTTTCTTATGCACCCATAATAGGGTTAATGACGCTTCTTGTGAGCATCCTGAACATTGCTATTTCTCGGCTATATCCGAGTTATGACATTAACGTGGCTAATGGTTCAAAACTAAAGCACCCGTGTCATGAGCTGTGAATCATCAATATTCTTTCATGCTATGGACTACTAATCATTGTATAATTACTTGCTCGTTCTTGACTATAGCTACAAACATAAACATGTCAAATAATGTCAAACATGATCTAAAAGGTAACAATACTTTTATAATTATATACCACTTATCTCAGTTCTCACTATATAACTCACAAATATTTTTAGTGAAATTTGAACCAACCCTTGTATGAGTAAGTCAAAGTCTTTGGATCACACATATATATGTAATATGGTTAATGTTAATCAATCATAGTTAACAATAATCGATCACACATTATTTTTTGCCACCGTAATTGGATTTGTGTGCTCAAGACCAAGTATAATTAGCCCAAACTCAAAGTAGGGCTTAACAACTATTAGAATCTGTATCCATCCATTCATGTTTATTCGATGGAAGTACGTAGTATAAGCAAAGGGTTGATAACATGAGAATTGGTCGATTATCTGTCTATTTTAATTATAAGAGACACTATTGAATCTTGGTATTATAATCAAGTAAAAAGCGCACCTCGACTTATTTAATGAACGAATAATTTTCAAGCTTATGCAAAGATGACAAAAAGTAAAAGTTAACTAAAAAAAACACAAATACTACAAATGAATGTGAATATCTTTAACTGAAAGATCAATCATATACTTCAACTGCTTATGCTACAATAACGACTTATGTACGTACTATGAATAACAATGATCAACCAAAACCTACAACGCATATATAATAAAACATAATTTGGTTTTTCTTTAGGACATATAAACCATATCAAACGGACGTAATTAACTTTTGTTGCTTCTTCACAGGACGATACACACACATCATCATATTGTCTTCCATGCGTTTGTAATATACTTAACAAGTTCCACCCGGCCACCTGAATAAATTTGAATCGGTTTCGTAAAATGTACTAGAACCATTTACACTTACTTATGACCTCGTCCTCTATCACTAGGACCAGAAGAAGCCGTGTAGTAAGCTTGAACTTTCCTTTCAACACGATGAACATGATTTATTACTAACCTTGTTAAATCACCCACCTTGACATGACCACTATCGTTTTGTATAGTGGTTGTGGCCAAAGGTGATGGTGGTGTGTTTCTTGAGACAACAGAAACCACCATGATCATGAACACCAATGCGCATGAGCACAAGCTCGTTTTGGTCTTCATAGATGGTATGTTTGGATTTAGTGTGTGTTTAAAATAGTGAGTCTTTGTGTGTGAATTATGGGAATATTAAGGAGGGAATTAAGGGGTGGTGGAGAAAAGTGAGAGGAAAAGAATGGTTTGTAATTTGTTTGACAAGATACGCTTCTTATTATATAAAGGGGTCAGGGTCATTGGGATGACTAAAGGACGGTGAAGGGCTTTTTGGAATGTGGGTCATTTTTTGGTGTTTGAACTTTGAATGATTGAGATTTTATTACACATTTTACACTTTTATAGAAAAGAAATAGTACTATATATGTAAGTTTTAGATCGCCTTTTAGTCGGCGGTTAAAGCAGTTTGAAACAAACTATAAGAGTTTCTTATGTGCAAGTATAGAAACTTGGAGATAAATAAGTAAAAAAGAAAGTGTAGTTCTCGTTCAATTTCATTTATATGAGTTGTTTAAATCTATATCATTTTAGCAAGATTAGGGTTCTTATCTTTATTCAAATATAGCGAACGTGCATGAGCCGTATGAAAATCATGAAGAAAAAAATGTGATATATGATTTTATTACTGATAAAATATCGTGTGAGGAATTTAAATTATTCTAATTGTTTTAATATGAAAAGTGTAAATTTGGTATAGAACAAAAATCAAATTTGGCTAAAGCGTATTAGATG
The DNA here is from genome assembly GCA_030686995.1 of Artemisia argyi. NCBI lineage: Eukaryota > Viridiplantae > Streptophyta > Magnoliopsida > Asterales > Asteraceae > Artemisia > Artemisia argyi. Next base: position 260,471,795 of record CM060709.1, on the reverse strand, counting down.
TATAATCTTTGTATCTAAAGGCATAAATTAGAAAAAAAGTAATTTTATTTTATTTATTGTCCAAGAAAATTTTATCTTATTTTGGTTCGTTCAAATACTATGTTTGACCCACAATTGAAAAGGATTTTGGTTGGTGGAGTTTTGGGGATGAAATTTGCATCAACTTTCACACTGTTCTCCAATTCATTTGGGATTCCCTTTTCTCTATAACCTTTCTTTTTTATATTTGAATTGACAAAACACGTCAAGTTTTATCGAGTCATTATCACGGTGAGTTGGACATATGTAAATAAAATAATCATTAATATATACTTGTTCGATATAAGTAAAAATCGGGTATCTTGTTTATATATAACTATAGTGCAATTGTACATAAACACTCTTTTCCTCGTATTCGATATTTGGTTCGATCCGATCATACGTCAAACCGATCATTATGCTTTGTTGGGGGACCTGACCCAAACATTTCAGTCCAGTCCTCGGTCTGATATTTTGGGTCAAATCAGTTTGTAGTCCAACCTGATTTATATTTGTTTAGTCTGATTTTGACGTCCTCAGATGACACATCGTATGACTTTTGATTATGCTTTTTGTTAATTCATATCTTTATTATATATATAAAATTGTTTAAATTTTGTTTTTGTTTAAAATTTAAACATTTATCTTTGTAAGTAATGTTATTTGTTATTTATAATTATAAAAAATAATTCAATCTATTAATTATTTAAATAGTATCTATAATTTAATTCACAAACTTCTTTATTCTCACTTACACTTATATTAAAATAATAATAATAATAATAATAAAGGAATAGACACATAAATAAATTAACGCGACTTTATATTATCGTCACTATACACAAGCAATCGTTTATGTTAGAAGTTAGTGAGTTACCTTCATAAATATGTACTTATTTTGGTAATTGATACTTCGATACCCATCCAAATCATTATTTCGGTAAATTGATAGGGCCTGTTTGGTAGGAGCTTTTTGGGGGAGCCGTAAGCTTTTTGTTAAAAAATAATCTCCTTTAAAATAAATAGTTCCGTTTGGATACATTAAATTCAAGCTTTTATTTCAAACAAATAGCTCCTAAATGAAAAGCTGATTCATGAAGCTTTTTAAATATCTTGGAGCTGTTAAAACTTTAAATTATTGATATACCCTCCAAACATTTGTTTACGATTATAGATATATCTTTTTATGTCATTTTACATCTTACATTTACATTTAACAGCTAACTTACCAAACACTTTTATTGAAAAAAAAAATATAATTTGTAGCTTATGTTAACAGCTTTGCAGTTTACAGCTTATAGTTAACAGCTTACGGCTTACAGCTTATAGTTAACAGCTTACGGCTTACAGCTTACAACTAATTTTGAGAAACATACCCTTTGATACCACCCATCCAAATCATCTTCGTGAAAGTGGCATATCTTAAGTTTGGTGACTGAGATATTGAGAATTATTTCCATCCGATGATCATGCACGTGACAAGCCGTCCGTGTCTTTGAAGAATTCCACGTGAACATTCTATTCCTTTTCAATCCTCCGCTAAATCATTACCGTCCAAAACTCCAACTGTTCAATCATTCTATTTTCCTTTTTCTTTTTTCTTTACCACTTGGCGATTTAATAAACTCGTGACATTCGACCGGGTATAAGATTAATGCTGTTGTTGACCACATTTTTACAGAAGCAACCCCGTTACGTCAGCGACAACTCAGCTTTCTCTCTCTAAAACTACAATTTAATCACAATTTGCTAATAAGGCGACCACGACTACAACTAAAAACATACCCCACCCCACCCACCCCCACCTCTCCCAAAAAAAAAAAAAAAACCATACACACAAAAGAATTGAAAGTTTCGGTTGTGCAAGCATCCATAACTTTGATATTGTTAGGGTGAGACGCGTCGCTTGAATCTTGGATAGGGGTAACGCGTTGCATTTGTGGTTGGCTAGGGAGTTGTGGTTGCTTTGCAACCTCCCATTAGCATTAGTTTAATGGTTATCACATTATTAGCATCAACTTAAAGTCATATCAGTTTGTTTTTCTACCATCTATTCTACACTAAACATGTTTAATAAAACTATCAATTTCACTATTTAAATTTTAAACATACTTCACGTAAAAACAAATCCACCTCACAATATACTCACACACAATTAATTTTTTTGCTCCCACAACTCATTGGTGTGCACCACTAAGCTTTCAAGAAAATAGGAGGACAAAGGTGTCGAATGAGGAGTGTTTTCACACTTGTGAAAAAAAAACGTTGCTATATCTAGTCTTATTGTTTCTTGGCAAGTAACCTACATATTTAATAATATGTCCTAATATAAGTTGGGATTTAATAACGGAGTTGATATTTACAAGGGCTAATGGCATCAAAATGTATCATAGTTCTCACTAATTTCTATTTTATGTAAGGAACTTATCTATACTATCTATAAAGCAAAAATGGTCAAAGGTGAAAGTGAAAAAGTCAAGAAGTGAAATGTGAAATGTTGAAAAATGTATATAAGGAAATTATGAAATGTAATTAATACTCTTATTAAAACACCCCATTACTTAAAAGTACAATGATTTATACATATTGTACAACCAATTAAAACAATTAATACAAATCACAAACCAGGTTGACCCGGGACGCTTCAAACCCAACGGGTTGAACCGGTTTAATTTGACCCGTTTTCGACCCAACCTAGCAAGCTGACCCGGTTTAAATCGACCAAATTTTTGACCGGAACGGTTTAACCGGTTGAACTACCCGGGTCGAACCGGGTTTCAAAACATATCTAGCAAATTAAATACAACCAATTAAAACAATTAATATAAATCACAAACAGGGTTGACCCGGGATGCTTCAAACCCGACGGGTTGGATTGGTTTAATTTGACCAATTTTTGACCCAACCTAGCAAATTGACCCGGTTTAAATCAACCAATTTTTCGACCGGAACGGTTCAACCGGTTGAACCACCCGGGTCGAACCGGGTTTCAAAACATATCTACCAAATTAAATATAACAAATTAAAACAATTAATACATATCACAAACCGGGTTGACCCGGGACGCTTCAAACCCGAAGGGTTGAACCGGTTTAATTTGATCCGTTTTCGACCCAACCTAGCAAGTTGACCCGGTTTAAATCGACCAATTTTTCGACCGGAACGGTTCAACCGGTTGAACCACCCGGGTCGAACCGGGTTTCAAAACATTATGTTTAATTCCCAAATCTTCAAACTTTTATTATTTTTCATTTATAACCTATAAACTTTTTTTTATCAATAAACTATTTGTCGCTATAATATCCCGTTGCTATGCACGGGTACTCGTCTAGTTATGAATAATTAATATTTGTGTCTATCCATATTCTAATCCATTAGTTGTACATCAAAATGCTTATCACTTGGTAACTAAGAGATAAGAATGAGTAGTAGGTGATTACCTTGATTTGTGGGTAATTAATATTTACCTTTTGTAAGCCTTGTAAGAATCCTATAAATAGCGGTTCATTTTGTAGGTTGTGATCATCAATCAAAATGCATTCCACAATATCTCTATTCTTCTAGCTTATACTTCTTGTCGATTATTATTATTTTGTAACACATTATCAGCACGATAGTCTCAAAGTGCAATATTTGATTTCAACCGGTATGTTTCGATGTCCATTTATTTATTAATACGGTATGCATTACTTCGTGTGTTTATAATTATTGTTTCTGATTGTCATCGTTTCTATTAACTAATGGTGTGGCACCCTTGTTGTATTTAACTTTTGTTGCTTGTTTATAATTAATGTTTCTGATCGGTATGTCTTGATTGTCATCGTTTCTATTATTTTGGGTATATATATTATGTGATTTTGTTCTTATGTAATGTGTGATAATAACTTTTTTTTTTTTTTTAATTTTGATATGACATGGGTTTTGTTGATAAATTTATTTTTTTCTTAAATCTAATTATTATGATATCAATTGTTCATCATAGAATGACACAGTTATATGATTTTTTTTTTATTATTTTTTTTTTTTTACATATTGTAATTTAATATTAGTAGCCATTGTTTGTGATGTGTACAATTAATATTTGATGATGGTTATATATCAGTTTATACTATGGTTTTCTATGTGCGCACTTAACTACTTGTCGTACAATATTTGAAATTACAGCAGTAATGAACGCATCTAAGAATAGTTATGCATATAATATCTTTGCTTAGTCTGTGTTGGTAAACTAAGTCAATGTTTGTTGTACACTATAATGTTACTATTACTTATAATTAATTATAACAACTTAATACTATTTTGGTCTTTGCTATTAAACGTGTTTAGCTGTTGTATTTAATGATACATGTAAACTGATAAGGTAGTATAAATTACTAACACTATGTTCTCCACTTTATTTTATAAATGAAAGTGAAAGTAATGTAAATAAATTGAGTTTTTATTGTGTTCTCAAGATATTATGATGAATGAAAGTGGTGGGGACATTGTGTCTTTTTTGTGATGATATTTAGTTATTTACATCCCAATTTTGGGATGCAAAGGAAGTAAAGTGTATGAAATTACTAATTTGGGTTTTATCTCTCCTATTTAATTGTCATTTGTTTTTTTGTAAAGGTTATGCATACAAGGATATATTTGTAAATTTATGTAATATCATTACTTCTTCTTTTTCTTGATTTTACTAAGAACATGAAGTTTAACAATATTTTCTTCCTTTCCATCTCACTTACTTTTCTTTCTTTTTCTTTACCTTTCATTCCTTCCTTAATTTAACTCGAGAACAGAGTGTAATAGTTTTATGGTGCCTTGATTGATTCAATGATTTTTTCGTATGATGCCGACTAATGAGTTATTTTGCAAACCGACTAAATGTTAACTTGCATATATTTGATGATATAGCTAGTCATGTCGTATCTTGCGAAACTTGAATTTTTGGATTTGGACATAAGTGGACAAAACTATTTGTCTTGGGTTTTGGATGCCGAGATGAACCTTGCTGCTAATGGTCTTGGTGATACCATCCAAGCGGGAAAAACAACAACTGTTGAACAAAAGGCTAAGGCAATGATATTCTTGCGCCATCACCTCCATGAGAATTTAAAATATGAATATCTCACTGTTAAGGACCCACTTGTCCTTTGGAATCATTTGAAGGACAGATATGAACATCAAAAAACAGTGATTTTACCAAGAGCCCGCTATGACTGGGTTCATTTAAGGTTCCAGGATTTTAAAACAGTGAGTGAATAAAATTCTGCTATGTTTAAAATTACCTCACAATTAACTTTATGTGGAGAAAAAATCACTGATGAAGAAATGCTTTAAAAAACATTCTCTACATTTCATGCCTCTAACTTACTATTGCAACAACAATACCGCGAAAGAGGCTTTAAAAAATATTGTGATTTGATCTCATGTTTACTAGTTGCGGAACAAAATAATGAATTATTGATGAAAAACCATGAGTCACGTCCAACTGGATCCGCTCCACTTTTGGAAGCAAATATGGTAAATGGAGGTCGCGGTCGTGGATCTAACCGTGGATGAGGACGTGGCCGTGGTCGTGGACGTGGCCAAGGGCGTGGTATTGGTCGAGGTAATTATCATGGTTTTCAGTTCGGAAATACAAGTGGTCACAAAAAGTGGCAAGATAAAGGTAAGATGATAAAAAATGATGGAGGTGAAAAAACAAAAGGTGCCATAGAAAGTGTATGTTATCGTTGTGGTGGTACTAATCATTGGGCCCGCGCATGTCGCATACCCATACATTTGGTGGAACTCTACCAACGATCCCAAAAGAACAAAGGAAAAGGAGTCGAAGTTAACTTTGCATATGATGAAGGGAAAATTGATAACCTTGATATCGATAGCATCGGTATTGACAACCTTGGTATTCCAGAAGACCCAAATGATAACACTCATTTGGATGTCAGTGATTTCCTCATAAATGAGTGATCCATAAACTAAGTGTCAATAAAGCCAAGAATAAAACATCTTCATGTCGATGATGATCTTGTTTCTTTTGTTTATTTTCTTTCAAGTTTATCTATGTTGTCCTATGAGACGTACTTTATTTCTAATTGTTCACTTGGCTTAATAAAACATGTTATTTCTTTTTAATTAAACCGTTAAACATTCTACTTATAATATGTGTTTTATTTTGAAGAATATGGATCATGTAGCACAACTGATGAGTGGGAATTGCACTACGCTTTACCTCTCAAAGGATCTTGAGAAGCTTACAACCCCCACCAGGCAGTGTACCTGATCGATGTAGTATAGTATAATGACAAGTACCGGGGGATTGATCGTTCAGCTAGGAATAGTGTTGCTAGGATTAGAAAACCTAAATACTAGATCTAAAGATTAGGGATGATTCTTTTTGTATTTTTATATTTTTTTAGAAAGCAAATTAAAAGCTCGGGTTTGAAGGATTTGAGCGAAATTAGTTGCTAGTCAACTAACCCAATACTAAGATGTAATCAAAATTAAATACTAAAAATGAAAATAAAGTATATTAAACTAAGGTTGTGAGCAGTATGTGCGAAAAATGTGTTTACTTAGATTTCACTACTCCCTAGATATCTTTTACACGTTAATTACTTGTTATAGTTGCGTGGATGAAGGATTGTATTCCTTAATACCATTCATGGGGTGGCGTACTTACTTCCCTAATCCTATGAGTGCCTACTTCACTCCTATGTCGAGCCTGCAAAAAGCTCCTAACATGGGATCATTAGAATTTACTCATGCATTAAATACAACCAATAAAACCTAGTACACATCGGTTCATGTTTCCTAAGACATTCAAGCATGTTAAACAATGGAGATCTTCCAGTTTTCTTCAGCCTAACATTGAAATCATTCATCCAATACAACCATAAACAAGTAATCAACACATAATTAACATCTAGGTTTCATTAGATCTAAGCAAACACAAGATAAATCTAGCCTAGCATGTTGAAATCGAGACAAGCACAAGATATAGACAACCAACACATAGACATATTGATTGAATTAAGAGAAGACTTATCTCAATAGCACATGTAAGGATTCAAGGGTTGAAAACCCTTGAAAAGCTGTAAAATTCGTACAAGGTTCGGCCCTAGGGTTTCTCCACACAAGTTCCTCCTCAATGAATGAAAATTAGAAAACTATATATAGATTTTATAGGGTGACGGCGTCAAGAACAAATGTCTGACGCCGTCATCTCGCCGCCAAATAAATCCTCGGACTGCCTAGATCTACATCTAACGCCGTCATGTAGTCCTCTTTCGCAGGCCGTCACACATTTAACTCTTGACGCTCTTCTTGTGACGCCTTCATGTTTGTACTGGGTCGTCATGGATTTTACTCTTGACGCCGTCAGGATTGCCCTCTTGACGCCGTCACACACTGTTCCCAGCATGGAAAATTAAGTCTTTGGTGTTTTCTTCACTTTTATGCTCCAAAAACGTCCGAATTGCTTCCTTTTCCAGATTTCACTCCCAAAGTACCTAAAATCACAAAAGAAACGATTTAGGGTAATATTTGATCAAATAAATTCAATTCCGAGCTTAAATGACCCCCAAAAAGTGGTTCATTTTTTGCCTCATCATATACCCTTACACTTGAGATTTGCTTGTCCTCAAGCAAATGCGCTTTTATTCTAATCAAAATACAAGTTAGGGGTCATTTAACACTAATATGAAAGTAATTACAACAAATAATCGTTCCACTAAAGACCAAAGACAAGCACGGAGGTCATACACTAGCACCGCACAAATAGTGTTTAGATACTCACATCTCTCGGGTGTAATAAAGTACAAATTACAATATGGAAACGGAAGATATCTTTCACTACCTGTCATAGCAAAATAGATTACCATAGGCTTGGGAAAGGATCAAACCTCCACCACATGGCGTAAGTACCTAGGATAAACGATCAAAGAGGTCTTTTAAAGGGTTGTAACGTTAGGTGTAGGGATATGAAATACACGGTTTTGTTGGATATAGACAGTCTCTTTACTGGTGGCGAGTTAACAATTTTGGTTAATTACATATACAATATGGCGTTGCTAAGCCAAGACTAGACTCGACTTAAGCTAATAAATGAAAAATAACAAAAACATAAAATAAACATAGAATGAAACGGGATGGTAGTCCGTATGTTTTTCTCTTTTCTTTTTCTATTTTTTTTTCTTAATTTTTCTTCTTTTTTTTTTTTTTTTTTTGCATACACTCTTACCCTACCATCCAAAATAATACATCATAGGGAATGGAAATTCCCCTTACACTTGAATTTTTACATACTTTACAATAAACTAATCTAACGACTCGAATTAAGAAAATCAAAACACTTGGAGTACTTGTAAGATTAACGTACATATGGGGGTAATAAATGATGTTCTTCCCCATTACTCCATAAAATAAGTACTTTACCCATGAGTCCCAATCGTCCCAAAACAATATGTACAAGGATATGACTCGACTTAGCAACCATGTAATCAATTAGATAATTAACTAAGGGTTTAAAAAAATAACAATAATGCATTAAAAATGAGTGCATACACGGAAGGCTAAGGCGATTTGGGTGTACATTTAAGTGGGGTGTAACAAATTCTTCCTTTAAGTAAAATGATTAAAGTTAGAAACGAAAAGATAGGCTCGGAGGGGTGTACTAGGGGTTTCGTGTACTAAAAATGAGTACAACGCTAGGTTGTGGGAAAAATTAGTTGACTTAACTAGCCAAGTAATATGACTTAAATGGTCAAGTAATTATGATACGGGTTTAACACAAGGGTGATCCTAATGCCTCTTGTCATGTAGTAAATCCTACCACACGAATGTAGTCTCACTAGCAGTTTTGGGATGCATCACTAACGCAAGTTCTAGAATCTAAATGCTACCGGTACACTCATAAGCACTAATAGTAAATGCTTTTCCTATCAAATCTAAAGGCGAACCTCACATATTTGGGTGGAAAATTTTTCTGAATGGTACGGTTATGTGCTAGTCATACAATCTCCTACCCATGAGACGCTTGCTATGGCTAAAGTTTCACTCCTAAATGTTGTAAAAATTTTAAATTTGGCGCTAAAATTGCACTAACAAGTATTTCTCATAGTTTTATTACACATCTACTATCAAACAAACAAACTCAAGCGAAAGTGTATCTGTAAGGTATCATCATTTTATCATCCCCTTACACTTAAGATGAACATTGTCCCAATGTTCAAGTAAAGAATGTAAAAGTGAAATAAGTAAAACAAATGAAATCAAATACTCCCCTGATTCGCTCGGTATGGATAATAAGGCGGCCAGGTTAGATCTTCCTCCAAGAAAATGAACAATCAAAGCTTCCCTTCCAGAATAATAATCATCTTCTTGTCATACATAACCTGTAAATCCTGAGAAAACAGACAAGGCAACCTCGCATAAAATCGGCGGCAATCTACATAAGTTACTAAATCCTAGAAAACAAAATAAGATATAATGCTTGTGGAATGAAGTTTGCAGATTTCCTGGAGATTATAAAACGAATAATTCAACAAAAACTTTAAAACTCCGTTAGAAAAACAGAACTGGTAAAATTTCCAGATTTTTACACGTGACGCCGTCAAGAGTAAACTCATGACGCCGTCAGAAGTGACCTGCAGAAATTCTTATGTTAAGTTTCCGGAAAATTTCTGGAAAAACTTGGTCCTACTTCCTGGAAAATCCTGCAAAACTTCATTATGACTTGATACAAGCATTTGACTCTAACAAATACGAATATACATGTTCACTTAATATTGTGGAGAATCATGATCGGTTTGTTTCTTAAAAACATATTTGGGGTTTCCCCTTACACTTATCTTTTGCAAAAATACCTTTGGGTGAAGTTAAGACTAGGCCAAAACAACAAAGTAAATTATTTCCACTTTTTAGTTTAGAAACATGATCTACCAACAATAAAAATAAAGCATGCATACGGAAGCAAATAACAAACAAACAAAATAAAATCACACAAAACATGGGTTGCCTCCCAAGAAGCGCTTTTCTTTATTTACGAGTCTTGTAGCTAGACTCAAGGTCATGGATTACTACGTGACCTCATCGTTGGTTTCACTCTCTAGGTCGTCTTCTAAACCAGTTTTGTATTCCGGACCTAGTTGCAAGCATTCTTTGTAGAAACTAAGCATCCTATTCTTCACATACTCTACTCCTCTACGTCTATCCTCATCATTCCTATAATAAAGCCGCTTGCTTGTGTTCCTTTTCTATATTAGAGAGAAGGCGGTATTGCTCAATTTTGTAAGGCATTTGGTAGGCAATCTCATCATTCTCTTCCTTGAATCTAACTATCCCTAAAGTCGGATCATAACTCATCCTAGTGGCCTCAACAAATGGTTTTCCGAATATTATTTGGCTTAGGCAATCATCTATCACCGGACGAGTGTCTTCCACTATCATAAAATCGATCTCATAAGTGAAATTACCTATAATCACATGCAATCCTTTCACTCTTCCCACAAAATTACTTATCAAATTTTTATTGGGCATCATCCTAAAATCAAGTTGTTTCTTCATCATCCAATTGTAATAAGTCCTAGTCATGATGTTTATAGGAGATTTAGGATCGATGTAAGCTTTCCATATATGCATATGCCCGATGTTGCATGGTATGTTGATGTTAGAGGGGTCTCCCATTTTGATAAGGGGTGTGCCAAGGATATATGGTCTCTCGGGACTATCAAATAAATCCTTATGGTATTCCCGTTCTTCCTTGGTGGGCAACTTATCAAAGTGCTTCTCTATAGTTTCTACTTCCTCTAACTCCTCTCCCTTATTAACCTCAACTTCCCTACTGTCATCTCTAGTCTCGGTTTCTACTTCAACTTCATCCTTGTCACTTTCTTCTATCTCCTTATCTATTGGCTTAATGGTGACAACATTGACAAAGTGGACATGTTTGGATGATGAGGGGTCCTTAATTTGGATTCCGTTATTGGTGTCCATAGTGTCCTTCCTAGGTGTGGTTAACGCATGGTTGTTGAGGGCTTTCAACAAGTTGTCTATCTTGTTGGTCATCTCCGTTTGTTGTTGGTTGAATTCGGTTTCGAACCTAGCTATGCGAGCTTCTTGAGATGCCATGAACTTAGACATCAATCCTTCAATATTGTTGGTACTACCATAGTTGTTAGAAGGATTGGTGTTGAAAGTACGGTTGGAGGGTGGACCGTTTGGTTGGTAACGATTAGGCGGATTGGAAAAATTGGCTTGATTTTGTTTCCACCTAAGGTTTGGGTGATTTTTCCAAGAGGGGTTGTAGGAATCACCGTATGGGTTTGGCTCTGGTTTGAAAGTGCACCACTTATCTCCCGCTTCGTCGGTACGCGAGGATGCGTAGTCCGTAAAAGCTGTTCCGGGGAGTTCCACACAATCACGAGTGTCATGGGGACCACTACATAATTCGCATGAAGAAGTGATTTTGTTCACTTGGCTTGAAGGCTTAGGAGCTTCGTAAGATTTCATGAGAAACTTGACTTGGTCCTCAAGTTCCATGATCCTACGGTCGGGAGTGCTAGAGTTGTTCGAAGGCAAAGATATTGCCTTGACCGTTTTGTTCAAATCACGGGGATCGTTCCAACTTTCGTTGTCATAGAGAGCAAGATCTTCTATGAGTTCCCATGATTGTTCCGCACTTAGATCACGTAGCTTACCACCGGCCGATTGGTCAATGGCTCGCCTCGTGGAGAGATCGATATGGTCATAGAAGATTTGGACTTTGAGCCAAAGATCTATGCCATGATGAGGGACTTTTTGGAGTAAGTCCTTGAAACGAGTCCATGCTTCATAGAGAGTTTCATTTTGACGTTGTTGGAACATCAAGATATCATTTCTAAGCTTAGTAGTTCTCCCCGGTAGGAAAAATTGAGCAAGGAAACGAGTGGTGAGATCATCCCATGTGGTGATGGATCCCGCGGGTAAACACTCAAGCCATTGACTAGCTTGATCACGTAGAGAGAATTGGAATAGGCGTAATCGGGTTGTCTCTCTAGTTGCAACATCTAGGTCTATGGAATCGATGGTTTTTAGGAAGTCCTTGAGATGTTGATTTGGATCTTTGGAACGAAGTCCATGGAATGCACATCCGCTTTGCACCAACCGGATGGTGTCGGATCGCAAGGGGGTCACATTGGCTCCGGTGAGCTCAATGGTGTTTCGGTAGCCTTGGTGGCTAGGTCGGGAATACTCTCCTAAGGTTCGGGGCATAAGAGGTTCTAGTGGTGGGTTTTGTTGTGGTGGGATGACGGGTTCAAAGATGTTCCCATCGTCCATGATGTCGGGTGGTGAAGAGTTACGAACAAAAACACAAAGAAATAAGATAGACTAAAGAGAACCTAAAAATAAAAATAAAATCTTACTAGGAAGGAATCTAGCAAGTAGACCTAATAAAAAGAGATTCTAACCTAGACAATAACTATTCCCCGGAAACGGCGCCAAAAACTTGATGTGTGGGAATTGCACCAGGCTTTACCTCTCAAGGGATCTTGAGAAGCTTACAACCCCCACCAGGCAGTGTACCTGATCGATGTAGTATAGTATAATGACAAGTACCGAGGGATTGATCGTTCAGCTAGGAATAGTGTCGCTAGGATTAGAAAACCTAAATACTAGATCTAAAGATGAGGGATGACTCTTTTTGTATTTTTATATTTTTTTAGAAAGCAAATTAAAATCTCGGGTTTGAAGGATTTGAGCGGAATTAGTTGCTAGTCAACTAACCCAATACTAAGATGCAATCAAAATTAAATACTAAAAATGAAAATAAACTATATTAAACTAAGGTTGTGAGCAATATGTGGGAAAAATGTGTTTACTTAGATTTCACTACTCCCTAGATATCTTTTACACGTTAATTACTTGTTATAGTTGCGTGGATGACGGATTGTATTCCTTAATACCATTCATGGGGTGGCGTACTTACTTCCCCAATTCTATGAGTGCCTACTTCACTCCTATGTCGAGCCTGCAAGAAGCTCCTAACATGGGATCATTAGAATTTACTCATGCATTAAATACAACCAATAAAACCTAGTACACATCGGTTCATGTTTCCTAAGACGTTCAAGCATGTTACACAATGGAGATCTGCCAGTTTTCTTAAGCCTAACATTGAAATCATTCATCCAATACAACCATAAACAAGTAATCAACACATAATTAACATCTAGGTTTCATTAGATCTAAGCAAACACAAGATAAATCTAGCCTAGCATGTTGAAATCGAGACAAGCTCAAGATATAGACAACCAACACATAGACATATTGATTGAATTAAGAGAAGACTTATCTCAATAGCACATGTAAGGATTCAAGGGTTGAAAACCCTTGAAAAGCTGTAAAATTCGTACAAGGTTCGGCCCTAGGGTTTCTCCACACAAGTTCCTCCTCAATGAATAAAATTAGAAAACTATATATAGATTTTAGAGGGTGACGACGTCAAGAACATATGTCTGACGCTGTCATCTCGCCGCCAAATAAATCCTCGGACTGCCTAGATCTACATCTGACGCCGTCATGTAGTCCTCTTTTGCAGGCCGTCACACATTTAACTCTTGATGCTCTTCTTGTGACGCCTTCATGTTTGTACTGGGTCGTCATGGATTTTACTCTTGACACCGTCAGGATTGCCCTCTTGACGCCGTCACACACTGTTCCCAGCATGAAAAATTAAGTCTTTGGCGTTTTCTTCACTTTTATGCTCCAAAAATGTCCGAATTGCTTCCTTTTCCAGATTTCACTCCCAAAGTACCTAAAATCACAAAAGGAACGATTTAGGGTAATATATGATCAAATAAATTCAATTCCGGGCTTAAATGACCCTCAAAAAGTGGTTCATTTTTCGCCTCATCAACAACTTATTATTGATGATCAAGACATATGTCTAGTGGATAGTGCAACCACACACACAATACTCAAAAAGGAGAAATATTTCTCACATTTAAACATACAAGAATCAAATGTGAGTACTATCTCGGGCAGTGCAAAGCTAATAAAAGGTTATGGAAATGCACATATATTATTACCCGAAGGTTGATGCGTGGGGTTTTGCACCTGGCTTTACCTCTCGAGGGATCTCGAGAAGCTTACAACCCCCACTAGGAAGTGTACCTAATCGATGTAGTATAGTATAATGACAAGTACCGGGGGTTTGATCGTTCAGCTAGGAATAGTGTCTCTAGGATTAGAAAACCTAAAGACTAGGTCTAGAGATGAGGGATGATTCTTTTTGTATTTTTTTATATTTTTTAGAAAGCAAATTAAAATCTCGGGTTTGAAGGATTTGGGCGGAATTAGTTGCTAGTCAACTAACCTAATACTAAAGATGCAATCAAAATAAAATACTAAAAAATGAAATTAAACTAAATTAAACTAGAGTTGTGAGCAATATGTGGGAGAAATGTGTTTACTTAGATTTCACTACTCCCTAGATATCTTTTACACGTTAATTACTTGTTATAGTTGTGTGGATGACGGATTGTATTCCTTAATACCATTCATGGGGTGGCGTACTTACTTCCCCAATCCTATGAGTGCCTACTTCACTCCTATGTCGAGCCGGCTAAGAAGCTCCTAACATGGGATCGTTAGGATTTACTCATGCATTAAATACAACCAATAAAACCTAGTACACATCGGTTCATGTTTCCTAAGACGTTCAAGCATGTTACACAATGGAGATCTGCCAGTTTTCTTAAGCCTAACATTGAAATCATTCATCCAATACAACCATAAACAAGTAATCAACACATAATTAACATCTAGGTTTCAATAGATCTAAACAAACACAAGATAGATCTAGCCTAGCATGTTGAAATTAAGACAAGCACAAGATATAGACAACCAACACATAGACATATTGATTGAATTAAGAGAAGACTTATCTTAATAGCACATGAAAGGATTCAAGGGGTGAAAACCCTTGAATTTACTGTAAAATACGAGCTAGGATTCACAAAGTTCGGCCCTAGGGTTTCTCTACACAAGTTCCTCTCTATGAATGAAAAATAGAAAACTATATATAGATTTTAGAAGGTGACGGCGTCAAGAACAAATGTCTGACGCCGTCATCTCGCCGCTAAATAGTTCCTCGGACTGCCTAGATCTGGATCTGACGCCGTCATGTGTACACCTTATGCAGGCCGTCATGATTTTAACTCTTGACGCTCTTGTTGTGACGCCTTCAGGTTTCTTCTGGGTCGTCATGGATTTTACTCGTGACGCCGTCAGGATTTCCTTCTTGACACAGTCATATACTGTTTACAGCATGGAAAATTAAGTCTTTGGCGTTTTCTTCACTTTTATGCTCCAAAAACGTCTGAATTGCTTCCTTTTCCAGATTTCACTCCCATAGTGCCTAAAATCACAAAAGGAACGATTTAGGGCAATATTTGATCAAATAAATTCAATTCCGGGATTAAATGACCCCCTAAAAGTCGTTCATTTTTCGCCTCATCATATACCCTTACACTTGAGATTTGCTTGTCCTCAAGCAAATGCGCTTTTATTCTAATCAAAATACAAGTTAGGGGTCATTTAACACTAATATAAAAGTAATTACAATAAATAATCATTCAACTAAAGACCAAAGACAAGCACGGAGGTCATATACTAGCACCTCACAAATAGTGTTTAGATACTCACATTTCTCGGGTGTAATAAAGTATAAATTACAATATAGAAACGGAAGATATTCTGACTACCTGTCATAGCAAAATAGATTACCACAGGCTTGGGAAAGGATCAAACCTCCACCACATGGCGTAAGCACCTAGGATAAACTATCAAAGAGGTCTTTTAAAGGGTTGTAACGTTAGGTGTAGGGACATGAAATACACGGTTTTGTTGAATATAGGCAGTCTTTACTGGTGGTGAGTTAATAATCTTGGTTAATTACATGTACAATATGGCGTTGCTAAGCCAAGACTAGTCTCGACTTAAGCTAATAAATGAAAAATAGCAAAAACATAAAATGAACATAGAATGAAAAGGGATGCTAGTCCGCTTTTTTTTTTTTTTTTTTTTTTTTTTTTTTTTTTTTTTTTTTTTTTTTGCATACACTCTTACCCTACCATCCAAAATAATACATCATAGGGAATGAATATTCCCCTTACACTTGAATTTTTACATACTTTACAATAAACTAATCTAATGACTCGGATTAAGATAATTAAAACACTTGGAGTACTTTTAAGATTAACGCACATACGGGGGTAGTATATGATGTTCTTCCCCATTACTCCATAAATAAGTACTTTACCCATGAGTCCCAATCGTCCCAAAACAATATGTACAAGGATATGACTCGACTTAGCAACCATGTAATCAATTAGATAGTTAACTTAGTGTTTAACAAATAACAATAATGCACTAAAGATGAGTGCATACACGGAAGGCTAAGGCGATTTGGGTGTACATTTAAGTGGGGTGTAACAAATTTTTCCTTTAAGTAAAATGCTTAAAGTTAGAAACGAAAAGACAGGCTTGGATGGGTGTACTAGGGGTTTCGTGTACTAAAAATGAGTACAGCGCTAAGGTATGGGAAAAATTAGTTGACTTAACTAGCCAAGTAATATGACTTAAATGGTCAAGTAATTATAATACGGGTTTAACACAAGGGTGATCCTAATGCCTCTTATCATGTTGTAAATCCTACACGAATGTAGTCTCACTAGCGGTCTCGGGATGCATCACTAACTCAAGTTCTAGAATCTAAATGCTACCGGTAGACTCATAAGCACTAATAGTAAATGTTTTTCCTATCAAATCTAAAGGCGAACCTCACATGGATAATAAGGTGGCCAGGTTAAATCTTCCTCCAAGAAAATGAACAATCAAAGCTTCCCTTTCAGAAAAATAATCATCTTCTTGTCATACATAACCTGTAAATCCTGAGAAAACAGACAAGGCAACCTCGCATAAAATCGGCGGCAATCTACATATACTAATAAATCCTAGAAAACAAAATAAGATATAATGATTGTGGAATGATGTTTGCAGATTTCCTGGAGATTATAAAACGAATAATTCAACAAAAACTTTAAGACTCCGTTAGAAAAACAAAACCGGTAAAATTTAAAGATTTTTACACGTGACGCCGTCAAGAGTAAACTCATGACGCCGTCAGAAGTGACCTGTAGAAATTCTTATGTTAAGTTTCCGGAAAATTTCTAGAAAAACTTGGTTCTACTTCCTGGAAAATCCTGCAAAACTTCATTATGACTCGATACAAGCATTTGATTCTAACAAATACGAATATACATGTTCATTTAATATTGTGGAGAATCATGATCCGTTTGTTTCTTAAAAACATATTTGAGGTTTCCCCTTACACTTATCTTTTTCAAAAATACCTTTGGGTGAAGTTAAGACTAAGCCAAAACAACAAAGTAAAGTATTTCCACTATTTAGTTTTGAAACATGATCTACCAACAATAAAAATAAAGCATGCATACGGAAGCAAATAACAAACAAACAAAATAAAATCACACAAAGCATGGGTTGCCTCCCAAGAAGCGCTTTTCTTTATTTACAAGTCTTGTAGCTATACTCAAGGCCATGGGTTACTACGTGACCTCATCGTTGGTTTCACTCTCTGATTGTAAATGTTCTTTGTAGAAACCAATCACCTTATTCTCAATTGCTCCTATAATCCTATGGGCAAATTCCTTATCGACTTTATATTTTGGTCCTAGAGTCAAGCAATCTTTGTAGAAAAGACTCCTTTTTTCCCATACATAATCCACACCCTTTTTCTTATCCTCTTCATTGATGTCCTCAAAAGCACCAATGTTATCCTTGTCAAATCGAGATATAAAGTGAAATTCTTTCATTCTATTAGGCATCCTATAAGTGATCCTATCGGTGTTACTTGCAAATCGGATTGTCCCTTCTATCTCAACATATTCTAATTTGGATTCCTCAACAAACGGTTTACCAAACACAACATTGGATAATTGACAATCAATAACATTAGCAAGATCTTCCACAATCACAAAGTCGGTGATATAAGTAAAATTCCCAACAAAGACATGTAGACCTTTAACTCTCCCGACAAAGTTACAAACTCCACCGGGGTATTTGGGATCTCTTCTAGGTTCAAGTCTTGTTTTCACTATATCATTATAAACACTTGAGGACATAATGTTGATTGGGGATTTAAAGTCAATGTAAGCATTGTCAACGTGTCTATACCCAATCATACATGGTATCTTAGCATTCTTAGGATCGCCTCTCTTTATCTTAGGTTCGATTCTAGTAAAAGGAGATCGAGGGTCATCAATAAGATTATTATAATATGCAATCTCTTCCTTAGTGGGGTATAGATTAAAATAATCATTTAACTTTGGATCTATTTCCCCCTCTTCAACATTCATAAAATCATTAGGCCCTAGGTCCTCATTTGAATACAAGGCGGTCGCTAGGTCACTAAATGCATGGTCGAGCACAACCTTAATCAACCTATTAAGCTCCCTAAGTTCCCTAATCTCACTCTCAATTTGTTCACGTAACACAGCCACTTCTCTAGGGGAAAGGGGTGGATTCGCATTTTCCATAATGGTCAACGGAATAGTCAATGAATTTAATTTGCTAACAAAGGCACGAAGAAAAAAATAGACTAAAGAAAATCTAAAAATAAAAATAAAATCTTACTAGAAAGGAATCTAGCATGTAGACCTAATAAAAAGAGATTCTAACCTAGACAATAACTATTCCCCGGGCTGCGGCGCCAAAAACTTGATGCGTGGGGTTTTGCACCAGGTTTTACCTCTCGAGGGATCTCGAGAAGCTTACAACCCCCACCAGGCAGTGTACCTGATCGATGTAGTATAGTATAATGACAAGTACCGGGGGATTGATCGTTCAACTAGGAATAGTGTCGCTAGGATTAGAAAACCTAAAGACTAGGTCTAGAGATGACGGATGATTTTTTTTGTATTTTTTTACATTTTTTAGAAAGCAAATTAAAATCTCGGGTTTGAAGGATTTGGGCGGAATTAGTTGCTAGTCAACTAACCCAATACTTAAGATGCAATCAAAATAAAATACTAAAAAATGAAATTAAACTAAATTAAACTAGAGTTGTGAGCAATATGTGGGAGAAATGTGTTTACTTAGATTTCACTACTCCCTAGATATCTTTTACACGTTAATTACTTGTTATAGTTGTGTGGATGACGGATTGTATTCCTTAATACCATTCATGGGGTGGCGTACTTACTTCCCCAATCCTATGAGTGCCTGCTTCACTCCTATGTCGAGCCGGCTAAGAAGCTCCTAACATGAGATCATTAGGATTTACTCATGCATTAAATACAACCAATAAAACCTAGTACACATCGGTTCATGTTTCCTAAGACGTTCAAGCATGTTACACAATGGAGATCTGCCAGTTTTCTTAAGCCTAACATTGAAATCATTCATCCAATACAACCATAAACAAGTAATCAGCACATAATTAACATCTAGGTTTCATTAGATCTAAGCAAACACAAGATAGATCTAGCATAGCATGTTGAAATTAAGACAAGCACAAAATATAGACAACCAACACATAGACATATTGATTGAATTAAGAGAAGACTTATCTTAATAGCACATGAAAGGATTCAAGGGGTGAAAACCCTTGAATTTACTGTAAAATACGAGCTAGGGTTCACAAAGTTCGGCCCTAGGGTTTCTCCACACAAGTTCCTCTCTATGAATGAAAAATAGAAAACTATATATAGATTTTAGAAGGTGATGGCGTCAAGAACAAATGTCTGACGCCGTCATCTCGCCGCCAAATAGTTCCTCGGACTGCCTAGATCTGGATCTGACGCCGTCATGTGTACACCTTATGCAGGCCGTCATGATTTTAACTCTTGACGCTCTTGTTGTGATGCCTTCAGGTTTCTTCTGGGTCGTCATGGATTTTACTCTTGATGCCGTCAGGATTTCCTTCTTGACGCCGTCATATACTGTTTCCAGCATTGAAAATTAAGTCTTTGGCGTTTTCTTCACTTTTATGCTCCAAAAACGTCCGAATTGCTTCCTTTTCCAGATTTCACTCCCAAAGTGCCTAAAATCACAAAAGAAACGATTTAGGGCAATATTTGATCAAATAAATTCAATTCCGGGCATAAATGACCCCCTAAAAGTGGTTCATTTTTCGCCTCATCATATACCCTTACACTTGAGATTTGCTTGTCCTCAAGCAAATGCGCTTTTATTCTAATCAAAATACAAGTTAGGGGTCATTTAACACTAATATAAAAGTAATTACAACAAATAATCGTTCCACTAAAGACCAAAGACAAGCACGGATGTCATATACTAGCACCTCACAAATAGTGTTTAGATACTCACATCTCTTGGGTGTAATAAAGTATAAATTACAATATGGAAACGGAAGATATCTCTTACTACCTGTCATAGCAAAATAGATTACCATAGGCTTGGGAAATGATAAAGCCTCCACCACATGGCGTAAACACCTAGGATAAACTATCAAAGAGGTCTTTTAAAGGGTTGTAACGTTAGGTGTAGGGACATGAAATACACGGTTTTGTTGGATATAGGCAGTCTTTACTGGTGGCGAATTAACAATCTTGGTTAATTACATGTACAATATGGCGTTGCTAAGCCAAGACTAGACTCGACTTAAGCTAATAAATGAAAAATAACAAAAACATGAAATGAACATAGAATGAAAAGGGATGGTAGTCTGTATGTTTTTTTTTATTATTTTTTTTTTTGCATACACTCTAACTCTACCATCCAAAATAATACATCATAGGGAATAAATATTTCCCTTACACTTGAATTTTTACATACTTTACGTTAAACTAATCTAATGACTCGAATTAAGATAACTAAAACACTTGGAGTACTTTTAAGATTAACGCACATACGGGGGTAGTATATGATGTTCTTCCCCATTACTCCATAAATAAGTACTTTACCCATGAGTCCCAATCTTCCCAAAACAATATGTACAAGGATATGACTCGACTTAGCAACCATGTAATCAATTAGATAGTTAACTTAGGGTTTAACAAATAACAATAATGCACTAAAGATGAGTGCATACACGGAAGGCTAAGGAGATTTGGGTGTACATTTAAGTGGGGTGTAACAAATTCTTCCTTTAAGTAAAATGCTTAAAGTTAAAAACGAAAAGACAGGCTCGGAGGGGTGTACTAGGGGTTTCGTGTACTAAAAATGAGTACAACGCTAAGGTGTGGGAAAAAATAGTTGACTTAACTAGCCAAGTAATATGACTTAAATGGTCAAGTAATTATAATACGGGTTTAACACAAGGGTGATCCTAATGCCTCTTATCATGTTGTAAATCCTACACGAATATAGTCTCACTAGCGGTCTCGGGATGCATCACTAACGCAAGTTCTAGAATCTAAATGCTACCGGTAGACTCATAAGCACTAATAGTAAATGCTTTTCCTATCAAATCTAAAGGCGAACCTCACATATTTGGGTGGAAAATTTTTCTGAATGATACGGTTTTGTGCTAGTCATACAATCTCCTATCCATGAGACGCTTGCTATGGCTAAAGTTTCACTCCTAAATGTTGTAAAAAATTTTAAATTTGGCGCTAAAATTGCACTAACAAGTATTTCTCATAGTTTTATTACACATCTACTATCCAACAAACAAACTCAAGCGAAAGTGTATCTGTAAGGTATCATCATTTTACCCTCCCCTTACACTTAAGATGAACATTGTCCCTAATGTTCAAGTAAAGAATGTAAAAGTGAAATAAGTAAAAAGAATGAAATCAAATACTCCCCTGATTCGCTCGGTATGGATAATAAGGTGGCCAGGTTAAATCTTCCTCCAAGAAAATGAACAATCAAAGCTTCCCTTCCAGAAAAATAATCATCTTCTTGTCATACATAACCTGTAAATCCTGAGAAAACAGACAAGGCAACCTCGCATAAAATCGGCGGCAATCAACATATACTAATAAATCCTAGAAAACAAAATAAGATATAATGTTTGTGGAATGATGTTTGCAGATTTCCTGGAGATTATAAAACTAATAATTCAACAAAAACTTTAAGACTCCGTTAGAAAAACAAAACCGGTAAAATTTCCAGATTTTTACACGTGACACCGTCAAGAGTAAACTCATGACGCCGTCAGAAGTGACCTGTAGAAATTCTTATGTTAAGTTTCCGGAAAATTTCTGGAAAAACTTGGTTCTACTTCCTAGAAAATCCTGCAAAACTTCATTATGACTCGATACAAGTATTTGACTCTAACAAATACGAATATACATATTCATTTAATATTGTGGAGAATCATGATCGGTTTGTTTCTTAAAAACATATTTGGGGTTTCCCCTTACACTTATCTTTTGCAAAAATACCTTTGGGTGAAGTTAAGACTAAGCCAAAACAACAAAGTAAAGTATTTCCATTATTTAGTTTTGAAACATGATCTACCAATAATAAAAATAAAGCATGCATACGGAAGCAAATAACAAACAAACAAAATAAAATCACACAAAGCATGGGTTGCCTCCCAAGAAGCTCTTTTCTTTATTTACGAGTCTTGTAGCTAGACTCAAGGTCATGGGTTACTACGTGACCTCATCGTTGGTTTCACTCTCTGATTGTAAATGTTCTTTGTAGAAACCAATCACCTTATTCTCAATCGCTCCTATAATCCTATGGGCAAATTCCTCATCGACTTTATATTTTGGTCCTAGAGTCAAGCAATCTTTGTAGAAAAGACTCCTTTTTCCCCATACATAATCCATGCCCTTTTTCTTATCCTCTTCATTGATGTCCTCAAAAGCACCAATGTTATCCTTGTCAAATCGAGATATAAAGCGAAATTCTTTCATTCTATTAGGCATCCTATAAGTGATCCTATCGGTGTTACTTGCAAATCGGATTGTCCCTTTTATCTCATCATATTCTAACTTGGATTCCTCAACAAACGGTTTACCAAACACAACATTGGATAATTGACAATCAATAACATTAGCAAGATCTTCCACAATCACAAAGTCGGTGATATAAGTAAAATTCCCAACAAAGACATGTAGACCTTTAACTCTCCCGACCAAGTTACAAACTCCACGGGGTATTTGGGATCTCTTCTAGGTTCAAGTCTTGTTTTCACTATATCATTATAAACACTTGAGGACATAATGTTGATTGGGGATTTAAAGTCAATGTAAGCATTGTCAACGTGTCTATACCCAATCATACATGGTATCTTAGCATTCTTAGGATCGCCTCTCTTTATCTTAGGTTCGATTCTAGTAAAAGGAGATCGAGGGTCATCAATAAGATTATTATAATATGCAATCTCCTCCTTAGTGGGGTATAGATTAAAATAATCATTTAGCTTCGGATCTATTTCCCCCTCTTCAACATTCACAAAATCATTAGGCCCTAGGTCCTCATTTGAATACAAGGCGGTCGCTAGGTCACTAAATGCATGGTCAAGCTCAACCTTAATCAACCTATTAAGCTCCCTAAGTTCCCTAATATCACTCTCAATTTGTTCACGTAACACAGCCACTTCTCTAGGGGAAAAGGGTGGATTCGCATTTTCCATAATGGTCAACGGAATAGTCAATGAATTTAATTTACTAACAAAGGCACGAAGAAAAAGATAGACTAAAGAGAATCTAAAAATAAAAATAAAATCTTACTAGAAAGGAATCTAGCAAGTAGGCCTAATAAAAAGAGATTCTAACCTAGACAATAACTATTCCCCGGGCTGCGGCGCCAAAAACTTGTTGCGTGGGGTTTTGCACCAGGCTTTACCTCTCGAGGGATCTCGAGAAGCTTACAACCCCCACCAGGCAGTGTACCTGCTCGATGTAGTATAGTATAATGACAAGTACCGGGGGATTGATCATTCAACTAGGAATAGTGTCGCTAGGATTAGAAAACCTAAAGACTAGGTCTAGAGATGACGGATGATTCTTTTTGTATTTTTTTATATTTTTTAGAAAGCAAATTAAAATCTCGGGTTTGAAGGATTTTGGCGGAATTAGTTGCTAGTCAACTAACCCAATACTAAAGATGCAATCAAAATAAAATACTAAAAAATGAAATTAAACTAAATTAAACTAGAGTTGTGAGCAATATGTGAGAGAAATGTGTTTACTTAGATTTCACTACTCCCTAGATATTTTTTACACGTTAATTTCTTGTTATAGTTGTGTGGATGATGGATTGTATTCCTTAATACCATTCATAGGGTGGCGTACTTACTTCCCCAATCCTATGAGTGCCTACTTCACTCCTATGTCGAGCCGGCTAAGAAGCTCCTAACATGGGATCATTAGAATTTACTCATGCATTAAATACAACCAATAAAACCTAGTACACATCGGTTCATGTTTCCTAAGACGTTCAAGCATGTTACACAATGGAGATCTGCCAGTTTTCTTAAGCCTAACATCGAAATCATTCATCCAATACAACCATAAACAAGTAATCAACACATAATTAACATCTAGGTTTCATTAGATCTAAGCAAACACAAGATAGATCTAGCCTAGCATGTTGAAATTAAGACAAGCACAAGATATAGACAACCAACACATAGACATATTGATTGAATTAAGAGAAGACTTATCTTAATAGCACATGAAAGGATTCAAGGGGTGAAAACCCTTGAATTTACTGTAAAATATGAGCTAGGGTTCACAAAGTTCGGCCCTAGGTTTTCTCTACACAAGTTCCTCTCTATGAATGAAAAATAGAAAACTATATATAGATTTTAGAAGGTGATGGCGTCAAGAACAAATGTCTGACGCCGTCATCTCACCGCCAAATAGTTCCTCGGACTGCCTAGATCTGGATCTGACGCCGTCATGTGTACACCTTATGCAGGCCGTCATGATTTTAACTCTTGACGCTCTTGTTGTGACGCCTTCAGGTTTCTTCTGGGTCGTCATGGATTTTACTCTTGACGCCGTCAGGATTTCCTTCTTGACGCCATCATACACTGTTTCCAGCATGGAAAATTAAGTCTTTGGCGTTTTCTTCACTTTTATGCTCCAAAAACGTCCGAATTGCTTCCTTTTCAAGATTTCACTCCCAAAGTGCCTAAAATCACAAAAGGAACGATACAGAGAAATATTTGATCAAATAAATTCAATTCCGGGCTTAAATGACCCCCTAAAAGTGGTTCATTTTTCGCCTCATCAAAGGTACAATATTTAAAATTGACAATGCGCTATTTTCCCCCAAGTCTCAAAGGAATTTATTAAGTTTTATAGATATTCGTCAAAATGGATATCATATTGAGGCTACAAATGAAGGACATGATGAGTACCTTCATATTACGAACGTGATTTTGGGTAAAAAGAAAGTGTTAGAAAAGTTACCCGCATTTTCCTCCGGGTTGTATTACACTAAGATTAATATTGTTGAAACAAATGTGGTCATAAATAAAAAACTTATTGACCGAGAAAATTTTATCGTTTGGCATGATCGGCTAGGCCATCCTGGATCATTAATGATGCGAAGGATAATAGAAAATTCAAAAGGACACCCATTAAAGGACCATAAGGTTCTTGAAACAAAAGATATTACTTGTGTTGCTTGCTCAAAAGGAAAATTAATCACATGCCCATCAACAACTAAGGTAGGGAATGAATCCCTTAATTTTCTGGAAAGAATCCAAAGGGATATATGTGGGCCCATACATCCACCTTGTGGACCATTTAGATACTTTATGGTTTTAATCGATGCATCGACTCGATGGTCACATGTGTGCTTATTGTCAAGTCGCAATATGGCGTTTGCAAGATTACTTGCTCAATTAATAAGACTGAGATCACATTTTCCAGATTTTCCTATAAAGACAATACGTTTAGACAATGCTGATGAGTGTACATCCCAAACATTTAATGACTATTGTATGTCTATTGGGATAAGTGTAGAACATTCAGTACCTCATGTTCGTACACAAAATGGGCTCGCTGGGTCTTTTATCAAGCGGATTCAGATGATTGCAAGGCCCATGATTATGAAAGCGAAACTACCAGTTTCTGCTTGGGGCCACGCTATTCTACATGCAGCAACACTAATTCGTATCAGGCCAACGAGTCACCATACTTACTCCCCATTACAGTTGGTTTTTGGTCAGGAACCAAATATTTCCCATCTAAGAATTTTCGGTTGTGCAGTATATGTCCCAGTTGCTCCACCACAACGCACAAAGATGGGACCTCAAAGGAGAATGGGAATATATGTTGGGTATGATTCACCGTATATAATTAGATATTTAGAGCCATCAACGGGGAATTTATTTATGGCTTGATTTGCTGATTGTCATTTCGATGAGTCAGTATTCCCAACATTAGGGGGAGAAAAGAAACAGCTAGGAAGTGAAATAAGTTGGAAAGAATTATCACTATCTCATCTTGATTCTCGAACAAAAGAATGCGAACAAGAAGTTCAAAAGATAATTCATTTACAAGGGTTAGCAAATCAATTACCAGACGCGTTTACTGACTTTAAAAGAGTGACCAAGTCACATATACCAGCTGTTAATGCTCCTATAAAAATTGATGTTCCTAAAGAACATTCAGAAGTTGCTTATGAGTCTAAGGCACGCCTAAAGCGTGGTAGACCAGTCGGTTCCAAAGATAAAAATCCTCGAAAGAAAAAGGGAGCATATAATCAAGATGGTCAAGTCGAGGTTAAAGAAACACCAGAAGGGTCCTCTATAAGGACATTAGACATGACGGTTCAAGATGAACCTCGGGTACCCGAAAATGAAGAGATCTCAATAAATTATATCATGTCTAGAAAGGTATGGAGCCGAAATGAAATCGACGTCGATGATGCTTTTGTATATAATGTACTAGAAGTTATGGAAGATGATGAAGATCAAGAACCAAAGTCAGTTCTGGAATGCAAAAATAGAAATGATTGGCCAAAATGGAAAGACGCAATTGATGCAGAATTGAAATCTCTTGAAAAACGAGAAGTTTTTGGAGCGGTAGTCCGTATACCTGAAGGTGTAAGACCCGTTGGGTATAAATGGGTCTTTGTGCGAAAACGAAATGAAATAAATGAAATTACGCGTTACAAAGCACGCTTGGTGGCCCAAGGTTTTTCACAAAGACCGGGAATAGATTATGAAGAAACGTATTCTCATGTGGTGGATGCAACTACTTTTCGTTATCTAATTAGTCTGATAATACAAGAAGGACTCGATTTGCGTCTAATGGATGTTGTGACAGCCTATTTATACGGCTCACTTGATACAGAAATCTTCATGAAGCTTCCAGATGGGTTTAAGTTGCCTTAATCAAGTAAAACAAGTTCTCGAGAACAATATGCAGTCAAACTGAATAAATATTTGTATGGGTTGAAGCAGTCTGGGCGAATGTGGTACAATCGCCTTAGTGAATATTTATTAAAGGAAGGATATAGAAATGATTCTATTTGCCCATGTATTTTTATAAAGAGGTCTAGATCTGAATATGTCATAATTGTTGTATATGTTGATGATCTGAATATCATTGGAACTCCAGGGGAGCTTCCAAAGGCAGTGGAATGCCTCAAGAAAGAATTTGAAATGAAAGATCTCGGAAAAACAAAGTTTTGTCTTGGATTACAAATTGAACATCTAAAGAATGGAATCCTTGTCCACCAAAATGCATACACAGATAAGTTGCTCAAAAGATTTTATATGGAAAAATCCCATCCATTGAGCACCCTAATGGTTGTAAGGACCTTAGATGTTGAAAAGGACCCTTTTCGACCTCCAAGTGACGAGGAGGAAATTCTTGGTCCCGAAGTACCTTATTTAAGTGCCATTGGGGCATTGTTATTTCTTGCGAGTCATACACGACCCGATATATCATTTTCACTAACCCTATTGGCAAGATATAGCTCGTGTCCAACAAGGAGACATTGGAATGGGGTGAAACAAATATTTCGTTACCTTCAAGGTACAAAAGATATGGGATTATATTATACCAACTCGTCTGAAAGAAATCTAGTTGGTTTTGCAGATGCACGTTATTTGTCTGATCCCCATACCGGCCGGTCCCAAACAGGGTATGTTTTCACAAATTCAAGTACTGCCATTTCATGGCGTTCCGTGAAGCAAACAATGAGTGCTACTTCATCAAATCATGCAGAGATCTTGGCTATCCATGAAGCGAGTCGGGAATGCGTATGGTTAAGAAATGTGATACAACATATTCGTGAATCATATGGTATTTCTTCAGACCAGGAAGCTCCAACAATCATGCATGAAGATAATGCAGCATGCATTGCTCAGCTTAAAGACGGATACATCAAAGGTGACAGGACCAAGTATATTCTACCGAAGTTCTTTTTCACTCATGACTTACAAAATAGCGGCGATATTATTGTTCAGAAGGTCCGTTCAAGCGAGAACTTAGCAGACTTGTTTACCAAGGCACTTCCCACTGCAACATTTAAGAAGTTGGTTTATGGCATTGGAATGCGAAGACTCAATGAACTTCAGTGATCTAATCATCAGAGGGAGAATATACGGGCTGCACTCTTTTTTCCTTAGCTATGGTTTTTTCCCACCGGGTTTTTCCAAGCAAGGTTTTTAACGAGGCAGCAGATCTAATCGTATGCCAACTAATGATGGATAGACAAGAGGGAGTATTATGAATAATTAATATTTGTGTCTATCCATATTCTAATCTATTAGTTGTACATCAAAATGATTATCACTTGGTAACTAAGAGATAAGAATGAGTAGTAGGTGATTACCTTGATTTGTGGGTAATTAATATTTACCTTTTGTAAGCCTTGTAAGAACCCTATAAATAACGGTTCATTTTGTAGGTTGTGATCATCAATCAAAATGCATTCCACAATATCTCTATTCTTCTAGCTTATATTTCTTGTCGATTATTTTTATTTTGTAACAGAACATTTTTTTTTTACTATTGTGTGTACTAAACTTAATTTTTGAGCATTTTTGTGTACTTTATAACCATTTTGCCCCTCATTTGATTAACATGTGAGGGTAAAATGATCATAAAGTACACAAAATACTCAAAAAATCAAGGTTAGTACACATAATAGCAAAAAAAATTTGTTCGATACATATAGAAGAAAATGATGACAACTATGATACATTTAGAAGCTATTTGCCCTATTTACAAAGATGGATTTTATTTATACACGGAAAACTAAGAGAGAACGACATTGATGCCCTTGTCTAGTTTGATCAGATCTTCCTTCTCTTCTTAAACCAACCCAACTTCATCTCTATAAACTCTTAAACATACTTGCACCCACTATTTTCATAAATAGTTATTAGCCACCATTCTTGATGTTTCATATCATAAATTTGTGAGACAATTGATATCATTTCTTGTTCATTCATATCTTTCTTGCTTTAATGTCATTTTGCTAACAATAAGCGTAGCTGCGTATTACTTGTGAAGTATCCTTCATGATTAAGATAACAAAATATCTTATAAACATAATATTATTTTAAAACAAACATTCTTAGATACCTTAACAGAGGAAACTTTATGTCTTTTGAAGAAGTTGGTTGCACATAGAAGAAGCCAGGGTCACACACCATAAAGGTGTCAACAAACAAGCAGGGACTTTATAATTTTATATTTTATTATTATTTAACATTTGATCGATGATTGAAACTAGAAAAGATTGTTTTATGACCTTTACGGATTGAGTAAACAACGACTAGGATATGATTTTATCTTGCTGGGTTTTGAGGATGAAAAATATAATAAAACAAAAAGTGCATAAAATAAGGGTATAGATGTCATTTACTCTTTATTTTATGTGTACCAATAAAAACATTCCATGTACATTTGAATTGCTATTTAATAAACCTATCGGTGTTTTATTATGTTCTTTCTACTCGGATATATTTTATTAAAAATAACGCATTTTTCAGTTGTGTCGGTTTACGTGTTAGACTTTCAGTAAAAAAAAGATCAAATAAATTTACTTGTTAGACGTATAATCAGATATGAGTTATATTTTGATGACAGATGGAACAAAATAATTAAACTTCAAAGTGTACGTACAAAGGGATAATTCCATATTTACCCAATTTAAATATCAAAATTTCATATTTACCCAAAACACAAGTTTTTAGTGCACAAGTACAATGCTTTTAAAGCATGTGTTGGGGAAATATGGAATTATAGTGTTTAAGTTGGGTATATATGGAATTGCCCCACGTACAAATTACAAGTCTGAGGGACAAAAACGCGAGAAAAAAAAAGAAAAAAATAAAGTCAATTATCGGATTGGGCTTTCATTGTTTCACATAGTTACGCTGCAATTTTTGCTAGACATGTTGGGTAAATTATTTGGGCTTAATTGATGTTGAGTCTTATTTAGTTTCTTATCCTACTATATTCTACTGTTACATCTTTTTATTTGCTTTATTCAGTTATCAAAAGAAAATACTTATCACATATCTATAACTAGCTTCAAGGCCCGCCCGATTGGCGGCTAGCTCCAAAAATTCTTTAAAAGATAAAAGACTAAAATTTCAATAAATTTTAATAAGTAGATGTTTATAGATACTAAAGTAAAGAAAAGTAACTCCCAATACCGTCTTCCACGGGTTATGGGTCCCAATATCGTCTTCTATGATGTATAGGGGAGGTTGAGACGTAGACAGCCTTACCCCTACCTAAGGTAGATGTTTACAGCTACTGATAATACTTAATAAAATGAAATAATACTTAATACGATGAAAGAGACTTAATATAATATAGATGTTATTAATTAGACGTCACTAATACAAAGAGTATTGCAACACATTTGGCTTCTGCATGTGATATAAATGTCTCAACACATGCAATACATCTACAAAGATTTAACATAATCACAACGTTTAGAATATAAAACCTTTTTTTTAAGCAAGTATAACTTCACCTAAAAGATGTATGTCTAGAATCCCCGTAGAGACTCCTTGATATAGTTGTTCATAAGAGTTCTGTTGATACAAAATTTGGGCGTTCCTTATTTAGGTTCTTATTCTCGTACCAATTAGATCTTAATGCTTGAGACCTGCGCACTAAGAAAGCAAACAAACACCGTTAGGCTTATCGTGGGATTGTCTCCCACGATTATCCTCTGGCATGAGAGTAAGTAATCGATTTTAGGGTTATATAGAAGAGTTAGGGTTGTGAGTCGTACCTTTAACGAGAGTTATGATATTGTTTATATAGGCACGTAAATCGTAATCCTTATTGGATACGTGCTCCTTACTCTTCGATATATATCCGGTTTGATATATATCCCTTAAATAGGAGATATCTATATCCAAACCATAAATAACTTTGGTTTGGGCTTTCGTGAGCCCAAACCGTTAGCATGTTGGCCCAAATCATTGTTATGATAGCCCACTCGTGGTGGGCTTGGGCGTTAGTAATGTTTATCATTTGGGTTCGTGACCCGAATATAGACTATACGCCATCATGTCCCCCCAGTCTAGTGTGCGCGGGTTGTAGCCGCGTATACTAGACTAATAATACCAGTGGTAAGCGTGGTGGGAAAAATTCAATATATCCACTGCCAAAAGTTAGGACTATGTATCTAGTCCCAAAATATCTCAAAAATACCTCGGTAAATGGGGAGGTCATCCACGTGTCCTTCGAAAAACGTGAAAAAGTGCTTGTACCTCATGGTATTCTAGCCACACGATAGAGATAGTGGGATCCACGTGGCATTCATCCGAGGCAAGGGGAAACCCTATATAAGGGGTACCCATTTTCACCGTGTTTACCACAGTGAAAAATACAACTTCCTCCATATTACGAATTTTTGTTCAAGAAAAAACTAGCATATCAAAGGTAATTGCATGTGTGCACCAATTTAGGAAAAATGGTTCATCAATTAGAGGAGTTCCGTTCTGAGATGGACGAGGATGATTATTTCATTCCGCTTGCGGTGCATCCGGAAGTACCGGATGCGGACGCATGTATCGCAGACTTCCCTGAGGGGAAAATAGGGGTGTATACGCGCTTTTTTGAGTTTGCAAACCAGCGCATGCCTATATCCCTATTTCTGAGCGATGTGCTCAATTTTTATCGTCTGCATATTTCGCAGTTGCACTGTATAGGTGCGGCAAAAATAACAAATTTCGAGGTAAACTGTCATTTACTCGCAATAAGACCTACTATCAACCTTTTCCGCGCGTTTTACCACATGTCGTGGTCGAACGGGTGGGTGACGTTTTCCAAGCGCCCAGGGCGCTATCAGTGTTACACTGATAAAATAGACGCCCTGAGGGGTTGGAGGGAAAGGTTTTTTTAGATAGATGATAAGGTATTCACCACGCTCTCTGAGTTATATACTCAAGGGGGCTTCCAAAGGATGAGCGCCCAGATCCCGGTACGTACAACGTGGAGGATGCAGAGACCATTAATGAGAACCGCATCCCAATCAACTCCTATCCCGAGGAGTTCTTGGTGCACATGGGAATGAGTCGCAACTACTTCGGGGGAAGTGATGAAGTTCCAACATTTTTGGATGGAAGCGGCCGGGGTGGGTGCTTGTCCTTTCTTATCCTCGCGTTTATAATGTAAGCTTTCTTGTATATATTGATTTAATCAACTAACTTGCTCTTTTCTTGTTCGTTCATGTGTTGCACAGAGATGAATCTATTTGTCGTGGTGAAGTTAACAAAGCCTACGCAGGTGACTGTGGGCATGCGCCCCCTGAGGGAAGGTGGAGTGCCTATCTTGGAGGCTACCGCTGGACGCCTTCTGGAGCTTGCACGAGAAAAGTCTTTTGACGCATCATAGCCTATTGTAAATGCGACACCAGTGCAGACTGTTCCTGCGCAGGAAGTAGTGGCGCCTGAGCTCGTGCACGCTGAGTCGTCTACAAGTACTGGGATCCTCAAAGTGGACACTGACTCTGAAGAGGAGCGCTAATGTGCGAAGCGTAAAGCTGCTGATGATGGTGGTGAGGGTACCTCCAAGAGCAGACGGCATACCATCATTGTAGATGAGTCCACAGATGAGGAGACGTCATGGTTTGTTGCTGCGCAGGAGAATGCTGAGACTTCTCCTCCTACGTAAGTAACCTTTGTTTGAGTATATATATATATATATATATATATATATATATATATATATATATATATATATATATATATATATATATATATATATATATATATATGTGTGTGTGTGTGTGTGTGTGTGTGTGTGTGTGTGTGTGTGTGTGTGTGTGTGTGTGTGTGTGTTTTACGCAATGCCATTCCTTGACTTCTTTATGTTTGCGTGTAGTGAAAGTGCTGCAGGGGGTGATGCAGAGTTTGTTGAGGGGTCGGTGCCACCCCAAGCGGCTCATGTGCATGTGGAGGAGCCGCTGAAGGTGAATGAGGAGATGTCTGCACAGCAGCTGATGGAGGAGTTGGGTGTGGCTACTGAGCGTCAAGCTGAGTTGGTTACTCAGCTTAAGGCGCGGTATGTTGGTGAAGGTAGCAGTCTTGCTCAGAAGGATGAGGAGATTGCTCTGCTTAGGGCGCAGTTGGCTGATGCGCGAGCAGATGTAGAGTCCACAATTGCATATGCTAGGAAGCTCGCAGATGAGAAGCTGTCTTTGATGGCTGAGGTAAAGCGAGAGCGCGCTGAGACTGATCGTCACAGGGCTAACTGCTCTTGGGTTTAAAGTACCTTCAAGAAAATAGAGCCCAGCACTTCACCAATCTTGATGAGCTTCGCGAACGTGTGGAGGAGTCTCTGAAGGTGCAGGAGAGCAAGCTGCGCAAATTGAGTATAGAGTATGATGAGGAATTGTATCCTCATCTTATGTCTACTATTGCTGAGCACAGGTATGTATCTTCCTTTTGAATTCTTTGTTCACCACTATGTGCCTTAATGCTCTTTATCTTCTAACGCGTGCATTGTTGTATGTGCAGGTGGTTGATCAGCCATGGTCTGCGCTTGGCTACCATGGGCACGTTGGAGTCCCAGGAGGTTGTGGAGGCCTTTGGGATGGTTGTGCAGTGCGCCATAGCACGTGGCAAGGCCCAAGCTGCGGAGGAGCTTCATGAGAGCAAGATGCTGACTGTGCCGCTTGCAGAAGTGCTGGGGTATAAAGCAGATGCTTTTTATGAGCTGGTGGAGGCCATGGAGAGGATGAAGGTCTTCGAATTTCCTCATATCGCTCAATTAGAGCGTGATCAGGATTATCCTATCAGTGTGATCATGCAGGGCCTGACTCTGGCCAAACACATAGCTAAAGATGCGGAGGCGCACCCTGACTTCTTTTTGAAGCCAGATGAGTCGCAGTTGAAGGTGCCTGGCATTGCTCGCCCCCGCCACATGCTCAATCCCTTCGCTCTTGAGAAGGATATTTCTTTGAAGAAATGCTTAGAGGCGCATGAGACAAGAGCTGCACATAAGAAGGGCGTGAAGGGGAAGGCCATTCTTTGCGGTGTTGGCGCAGCCCATCTCCTCAGGTCTGATGGGATTCCCGTTAGCGTACCAACGGTGTCTCAGGAGGATAGCAGCCTTTTAAGAAGGCTGAATGAGGCTGGGGAGTTGGCGTCTACAGCTAGTAGCTCAAGTCATAGGCGTGCACATAGCATCTAGATGTCTATTGATTTTTGTAGATATAATTTGTATAAACTCATGGTTCTTAATAATAATTTTTATCTTTTTTCATACGCCTTGTTATTTGTACTTAGATTGTTTTCTTTTGTGTAAAAGATTATCCAAGAGTCAAATTGAAACCGAGACATACTTAAGATGTCTTGTATTAAGTGCATAACTTAACGAAAATCATAGGTGTAAAGATAGACTTGCATTGTGTTGTAAATACTATATCAAATGACCAAGAGTCTTGGCTCGTAAATTGCTAAGCATGTACAGTGTACGTGATGTTGCGTATCCGTCGTGGGATGTGCACTTTAAACTTACTTCAACGTCTTGAAAGTAAGGCGCTTAGCAAGGATACGTGATCCGATGTTGATGGGTTTGCAACCCTCTTACTCAACGAATTAGTTAGTAGGTTTACTCATCCTTTCTGCCGTCGTAGGTCTTAGTAAGTGCATGCACGCCATGTAGGCAAAATATAAAATAACGATATTGAGACATAAGAAAAAATGCGAGCAATAAAGTTAAATGTGTTATGGAGTTAGCTAGAAACCACAACGTTTTATTAATACTTGCAAGTTTTTGAAGATAAAAGACAATTCCTAAAAAAGAAAATTCAAATACAGACATTTATTAGGCACGTACTAAAGTGCATGGTTGCCTGTGTGTGGGCCGTAGGCTTTCCTAAAGATAGCATTTATTGAGATTGCAGATATTCCAAATGCGTGCCAGCTCATGGTCTTCCATATCACGCAACCTGTATGCCCCGTTGCCTAGTGCATCTGTGACTTCATAGGGTCCTTCCCATTTGGGTCCAAGTTTGCCTATGTCTTCTGCGTGGCTTGCATCATTGGCGCGGTATACAAAGTCTCCTGGCCTGAATGAAGTGTGTTTGACTTTTGCATCGTAATACTTCTTCATCTTTGACTTAGCATTTGCTTCATGTATAGCTGCGCGTTTGTGCCTTTCTTCCAACAGATCCAAGTCTATGCGCTGCTCATCGTCATTTGTTGTGACATTTATTTCCGTCGTACGGATAGTTGGCATTCCAATCTCGGCTGGTATGACAGCCTCTGTCCCATAGACAAGAGAGAATGGTGTGTCTCCAGTACTAGTTTTAATTGTCGTGCGGTGCGCCCATAAAACATGTGACAATTCATCCACCCACCTTCCTTTATGTCTTTCAAGGCGCGCTTTTATTCCTTCGCCCAGACTGCGATTCACGTGTTCAACCAAGCCATTGGTTTGTGGGTGCTTAACTGAAGCAAAGTGTAGTGTAATGTTTAATTGCGCGCACCTGTCTTTAAATGGGTTGTCACAGAATTGTTTTCCGTTGTCCAAAATAATCTCTCCAGGTAGTCCAAAGCGACATACAATGTTGTCCCACACGAAGCGTTTGACTTGGTTGCCTGTGATGTTTGCCAATGCCTTTGCCTCGATCCACTTAGTAAAATAATCTATAGCTACGATGAGGAATTTTAGCCCTCCCGCTGCAACTGGAAAAGGGCCCGCAATGTCGATATCCCATTTATAGAATGGCCATGGTGAGGTGATGGGGGTTAGCTCTTGTTGTGGTCGGCGCGGAATTGGTCTGTGGACTTGGCAATCGCTGCATTTTTTTATCATATCCCGCGCGTTGCGGTGCATAGTGGGCCAATAGTATCCTGACCGCAGGGCGCGCGCCACTACAGACCGTGGTCCCGAGTGCATACTGCATGAGCCAGCGTGAATCTCTCGGAGTATGTAATCTGCCTGAAGAGGTCCAACGCACCGGAGCCATGGTTGTAGGAATGAACGTCGATATAGGACGCTATCTCGGAGTTTAAATCTCTACGCTGTGCGCCGTACCCTACGAGCGTCCTTCTGATCTTGTAATAAGATTCCTTTGCTTATAAATTCAATGATAGGTATCATCCACGTAGGATCCTGTTCTTCTATCACCGTGGATATTTCCATCTCCGAGATTGATTTGTCTTTCAGAGTTTCCACCAATACCTATTTTGATAGGTGCGCAAAGCTTGTAGATGCGATCTTGCTAAGCGCGTCAGCTTTCCTGTTTTCTCCTCTAGGGACTTGTTTGATGGTAAACCTGTCAAAATTCTGAATTAGAGACTTGGTTTTTTTGAGGTATTGGACCATGTGTTCATCCTTGGCTTCATATTCACCTAGCACATGGTTGGCTACTAGCCTGGAATCTACATTTGCCTCTAGGTTACGTACACCCATTTAAGTTGCAATACGTAGTCCAACAAGTAGGGCTTCATATTCTGCCTCATTGTTTGTGGCTGTGAATTCGAAGGGCAGTGCGTAAGTGAATTCCACTCCATCTAGATTAGTGAGGATAAGGCCCGCGCCTGATCCATCCATGCACAAGGATCCGTCTGTGAATAGAACCCATGGTTCTTGTAATTCTACCTTGCTTGTTGAAGGTGGAGTATCGGTATCTGGCTTCTCAACAATAAAGTCGGCAAATATCTGCCCCTTGATTGCAGTGCGTGGTCTATATGAGATGTTATACTCGCTCAATAGCACACTCCATTTTTGTAGCCGTCCTGATGCATCAGGTTTAGAGATAACTTGTTTGATAGGCTGGTCCGTTATTACAGCTATTGGGTGCGCCTGAAAGTATCTGCGCAGTCTTTTAGCTGCAAATATTAAAGCTAGGACCAGCTTTTCCATAGCAGTATAGTTAGTCTTTGTCTTCTTAAGTGCTTTGCTCACAAAGTATATGGGTGTTTGAACGGAATTCCTATATGTCAATAATACCGCGTTGACTGCTCCATGAGTTGCAAATAAGTACATGATCAATTCTTCCCCTGGTCGGGGTGCGACAAGTTTGGGAAGCGCTGCAAGATGTTGCTTAAGTTGTTGGAAGGCTTCCTCCGCCTCCTCAGTCCAACGAAAGTCTCCATTTTTTGTGCACTTCGTGAGTGTCTTAAAGAGAGTGAGTGACTTGTCTGCTGATTTGGACAAAAAACGGTTTAGCCCGGCTAGCTTTCCGTTTAATGACTGGACTTCTTTCAATGTGCACGGTGAAGGGAGATCGATGACAGCTTTTGTCTTTTATGGGCAAGGCTTGATGCCGTCAGGTTCTATTAAATATCCAAGGAACATGTCTTCTGTCGCGCCAAAAGTGCATTTCTTGGGATTTAATTTCATGTTTATCTTTCCCAGTGTTTTAAACGTCTCCTCGATGTCGCGCACCAATTCCTCCTCAGTATGACTCTTTATAACAAGGTCATCGACATAAACTTCCAGGTTGCGACCTACTTGCCTTTCAAATGCCATGTCCACCAATCTCTGGTATGTTGCTCCCGCGTTCTTTAGACCAAAGGGAATTTTTGTGTAGCAATAGACCCCTTGACTTGTGTGGAAAGCTGTTTTTTCTTCATCCTCCTAAGCCATCTGAATTTGGTGGTACCCTTTGTATGCGTCTAGGAAACATTTAAAGGGATATCCACACAGAGATTCTATCTTCCAGTCTATTTCTGGTAGCGGGTAGCAGTCCTGTGGACATGCTTTATTAAGATCACTAAAGTCTACGCACATTCTCCAACTGCCATCACTCTTTTTTACCATTACTGGATTGGAAAGCCAGTCATGGTAGTAGACTTCCCGCATGATGCCTGCGTCTACCAGTTTGTGTACTTCTTCCAAGATGGATTTTGCGCGATCTGGATCTTGGCCGCGCTTTTTCTGTCGTATTGGAGGAAATCCTTGTCGGATTTGTAGCTTATGCTCCGTGAAAGATCGTGGCACTCCAGTCATGTGATTTGGTTCCCATGCAAAGATATCCAGGTTCTTTTGCAAGAGTGTGCACACAACTGCTTTGCCTTTGTCAGATACAGACCCTCCAATTGATATTTGTTGATCTGGGTAATCAGGGTGAATTGCAACCTTTAGGTTTGGTATTTTAGCTGCGCGCTGTTCTGGAACACTCTCCACTTCACTAGTTACTGTGTTGCATTCTTTAGGTGGCACAGTGGTATTGTAAAGGGTGACAATGCCTCCTTCTACTGGGAATTTGAGCATCCCATGTGCTGTGGACGGTACAGCGCGCATGGATGATATTCCAGGTCTCCCAATGATGCCGTTGTACGGTGAAGGAGACTTGATTATCATGAAGTTTATCCAGGTTGTTGTAGAGTGTTGTTCATCACCAACGACTACAAGTAAGCGTAATTGCCCCATAGGCCATATCTTTTCTCCTGTGAAGCCAGTCAGCGACGTTGTAGCCGGCATTAACTGACTTTGTATCTCAGGTCGCAGCCTCTTGAAGCAGTGTTCGTACAGAATGTCTGCGAATGCTCCTCCATCAACATACATGCGGCGGATATCGTGTCCCCCAGTATGTATCTCAATGGTTAGCGGCTCTACTACTGCATTGTCCGCAGCTAGAGTGGGGAAGGATATTTCATTCCCAAAAGAGAATTTTTGACTGACCTTTTGCTTCGTCTTGCGTTGCCATGACTATATCATGTAAATAATGTCAGCCTTATCTTTGGGTGGCTCTTTCTTACCTCCATTCTTTTGTTTATCATTTCCTTCTTTAATATTCTTAACGAGATGATCCATTCTACCCTCTTTTACTAATTTGTCAATTAGTTGTTGTAGTTGGACACACTCGTTAATGGTATGGCCCTTTTGTCCATGGTATTCGCAGTATCCGTTCCCTACACGCCGATCCTCTGGAGTGCGAATTGGTGGGGGTTTTGGGAAGTTTGCGCCTTCTGTTACAAATATCTCCCTCGGAGTCTTCGTGAGGGGGGTATACTTATCATTATCTCGTCCGCTTCCCTGACTGCGATAATTCTTGCTGCGATTGCTACTCTGATCATTGGATTGTCTCCTAGACTATTCTTGCTGCCTATAATTTGTGTAGCCTTTTTTGCTATCCGCAGCAGCTGCTTCTCCTTAGATAAAGGACCTTGTGCGCTTCATTAGTTCATCGAAGGTTTGGGGAACCTTATCACTTAGTTTCCTAATGAGTTCTGGGTTATTAATCCCATT
The DNA here is from genome assembly GCA_030686995.1 of Artemisia argyi. NCBI lineage: Eukaryota > Viridiplantae > Streptophyta > Magnoliopsida > Asterales > Asteraceae > Artemisia > Artemisia argyi. The sequence continues at coordinate 260,432,160 of CM060709.1, read as the reverse complement.
CATGAACCCTGAGATTTTTAGCACTTCAGGACACGCCTTGACGTGTATACATTCATCCTTAAAGCACTCCACGTAAGCACTGGTTGATTCCCCTTGGCGTTGTTTTACTCTGGCCAGTTCAACAGGGTTCTTAGCGCACTTCCTTCTCTGAGTGAAGTTCAAGCGAAATGCTTTTCGCAACTCTTCAAACCCGTCTATGCTCCTTCGTGGAAGATTGCTAAACCACGTTCGCGCATTCCCTACTAATGTGGAGTTAAACATATGACACCACACAGGTTGTGGCCAATTTTCGATAGTAGCAGCGGATTCAAAAATTTTTAAGTGGTCATCAAGATCACCCGTTCCATCATATGTTTTAATATTGGTGGGCATGCGCCTTTTCTTGTGATCAGAGTAATCGCTAATACGCCGTGTAAATGCATCAACTTTTTGGCGACGCCAAGGAAGAGATATGTCTTCGTCTTCTTCCTCGCAACATCTTCCTCTGGACTTCCAGTGTCCTGTCTCTTTGTCCTCGTTATCCGAGGAGTCACTTGAGGAAAAGTCATCCCTTTTGCGGCGCTTGAGTCGTTTTTCCTCAGAGTCCGAGCTTGAGGGGCTTTCACTTGGGGAAGTTCGTCTTCCCAATCTGTCATGAATTCTACTGCTCCCAGACCTTGAAGAGCTCTCGCTCGGTGAGCGTTACCGTCCAAGTCTATCTTGCATCCTACGACTACCAAGTCTGGAGTGAACATTGGTACGCCTCTCACCGTCTTCGTATTCCTCCGAGTATTGTGAATCAGATGCTGTACCAAGTCTATCATGGACATTGGTACGTCTCTCATTATTTTTGTGCCCCCCCCCTCTGGTAGCGCGGTGGGGATGTTTCTGGTTAAAGTTAAGCCGGGCTTGTAGGATCTAGCTTGACCTTCTCTTTGCCTCCTCTTGCATAAGGCTAGTTAAAGCTTCGTAATTCTGTGACACAAAATTACTTAGTGTTAATTCAGGCGCGTCCTCTATCAGCGCAACAATATCTGCTTCTGGTTAGGTCCCCTATCTCGATTAGGCGCGCCTGGTGGCACAGTGTTATCCACAATGGGTGCCGTTTGATGAGGAGTGTTGAAGAGAGTGCGCAGAAGTTCTTCAGCGCTTGGAACCACCGTGGTGGTTTGAGTAGTCCCTGTGGGCAGTTCTACCATTGGGAGAATTAGGGTTGGGACCGATTCTTGGTGACCAGGCGCACTGGTTGTTCCAGAGACCTGCCTAGAGGTCGAATCTTGATGGTTCCTCCTCTGGGGGTCACCACGTGTTTTTTCCAACAGCGGAGTCCGCTGGCTTGAGTTTTTGTGCTTCGTCATTCTAGTTCTTAGTGTAGGGTCCCACGGATGGCGCCACTTGTTGATACAAAAGTTGGGCGTTCCTTATTTAGGTTCCTGTTCTCGTACCAATTAGATCTTAATGCTTGAGACATGCGCACTAAAAAGCAAACAAACACCGTTAGGCTTATCGTGGGATTGTCTCCCACGATTATCCTCCGGCGTGAGAGTAAGTAATCGATTTTAGGGTTATATAGAAGAGTTAGGGTTGTGAGTCGTACCTTTAACGAGAGTTATGATATTGTTTATATAGGCACGTAATCCTTATTGGATACGTGCTCCTTACTCTTCGATATATATCTGGTTTGATATATATCCCTTAAATAGGAGATATCTATATCCAAACCATAAATAACTTTGGTTTAGGCTTTCGTGAGCCCAAACCGTTAGCATGCTGGCCTAAATCATTGTTATGATAGCCCACTCGTGGTGGGCTTGGGCGTTAGTAATGTTTATCATTTGGGTTCGTGACCCGAATATAGACTATACATCATCAAGTTCCTTAGTTTCCATATAAAGAAGCATTTCCTCACAGATATGTATAGGTTAGTGAGTTTTGTGCACTATCCTTTTTGGTAAAGCCCTAACAGTTTTGTGCACTTTTCTTAGAACTCTTGTAGATAATCGAAAAATAGCAGCAACAAAAGACCCTTTGGTACATCAGCAGCCAAACACCCTTTTGAAGAAATCCGCCAAACAGCCCTGTAGACGAAAGCAACCTATTAGATCGTTTTTTTTCAAAGATATAAGGCTATTGTTAGGATTTAGGAAACTATTGTTTTGTAATCATATTAACGCATCAATTTTTATCAAATTCTATCAATGAGAACAACCTAACTTGGCCCATTTCAACGGCTTTATCCAACTTTCCTGAACGACACCTTTTCACCCCACATTCTCAAGAAAGATAAATAGACGTAAGGACTGGAGAATTAGTTACCTTCGAGTTCCACCATTGCTTTCTTAATAAAGGGCTTAAACTTGCCTACAAAAAGTTTATGATGTAACTTAAAAAAAAACAAAGACACTAACAAACAATGAATACTAAAACTGAAGATTTATGGGTAGATTTCACTACCTTTTAGAGTCCAGATTTTTTAAATTTACATTATAAATGTACACAAGCATTGTCCTATTGTAAAAAATTTAAATTAAATTTTCTACGAGTAATTCAGACCCGTGCGTTGCACACGGGCTCTATCTAATTAGTCATAGTGTAATGTGCAGTAATTTTTTTCGTTATTAGACTTTTGTAAGTATGGCCTTAGTTGATCGGTAAATTTTATATTAAATTTTTTTTTTGACATATTAGTAGTTATTTATAAAGTTTATATTTTGTATTTATTCTCAAGATTGTAACATTATATTTAAACTTTTTATGACATATTAGTAGTTATTTATAAAGTTTAGATTTTGCATTTATTCTCAAAATTGTAACATCCCTATATTTTGATATAAAACTAATATGTAATATTCGGCACATATTTTAGTTATTATATATCTAAGTTGTGATTGTATCGCACCTTTTCTAAGCATGTCACACATTTAAAATAGTTTATTGACATGTAAGATTTGACACTTATTTTCATCATTATATATCTAAATTGTGATGGTATCACACATTTTTTAAGCATGACACACATTTAAAATAGTTTATTGACAATAAGTTCCTAAGTTGTGATGTTACCACAACTTTTGTTGGTCTATAAGTTCCTGAGTTGTGATCTTACCACAACTTTTGTTAGCATGGCATGAAAAATATTGGTGCCCTTATTTATGTCAGTTTTAATTGAGGTTGAGTCAAAAAATATGTTTGCCACTAATTTTTGTTATAAATAACTTGGGTTGCCTCAGGACCCGTGCGAAAATGATTGTGTAAATTGTCGGGTTGTTAGTATGATTGTAAGGCCCAAATATACAACAATAGTTTATTGACATTAAAAGAGTATATGTGAAGAGACTTTTTTCAAGATGTTACATTGAAAAAAGTCTCTTCATATGTAATTTTTTAATATGTATAAGTTATATGTAACCTCTCGTAAATTTCCCTTACGATTAGTAAATGCATACGAACAAATAAAACGATGTTATGATAACTTAATACCATTTTTACGGGTAACAATTTTTTTTTTTTTTTTTTTTTTTTTGATATGGCTTGATATTGGAACCACTACGATAACTGTGATTGACCGTTTACCCAGGAACGATGCTTACACACGACCTAGATAACCTATAATTATTGCAAACTAAAAATATATAAAACGTTTATAATTATAACTATACGTTTCGTTTAATTACCGTATACTATTTTCATATTCCCCGAACCTACGAAACTTCCCGAGAACGCTCACTAATATTTTTGAACTTCGACACGATACTCGAAACACGCCATGTGGTCCCCCAACACCCAATGGGCCACGAAAAACCAAATACAAACCAAACGGACTCCTTTTTATTTCTTTTCTTTCTTTTGTTTTGGGCCGACACAAACCACAAGCCCACCAGGCCATAAGCCCAAACGCACCCTTGTTATTTTCTTTTTCTTTTCTTTCTTCCTGTCGCGACACACACCCAAAACACCCCTATTTTCTTACGATTTCTACACATAACATATACATATTTTTGCTTGTCTCGTCTCCCCTAGTGCCAAAGAAAGAAATGATAGATATTACACTCTCTCTCACATGTTTACTACCCTAGAAACCACCCAAGCAACGAACCAAACTCACCTTTGAAAGATAAGCTTAAAACGTGGCAAGACATTCCTTGTTGCCACCCTTGCTCCCCAATTGCATCTAAACTAACAATATGCATAACATGAAGCGTCAGGAATGAATAGGATTCACTTACACAAGATCTAGCCTTGTAAACCATCGATTGGACAATGTTTGTGGCATTACTATTCTCCCTCACATGTACACACCAACACTTATGATCTTAACTTGTTTCTACCCTTCAAAACTCACTATAAAAGCCTCCCATGCAATCACAAATCAATGCATACACTTATACGTACCACTCACATAAAAATAGCAACGAGAAGGAAGTTGTGGAGGACATACGGATCGCCAAGAAGAACCACGTCTCAAGCGAACCTAGGAGACCAAGCTTGGAGCCTCTTGAACCTTTGGTGGAACATGAAGTGAACCACGAAGCTCTTGTACCATTACACGATCCTTACACGTCATTTTATACCACCTTTTATAGGTGAGGTGAGGCCTTGCCTTCTATTTATATATACATACGTACATGGTTTATGCACAATCACTTGATATCTACAAATCGTAAATTATAAAAACAACACATATGTTTTATACGTCGTACTATTATTTGGTTAAGTCATTAATGAGAACATATAATAACCTTGAACTAATATTAACGTATACACCATGAAAATCACACGTTTCTAAGTTGGGTTGGACCTATACGATTTTACTAAAAGACTTAGTTTATTTTTCAACTTTTATAGTTTTTACATATTAAGTTTTGGCTTACACTTTGACCTCGCCATTTTAATATTCGACACATGACCACCTATTATTTTTGTACAATCTAATTGTCTACCTGGTATATTAACGAGAATGACAAATAACGAGGCCTAACAACTTGATTTTATCACTTGAACGAGCCTAAAGTAAAACGAGATTTCATGAGATTTTCAGAAACTTAAAAACCTTACATGGGCCGTTAAGCCCAAAAAGCTAGTTTTAGATTATTACGATAAGCTAGATGAAAAAGCTCTTTTGAAATGATATTAGAACTTAAAAAGATGGACTTTGATAAACCCAATGTTCCCCCAAACCCCTTGGATCGAAAAATGTTAATGGGCCTTAATATTGGACTCGTTAAGCCCATTTTGTGAAAAATAAGGAAAATAAGCTAATAAGCTGTTGAAATAAGCTATTCTACTTTCTGAGCTTATTGGAATAATAAAAATGTTAAGTTTTGAATTTGGTAATTTTTGGACTAATTTTGCAAAAATTCGAAAACTAGCGACTAAAAGTGTCAAACGTGTAAACTTTGGGTAAAAAGTGTAAAATCTGTTTTCTAAGGGTATAAACTGTTAATATGGAAACTTGGGATTTAAAAATGTAAATATTGATATAATTGGACCTAAAACGTAAATATATATAATTTTGGACTAACGACGTAAATAATTTCCGTTAAGGGTAAAATGTGTAAATCGGAGAAACTAAAAGGATTAAATAATAATATTGATTTTTAAATAATAAGTTTTATATATAATTGTATATATAAATATATATATATATATATATATATATATATATATATATATATATATATATATATATATATATATACGTATAAAATTTATATAATGATAATTAAATTTAGACGATAAAACAATACGAAACCATTATCTATTTTATCTACGACGTAACACATCACTTATGCACATTATGGATTATTCGTAACTAATAATAAACGTTCGCAATAAAATGAGACTTAAAAACTGAAACTTGCCATATCTTATAGGTTGTGTGTGAAGCCGTTGCCTTGCATCGTTGAGATTATGATTATTCTACTGTACTACTAAGGTGAGTTCATAGCCCACATTTAACTTGTTTTTGTGGGGGGGATATGTTAGATTATGGACATTATTTTAGTAGTCGTATGTTAGGATCGAACTCGAGATCACGGGATTGCACACAATACGTATGAAGAGAAAAAGAAATAATTATTTATAAATGTTATAAGTAATTATTAATAAACACAAAACTAATAATAGTAATTAGTATTTAATGATAAATGACTAATGACCTATTAAACGAAGATTAGGAAAGTAATACTAAGGAAATTTTGGAAACAAGAGAAGGTTCCGGAATCCCTTGGAGGGACCCAAACCGATCGGCCATAAGGGGGGGGGGGGGGATACACCTCCTTTGTGCCTTGTGCTCCAAGTATTGATTAGTATATAAGCAAACCCAAGATACATGTTTTCTCATAACTTGTACACACACATCTTGGTGTTTTTCTTTCCTCTTTCTTGTTCTAGTCGATCCATAAAACAAACCCATAAGGGTTTTGATTTTCTTGATCTAAACAAAGTTTTGTGTTTTATTTACTTGCATAAACTTTTTCTTGAATTAGTACGTGTGTACAAGAACGTGATTCAAACACACTATTGTTTGATTCTTGAATTAAATTACAAAAGAGGTAAGGGGTAATTCTTATAATCCACATAAACCCTAACTAGGGTTCTTGTTCCGGAAGATTGCATTTGATTCTTATTCGGGCTAGAATCACAAAGGTATGTTTGCTATTTAATATTGATTAATTAATTACATGTTATATGATCTTGTTATAATTGCTTCCGCTATGCTCACTTGATGTGTTTGGTTTATTTTATATGAATGTCATGGTATCATAATTCCAACAGTGGCATCTAGAGCCGTTATAATGTGTAATTAATTATCGAAACGCATAAAAATTGGATCTTGATTCGTTTAGTTACATGTTTTTAGGGTTTAATTGTTAGATTCCTAACCTAAAATTTTTATGGGTCGATTGACCTAATTAGGGTTTTTAAGGTTTTGGTTTTTAATTTTTTAATATTATTAGAAACCCTAAGATGTCATGTAATTGTTATGCGTTATAGTAAACGATCTTGGTGCAATATGTTAATTGTTAAGCTAAATCCATGAAAAAGTGCATATTTGCATGGATTTTTTTATTGTGTTATAATTTAAATGGTTTAAATTGTTTATATGAATTAATGGTTAAGTTTTATCGAAACATGTAAATTTATTAATAGATGTCGAATTGAGGAAGACTCCAATATTAAGTAATCAATTATGTGCTATGTGGTATTTATTTAATTTTGGCTTACGCAATCGATTTATCGATGTATGTGGCTCTTTTTCCTAGAAGAAGAAAGCCTTAATTGAATTAATACGTTGTACACCTAGATTTGATTATTAATAGGACTATTGAATAAGATTTGCATGTGGCTACATGTTTTATACATATTTAATTGTTATGATTATGTATATTTGTTTATTTAGTTGTTTTATTTTTTATTGTACATTACTTGTTTTGTTTATTAATTGTGTGAGACATGTTTATAAACGAAAAGGGTAATTTTTGAATAGAAAAATAATACGGACTAAATAATGGCGAAATTGTTTTGGTTTTTAAGAATAAATCTCAAAGGATTAGTTGATTGATGGTTTTGTACGTAATGGTTAAATAGGTTCGACTGAAGTTTACACACTATAAGATGGGTATAAGGATGGCTTCGCATTAAATTGTGGCCTTAGAGAGACAACATTCTGTCTTAACGCTCGTTTGTGTGTAAATTAGACTTACCGAACAACCATTACATGTACACTGTCATCTTAAGGGTGAATTAACCACAATTCCACAATGATTATCCGAAACACTAAGCTTTTGGGCTTATGCAAAAGTACGATATAGTGGACGATAATTGATGGTAATTCTTTAATTGGTGAACCCGATACCTCAATCAAAACTTTGTTATTTTACTCTTAGCAAATTGGTAATAAAAATGTTTTGTAAAACCAATGTTATGAAGTTGTATGCATGCTTCTTCATACATTATTTTGATCACATCAAAATATTAATACCCTTATAAAATTAAGTCGAATGCCATCTAATTAAGAACACTTGAAGTTATAATTTACGTCAAGTGAGAACTTGGCGAGATTGCAATGGAGAGGTAAATTTCATAAATTCATTGCTAGCAGATCAACTGATGTGATGGATTTGTGAGTCTACAGTTTTTAAGTTAGACGACTTAAATTGAGTAGGAAGTGAGATCTTGGACTCAAGGCATTAAGATGAGGATCAAACATGCTTACATTACAAAAGTTTTGTGATTGTAAATCCCATAAATCTAGGAATTGCAATATGATATTGGCAATTATTGTTCGACAATTACCTTGTTGAATACTATCATTACTAGCAGATCAACTGATGTAATGGTACTATGTCAATTAGGATCCTAGCTTTAAGAAAATACTATAGTTTATATGAATATTTACCAATGGGTATTTTATTTTCTTAAAGATCTAATTATCGAAAATATTGAAATTGAATTTTGTAATTTGTTTTAATGTATTAATGCAACGTTCAAACCGTAAACGTACTTTGGGCTTTGGTAAATTGATCTAGTTCTGTTTTCAAACAAATGTTTGATTAAGAAATATTTACTTAAAAGACAAAAGAAGTCTCCTTTCTATGAAGGAAGAGTGAGACACAATCCTATTCCTTTTCATTAATGAGAAAGGATAATAGGAATATTAGATATGTCTAAATTCTAATATAACTCATAGCGAATTTTTAATGGTTAAGAAAATTGCATACATTTTTCATAGGGATTTTATCATCCTTATTCGGTGATCAAATTCTTAGTAACAAATATGATATTTGGTTAATAGAAAATTATGTATGACATTTTATGAGTTATTATAATTAGAAGCTAGACTAATTACTGCAAAATGTTTAAAGACAAACTATTTGTTTTGACTATTTTAAAGGTGCTACATACATTGTAGGATGGTAGACCTGTTAAGGAAGAAATTGCATGCCCAATTTTCAAGTTAAAAGCATTTGGTGGATAGTCCATCATTTACGTAGTAGAATACACTTTTAATGCATAAGTAATTGTTACGTATGGACAATTAAAGGTGTAGGAAAGTTAAAAGTATAATATTTGTTTTCACTGGATATGAAACATTTACAATGTTGTCAAATTCAGTGGGAGTATTGTGTACTATTACTGAATAAGGAATTATTGTAATGATCTTTAATTCAGTGGGAGTTACAAGCTTTGATATCTTGGTAGCTAAAGATAATTACTTTCCAAGTGTAGAAACTCATACTGTTAAGGATAGTCTTGTACGTTTCCTTACTAGACATTGTTGTTCTACATCTACTTGTTATGCTAAAATCTATGACACAATCATATTGATCACATAAAATAATGCATGGCGTATTGTTTATCAACTATATGAGGTTGTTCCATGCACAAGTGGGAGAAATGTTATCTTTATTGTGTGCAAGAAACAACTCATAAAGATATGATTTAATGGATTCTCTTGACTACAAGGTAAGAGAATAAAGTTCTAATTTGAATTATACTTAGATAATTCTAGAAACACTTGGTGTTACAATTTATGTTATGTGAGAGCTTAGCTAGATTGCAACAACAAGGCGAATTTCATATTTCATTACTAGCAGATCAACTGATGTAATTGAACTATGAGAATTTGCAGTTTCTAAGTTAGAATAATGTTCTGATATGAATTATACTAGGCTAATTCAAGAAACACTTGGTGTTACAATTTATGTTATGTGTGAGCTTAACTAGATTGCAACAACAAGGTGAATTTCATATTTTCATTACTAGCAGATCAACTGATGTAATTGAACTATGAGAATTTGCAGTCTCTAAATTAGATACCTATTAGAACATGTGTCAATATGATATCAAGACTACTTTAATTTATGGATTTATGAATTCATGGAATGACATAAATTAATTAAGTAATCTAATGCTACTTCAATCTGAATATTTATGTGTTCTTTGAATGACATAAATAAATGAAGAAATAATGTTATTTACATTATTATGAAGTAATAAATTAACTTGAAATTACTATTGAAACCAAAACATGGTGTTCATAATTACTTTAGTTAAACATGTTTATGTTTCATTGTAAAGATATAAACATAAAGTCTTTTAATTGTTACAAGACTTATAATAAAGTAAGATGTTATCTTGTGTCTTTTAATTAAGACATATACATGAAGTTATTAATTGTTAAATAACTTATAACGTATAGTGGGATTATAACAGTTTATGTTTTCTTGTAAAGACATGGACATGAAGTGACTTTGTAAAAAGAACTTGTGTTATAAAGCATGTAATTGACTTGAAAATCATTATACCATTAAAATGTATTAGTTGGTAAATAGACAAGTCAAAACGAATATGGTTATCTTAAATATTGTTAGATTGTCTTGCAATATTGATACTAATGAATACCAAATGTTTATGGTATGTTCAGTTAGGAAAATCAAACTCTTGTTAAATTGTTTGATTAAAGATAACTACGACTTCTTTTCTTCCAAAAGTTTTCAAGGTTAGAATGTTGAGTATGACTTAGACATATTTAATAAAACTCCAACATAGAAGATTAATAAGACATTATCATATGATGGAATGTGATGAATCACATTAAGTCATAAATTGAAGTTCTAAATTTGTTTAACTGCTTACGAAGAGGTTATTAAGTAAAGTCAGGAACTGTCAATATGTATTTGTAATATCCCAAAAGAGAATATTGTATTGTTGCTTTATTTGCTAAGTATTTAAAGATAGTCTTTAAATTGCTAAAAGCAAGTGGAGTTTTGATCTTTAAAAGATAAAATTACAAGATACATTATCTTCTAAAATACACTAGTAAATATCATGATGAAGTTTGACATTTAAATGTTAAATCTCAGCATGATAATAAAGGTTGACATTTAAATGTTAAATCTCAAGATGATGGAATTATCATTCATAGAATAGTAATATATCTCAGATATTTGATTAATATGCTGAGAGCTATGATTTACAGAATTATTGTAAACCTGATAATCATTATGATTCATTACCAAATATGAAATTGGGTAAAATATACATGATATGAATGATTAAGATGTTGTCCATAAAGATAATCAATTTTAGAAACTTGGTTTATCTTAATAGATAGACTAGAAAATGAGGATGAGTTTCTTCAAAGATAAGATAACCATTGTGGTTTAAATCTTTAGAAATCATATGGACAAAATTGTGCACGTATTTAATATATGTTTTATTACAAGATTATTAATCACACTTAAGCAATTAATTGTGATTGAATATTCTATTCTAAACACATTAAATTTATAAAGATTATGATTGTCATTGACGATAGAATATCAAAACTCTTTCTTGAGAGATTACTTGAGCGAGGACGATAAGTAATCAAAAGGAGTTTATGAATTCAAATAAATCTTTGAAAGTGTACATGGTGCAATAATCCATGGATGGATATATGCATGCATCTAGAAGATTAATCTTATGTTTAATTATTAAATTCATGTTTTAATTTATAATTGAAATAAGATAATTTCTAAGTATTCCTAAAAGCTAGTGGGAGTATTATGTTTAATTTCTTAAATCATATATGTTGTGGAACATATAAAGGTAACATTCCATATAAGTTAAAAGTTAAGTCTTAGTTCGGAATGAAACTTTAGTTGAAAGATTTGGAAACTAAGATATACAACCTTGGAATAAATGTTTATTGTTGAAACATGTGCGGTAAATAAATCTAATATAACATGATATATTATTTAGAAAGTCTAAATAGATATGTATGACATGAATAAAATCTAAGTATGACTCATAGATTTTTCATGTACATCATGTTTTGTTGTATCATGCTTGATTACAAGATGATTTGGCAATATTAATATCGAATTAAAAGTTATTAGATAACTTGTGTAATATTCTAAAAAGAATATGTTTGATTATAGAATTACATCCTAAATCTGGAAAAGCTTCCAAATTCTATAAATGAATAATTTTTCAATTGTTGTGAGACTTGTCATAGCCAACAAACTTGAAAGTTTGAAGGGCATCAAACATTACACAATAGATATAATGGTTTAAAGAAAGTTTTAATAGCATATTGTTGTTTGCATACACTGATGCTAATGAAATTGAGATGACACTCAATACTAGTCATGGTAAGGATTTAATCTTTGACTATATGTACTAGTTATGCTTACTAAAAGTATAGTTGCATTATACATTAAAAGAATAAGAATACTTTAAACTATAAAATGTTTGGAAGTTTAATTATCATAAATTGGTGGTTAAGGATGTCACACATTTTATGAAATATTATATGGCATTGTCAAAATAGTTGAGTATGCACATACAAGAACTTCACTAGTTGAATTCTTGAAATAAGTATTCTTAAAATTCCGATATATCAAAGTTGGATGATTTATGTTTTGTCAACAAGTAGGAATGTCATTACTTGAGACATAATTCATCAACAAGATTTTCATGCATTGATCTATTTAGTATTTGGATAAGGGATGTTAAACAATTATTATAAATCTAAATACATGGTATGTTTAATTTATAATATATTGTATCCTATATTTGTATGTTTAATCCATGAATAAATGTTATTCTAAATTGTCCGTTGTCAGTTAATAATATGGGAATATTATTAAATCAAGACAAATCTGAAGGTTGGTATAATATACTTAAAGTATATTGATGCGTAGTCATGCCATTTCAGATGATATTCAATGATACCGAATATAGGACTTATCCCAACTACATGATGTTACTTTATGGATTTTGTTATTAAGTAAATCATGAGAAGTTATCCCCAGACTTGAGATGTAAGATAAGTGTCATGAATGTAGTACATTTTTTTGGAACAACTTAACGCTATACGTAACTGGTAGTCATAAGGGTTGTTTTCGGAAGTGTTACAAAGTTTGTGAGTTTTGCTTGTATTCAAGATAGAAATTGTTCCTTCAAATTTATTTTTTGGAGTTTAATACTGCTGGGCCCCTCGTAGAGTTGGTAAAATGTATGTGTGGCCACACCCAATGTCTCCCCTGAATATGTTCAGAAGATTTGGTAATCTTGATCAATCACAAACAACGAGAAACAGAATGGTTAATTAAGGAATGACTTTAATCCATATCCTTATTAACATGGTATTAGAAACAATAGGATAATAATAATGAGAAATCATTAAAAGGTTTTTCTAGGAGCCTTACTCGAGATCGTACTAGAGGCATCGGCGTGTTGCAAGACGCTAACCGATGTGATTACACTATTAAAATATGTCCAAGTGGGAGCTGTTAGATTATGGACATTATTTTAGTAGTCGTATGTTAGGATCGAACTCGAGATCACGGGATTGCACATAATACGTATGAAGAGAAAAAGAAATAATTATTTATAAATGTTATAAGTAATTATTAATAAACACAAAACTAATAATAGTAATTAGTATTTAATGATAAATGACTAATGACCTATTAAACGAAGATTAGGAAAGTAATACTAAGAAAATTTTGGAAACAAGAGAAGGTTCCGGAATCCCTTGGAGGGACCCAAACCGATCGGCCATAAGGGGGGGGGGGATACACCTCCTTTGTGCCTTGTGCTCCAAGTATTGATTAGTATATAAGCAAACCCAAGATACATGTTTTCTCATAACTTGTACACACACATCTTGGTGTTTTTCTTTCCTCTTTCTTGTTCTAGTCGATCCATAAAACAAACCCATAAGGGTTTTGATTTTCTTGATCTAAATAAAGTTTTGTGTTTTATTTACTTGCATAAACTTTTTCTTGAATTAGTACGTGTGTACAAGAACGTGATTCAAACACACTATTGTTTGATTCTTGGATTGAATTACAAAAGCGGTAAGGGGTAATTCTTGTAATCCACATAAACCCTAATTAGGGTTCTTGTTCCGGAAGATTGCATTTGATTCTTGTTTGGGCTAGAATCACAAAGGTATGTTTGCTATTTAATATTGATTAATTAATTACATGTTATATGATCTTGTTATAATTGCTTCCGCTATGCTCACTTGATGTGTTTGGTTTATTTTATATGAATGTCATGGTATCATAATTCCAACAGGATACATGCTCAAAAATCGAACACAAGTCTTTTCCTGATATTATTATTGCTGAAGTAGCTATTGCCGTAAGTCCCTCGATCATGAACCTTAATGACTTGAAAGGTGAACGTAAATAATTGTGAATAGATCTATTAGGGATTGACAATCCCCATTTGGTTGCTAGAGGAAAGTTACCAAATACACTTTATTTAAATATCATAGGTTATTAGCAAATACCTATACTGGGGGCAATTTATTTCACATCATTATTATGGATAATTTTGATGTCTATTAAATCGTTGAGTGTCATGAGCTTAAGGCAATAATGAATGTGATTTATAACTTGTTTATTTGTATTTATATACAATAAGCACTTATCTCTTGTGTTCAAACTGTTAATTATAAACCTATGAATTTCACTCAACTTTTGTTGACTTTTAGCATGTTTATCTCAGGTAACTAAATGGAATGGACGGCAAAGGCACGAAGTGGGCAAATAAAGAAACGTTTATTTCTCTTTGAATAAAAATTTGTTGTTGAATAATGAAACCTCTTGGAAACATGAATATTTGGTATTTTAAATAAAGGTTAAAACGTCTCATTTGAGTCGTTTTCTATAATTGTGACAAAGATCCACGATATAATACCCCAAAAGTCTTCCGCTGTCATTATACGTCTTCCGCTGTATTGATCGATTTTGGGGGTGTTATAGATTGGCATCAGAGCCACGGTTATAGTGAACCAAGTGTTTTTGGAACATTGGACTATAACTACACTTTAAAACGGGACAAAAATTTTATAAAATACCATCCTACGCCCTTCGTGCCTGAGCATTCCAATAAATTGGTAAAAAGTATTGTTTACTTTATAGCATTTTAAATTGATTATAATTATGCTTACATTTACTAATCGGGAAATTTATTACAGTGTCATGTCTTCGAACACCCACCCTATCAGCGTGTCATCAAACTCAGGAGCTGAAGATGTTACTTCAGCCTATGCTACTTCACCTATGCCTATGTCTCCTGCTACCGACAGATACATGCAAAGCCAGCAATTTCTGCCAGCATCTGACACAGAGGCTTCTCCTCTGGCATCATCTAGTCCGATTCGCCGATCTAGGCAAATTAGACAACTTCAGCCGTATGAAGCAAGTACTGCTGTACCAGCACCAGCTCTTGTCATACCACCTAAATCAGTTGTGCCACCACCACCTGCACCACCTGTGATACCACCACTACCTACTATCTTCTACAACCAAACTACTACTGTACCCCTAACACCCTCACCCATAGCATCTCCTCCACTAGCATCACCACCTGCACCTTACCGAAGTGTCCCGATATCACCTCACCAAAGGACTTACCCAATCCGCCCAACCACCTCAGAATCTTGTGTTCACCGCAGATGCCGAAGGACCCACAAGCGAGTGGATGCTCGTAAATGGTCATTCTTGTTGCCCTTCATGCGATATTGGAGATCTCAAGAAGGAACACCAACAACAAGGGAACTTGGGGAAAGTTCTTACTCTACCTCCCGAATTCTTCCAGTCACTGGGGAACCCATACATCACACCATACCATTATTAGCTGCAAGAATGGTTCGCCACGAAGATCGACTTGATTCCATCGCTGATATACTCAACAAGATTCCGCATGAGCTTCTAGAAACCTTTGAAGATGATATGAACAGTCTCATAATTGGTCATCTTGCAATAGAAGATAAGGTTGAAAAGTTGGATTCTCTATTTTGGGAGTCAATGGAATTCATAGGAGCACTGTGTGGGGCTAACACTTCAACAGAAATAATGATGGGAACTTTAGACCGAGAACTTGAAAGGCTCAACACTGAGAACCTACGCCTTAGGCAAGCCCTGCTAGAATCTCGAGAAAGGGAAAGGACTCGAGATCAAACCATGGAAACCATGTCCACTGCCATTCAAGAACTCTAAAACCGCCTAGACAAAGCCTTAGAGAAACAATGAGACCCTCGCCTTGTTAGTGAAATCAATGTCCTACCAATAAGAGAATCTTGTCGTGTTTTGTAAACATTTGCACAAGTATCAATAAGTGTTGTAACACCTTGACGTTGATTTATGGAAATTTATTTTATCTTTATTTACGTTGCAAACTTTATACATTATATCGTAATATATTAGTTCATGCTGGTCAAACTTATTCGTAATTCCTATGTATGTCATTCCAACATACGATAATTACGACTTAAACCTTTTCAATGATCAAATCATTGTAACTACGACCTATATTTACTATTTATTACTCGATATATATTTCAACGTAATAGGACTATTATAAATGTTCTAATGATATACCTTCTTTTATAATAGCAACATGGCTAGAACTAGGAGAACAACCACGACCGCCGCACCAAAGAACCCTGAAGTTATGACCCCGGCAGCAATCCAGCAAGCAATTGCTGATGGTGTCAACGCCGTTTTAGCTGGACAAGCCCATAATAGAGATGGAATTGCACCTGCACCCCGCTACTGCACTTACAAGGACTTTATAGCGTGCCAACCAACGTATTTCAAAGGAACTGAAGGAGTATCGGAATTAGCTCAATGGTTTGAAAGAAGTGAAACTGTTTTCCAAAGAAGTGGATACTCGGAAAACAACAAGGTAAGCTTCGCAACGGGAACACTGATGCTAGACGCTCTATCCCGGTGGAACTCTACCGTTCAAACACTAGGAGCAGAGGCAGCACATCAACTTACTTGGATTGAATTCAAGGCTAAAATACTAAAGAAGTATTGTCCCCGTTCCGAACTACGAAAACTCGAGGATGAGTTCCATGCCTTAATGGTGAAAGGCGTTGATTTGAGAAGTTACAACCGGAGATTTCAAGAACTCAAAATACTATGCCCTACCATGGTACCCGATCATGAGAAGACATTAGAGAAATATGTCGTAGGACTCCCTAGGAGTATTGAAGGAAATGTCACCTCAGCAAACCCGCCAACCTTGGAAGCAGCAATGGAACTTGCTTAGAAACTTCTAGACCGAGAAGTGAAATACAATGAGCTTAAAAGGAAATTGGACGATAAGAGAACCACCCACCATCACAACAACAACCAACAAAGCAACAACAGTCATCACCGCAACAACAACCACCGCAACAATAATCGGAACCACCAACAAATTCACAACAATCGGAGCACTCAACAGCAGAATCAAAGACAAGAGAAACCCCGAGTCTATGCCGCCACGGAAGGTGTAGGGTACAACGGTCAGAAACCCCAATGCCAACTATGCAAACTTCATAACGAGGGTCGTTGTACCGTCCGGTGCGACAAATGTCGTAAGATCGGTCATCAAACCAGAAACTGTAGGATTCCGGCTACAGGAAGCAACACACAGGTTGTATCACCCACTTGTTACGGATGCGGAGAAGTAGGACACATCCGGAGGAACTGCCCAAAAGGAAATGAACCAGTCAACGCCCAAGCTAGGGTATATCTTCTCGGAGATGGAAACGGACCTGATGTAGTCACCGGTACGTTTCTACTAAACCATCATAATGCTAGAGTATTGTTTGATTCGGGCGCCGATAAGATTTTTATATCACATACGTTTGCCCCTTTACTTAATGTTACCCCCTCTAAGCTAAACACCACCTATGAAGTCGAAATGGCTTATGGGAATTTAATAGATACCATACTATCATGAAAGATTGCACCCTAACCTTATCCGAAAAACCTTTTGCCATTGATCTTATGCCGGTTCAACTTGGTAGTTTTGATGCTATCGTCGGCATGGATTGGCTATCCCACCATCGTGCTAGGATTCACTGTGACGAAAAGGCCGTCCATATACCACTCAAGGATGAAACACTCATTGTCCAGGGCGACAAAAGCAAACCTCGATATGGAATTATCTCATGTATGCGAGTGATAAGATACATGAAGGAAGGATGTCAGGTATTCATGGCTCAAGTTACGGAAAATAAGTCATCCGAGAAGCAGCTTGATGACGTTCCTATCGTTAGGGATTTTCCTGAAGTATTCCCTGAGGAATTACCTTGTATTCCACCCCGCACGTCAAGTAGAATTTCATATAGAACTAGTGCCTGGAGCGGCACCAGTGGCTAAAGCACCTTATAGGCTAGCACCATCTGAAATGGAAGAATTGTCAGAACAACTAAAGGAATTGTCGGAAAAAGGATTTATTCGACCAAGATCATCACCTTGGGGAGCTCCAGTTTTATTTGTTAAGAAGAAGGATGGATCCTTTCGAATGTGCAGCGATTACCGGGAGTTGAATAAACTTACGGTAAAGAATCGATACCCATTGCCTCGAATTGATGATTTGTTTAATCAATTGCAAGGATCGAGTGTGTACTCAAAAATTGATCTGAGATTAGGATATCATCAGCTAAGAGTTCAAGAAGAGGATATTCCGAAAACTGCATTCAGAACGCGCTATGGTTACTACGAATTTCAAGTAATGCCATTCGGATTGACCAATGCACCAGCGGTTTTCATGGATTTGATGAATCGAGTGTGCAAACCTGACCTGGATAAGTTTGTAATAGTATTCACTGACGATATTTTGATCTATTCTCGCAACGAAGAGGAATACGCGGAACATTTACGAATCATTCTAGAACTGCTCAAGAAAGAAGAACTGTACGCTAAATTCTCCAAATGCGACTTTTGGATTCGCACCGTACAATTTTTAGGACACATCATAGATTGTCAAGGCATTCACGTAGACCCTGCAAAGATTGAGGCTGTAAAAGGGTGGTCGTCTCCTACAAACCCCACGGAGATACGTCGATTTTTAGGTCTCGCAGGTTACTACCGAAGATTTATTGAAGGATTCTCCAAGATTGCAAAACCTTTGACTAAGCTAACCCAAAAGAACGAGAAGTACATCTGGTAAGAAAAGGAAGAAGCAGCCTTCCAGTTGTTAAAACGAAAGCTTTGTGAAGCTCCAATATTGTCCCTCCCAGAAGGAAATGAGGACTTTATAGTATATTACGACGCATCTTATCATGGACTAGGAGCAGTTTTGATGCAAAGAAGCAAAGTGATAGCTTATGCATCCCGACAACTGAAGAAACATGAGGAAAACTACACGACTCATGACTTGGAGTTAGGAGTTGTAGTGTTTGCGCTCAAGTTATGGAGGCACTACTTATATGGCACCAAATGTACCGTGTACACCGACCACAAGAGTCTTCAGCATATTTTGGATCAAAAGGATTTGAATATGAGATAACGTCACTTGCTAGAGCTGCTCAGCGATTATGATTGTGAGATACATTACCACCCAGGAAAGGCTAATGTAGTAGCAGATGCGTTAAGCCAAAAAGAATGATTGAAACCTCTTCGAGTTAGATCGCTAGGAATGACTATTCACTCACCCCTTCCATCCCAAATCCTTACCGCACAGAACGAAGCACTTAAAGAAGAAAACCGACCCAAGAAAAAGATTTACGGCATGCCCGAGAATAAGAATGGTTTCTTGAAGAAATCCGATGGAACACTGTGTTTCAACGACAGATGTTGGATCCCTCTGGTTGGAGGTATTCGTGAGCTCATCATGTATGAGTCCCACAAGTCAAAATACTCCATTCACCCAGGTTCCGACAAGATGTATCAGGATTTAAAGAAACTATATTGGTGGCCAAACATGAAAGCTGACATCGTAGAATATGTCGGTAAATGTTTGACGTGTTCAAGAGTAAAGGCAGAACATCAGAAACCTTCAGGTCTACTTGTACAACCAGAACGTCCTATGTGGAAATGGGAACGAATCACTATGGACTTCATCACCAAACTTCCAAGAACCTCATCCGGATACGACACAATATGGGTTATTGTGGATCGTCTCACAAAATCCGCTCATTTTCTACCCATCAAAGAAACCAATGAGATGAATACACTGGTTCAGCTATATGTGAAGGAAATTGTCACTCGACATGGAGTACCAATGTAACACCCCCAAATTTAAGTTTGTCGCAGCGGAAAAGTAATTTGGGTGTTACGGGGAGGATCGAAGTTTTAATCTCATAAAACGGCTTAAAAGAAGCGTTTAGAAAGTTATTTGTCATTCAAATAATATTTTTGATAAAAATATAAACCATTTGATTTAAAATCTTATTAAAAGATATAAAGGCTTGTAAAAATGACAAATTTAATTTTTACACCATTTTAATTTATCAGAGTAATAAATGCCCACTCCGTGTCTTGTCCTGCTCCGTTAAATTACCTGAGATACATATGCTTAAAAGTGTCAACACAAAGGATGGTGAGTTCATAGAGTTTTATGGAAAACCCTTTATTTTGTTAGATTTCACGAATATTTGGTATTGATAAAATACAAACAATAATGAAACAAGTATTGAGTATATTGACTATAATCACAAATAAATCATATAATTATTCAATCAAAATCAAGTAAGGAATCAATAATCCTAACATGAGCTGGAAACTCATGATACTAATTTAATCAGATATACAATTCACGTATGGTCAAATTCCTATACAGCTGTATCTAAATATATGTTGAAAACATACATTTCCTTTATAGATATTGCACCAAGCCTCATGACACACAAGCTTAACCAAAAGAGGTGTTTTATCAAATCAATGATAAATTTTGCCCTCTAATAATAGGTGATTTGCCAATTCCTATTTGTCTACGAATATAGTGTATCATGACTAATACGACTAACCAATTGCAATTGGCATTCCGTCAAGTATTAGTGGGACAGGAGGTCAGTCCTTAACAGGTTTCAAATCTGCTCACTATATTCGCGCCCTCTTTACATGTGATTAATGGCTCATGATTGAGGGACTTTATGGCGATAAGGTAACTTAGGCAATATCAAGGTAATAATGGGATCATTCAGAATAACATCATGTAATCAAGTATCATACCACAGTAATCAGTTTGGGAATATTATCGTTTGAGTATCAGTAATTCAGTTTAAGTATTCCGCCAGTAACACATATATATCACATACCACAATAATTGAATTGAAAACATTATCATATAAGTATCAGTATTTCAATCAAGTAATTCATCAGTAAAATATATATATCACATACCACAATAATCAAATTGGAAGTATTATCATATGAGTATCAGTATTTCAATTAAGTATTTTGTCAAATATTGTATATATCACATTTTAAATCACGAACCATATTAATTTAATATCAATTAGGAAATTGATTTGAATCATGTATTTTATTCATATACTTATCAATTTATCAAAGTATATGTAAGCATGTATCTCCCCCAATGAGTTAAAAACGAGTATTGGAAATGGGGCTATGACTCACCTAGATTGATTTGGAAATGATGAAAAGTAAAGTAGGATGAGATTTATGGGAACGATTACGGAAACGTCTTTGATACGGAACCTGATAAATAAATTTATCTGAGAATATAACCAAATACTATTTGGTAAATACGAACGAATAACGAATAAATATTATTCGTTATGACGAATAGATGATGTGCAGTGTAATTTTTATGCCATGCATGATATAATAAAATACGTTATTTAAAATATCCATCGGAGTTTTACCTTTTTAAACGTAAGTAAAAATATTAACTTTTGAAATATCGTTATATATATATTATTAATGTAAAAAAAAAATAATATATAAATAAAACGTAGTAAAAATGCATATGACGTGATGGTTGGCGTAAAATAGAAAATAAAATAAGAATGTCAAATAGATTATGTTTAGTCCTTGTCCTTTTCCAGTTTTTACACTTTTTTTACTAACGGCGTTAGCGTCACACCGTTAGTCCTTTTCGTATCTAATTTACATTTATAGTCCACTACTTGTCCAAAATTACAATCTAAGCTTGGAACATCATATATTATCAATTTTTATCCTAAACTTTCTGTTTTGACAGTTTTAGTTCAAGTTTTTAAGGTTTGGCAGTTTTAGTCCTTTTAGGTGTCGTCGCGTTACATTTTTAGTCCAAATTTACAAAAATGATTATAAAAATTTAATAAAAACTTCCGTAGCTTATTTTATTAATTCTAAGCTTATTTCAACAGCTTATTTTATGAAAAGCTTATTTGCTTAGCTTATGGGCCTTAATCGAACCAAACAAAAGCCCATTTTGAAATTTAGAGGCGAGGGCATGAAAATTGTTTTGGGCTTGAACTTGGGCTTCTTTTGTGATTCCAAAAATATTTCATATGGGCCCAGTGGGCTTACGGATCATTATTTCTTGTTGGGCCTTGTATAAGCCCACTCGACAATAATTAAGTTTTTATATAAAATTTTGGATTTGAAAACTGGTTCATGTCGATTCAAAATGGATCATTTTATGTGTCGAAACGTGATTATTTTTACATGTTATCTAAACGAAAATAATAGTCTTCTAGGTGGTCTATTAGGTCGAGCAAAAATATTGGGTGCTTGTTAATTAATATTTCATTTTATATGTGTGTTTCTTGGGTCACATGGAACGTTTTTATTTATGAAAATGTTGTAAATATTTCTAAGTGTTTTGGTAAAATTTCATACGATGGAGTATGGTTCAAAAATGATTTATTTGATGCATGTAAAGTGAGAGTAAACGTGAAGTGTGTGTGTTACGTGACTCCTAGGCCTTCCAAGATAGAGGCTAGTCACGTTTGTGTTGCTACAAATGTATACGTACGTAAAATATATATATGAAGCTATATACGATCGAATAAAAATAAACATGATGCATGTGATACTTTTAACGTGTAAAATGAACTTGAATGAGTTGTAAAAGACTTACAACACCTTAGAGGTGGTAGAGAGTCGAGTAGGAACGAATGAAATACAAGAAAATCTCGTCTAATCGTATAACCCAAACGTTATACTTATATATTAAACCCGATATCACTTTTCTTGCTTCCAAACCATATAGTAATCGACTTCTAAGTTGTAGGAGTAGTTTTTAGGACAAATTTAATATGTGAAAGAGTATAAGAATGAAGAGAAACAAGTGCCTGCATGGAACATATATATATTTCATTTTGGGTGAATCGTATGGTTTGAAATCATCCAAAGAAACACATGAACTATGCATGTCAGTATACTTGGACTCCTAGTACGAAATATATGGTTATAATATGTAATGTGAGTGCACAAAACATGGGAATTGTTTGGGTGATTCATACCCTATGTCGACAACTACATATATATATATATATATATATATATATATATATATATATATATATATATATATATATATATATATATATATATATACATACGATTTAATAAATCGTCTATCACTTGCATATAACTGATCATCATCGACATTTGGACATAAAATCGTCTTAGAAATATTATTAGGAACAATTAGAAACAAACTGGGATTAAAACGGTTAAGTTTTGAATAATATGTGAATCGATTGGTTTGATTTTTGTTCGATCACTTTGCCACTTAAAAACGTGTCAAACGTCGTCCAATGAACTTGGGATTTGACACACTAATATTTGGCTAGGTGGTGAACGAGATGGTGCAAAAATATATAGGTATCGTGTGTACGAATTAAGAATAAACGAGGCGTTTTGGAGCTTAGTTGGTCGATCAAATAAGAATTAAGAAAAAAAATGGGCTTGTAGCCTTGGGCCGGTGAACAGTGAACGTGTGATGAGTTTGGGCTGAGTTTTATTAAGGGCCCGTTTATTATTATTAGTGATTAATTAGGATTAGTGAAATTGTTTAGTTTTCGTTAAACGTGTCGAGAACTTGTTTTGTCGTTTGGTGAATTTTGCAATATTGTAATCGTGACCATTTTATTATACTAAGAAAATTTTAAATTTCCCCGTAAAAATGGTGATTACAATAATGACAGAAATTATTTATTTAATTAACCGAAGTTAATTATACGAATTTTTGCGAGGTTTTACAGTACCCACATGTCATTCAGAATTTCGTCCTGAAATTCAAATTTAATGTGATTACTTGAGTAAAGAATTTTCGAACAGAGGTTGTCGAGAGATTGTTATTCCTAAAATTACGGAAACGTGATTCAGTTAGATTTACTTGTACCAAACAAGACAAGGTAATTAACGTATTTAAGGGTTGTGAATATTGAAAATAGTGGTCATGAATAGTGAAATAACGGCTAGTGTATAGTGTCCAACGGTCGGGAATAGTAACCCAACGGCTATATTCTAGCCTATATATACCACTTCCAATTTCCACTTCTTCCATCAATCATTTTCCTTTCATTTTCCTTTCATTTTCCATCAAAATGCCGCATCTCATAACCATCTTAGCGATTGTGTATGTCGTCCTTGCCGCCATCTACTTAGCGTACGTTCCGGATGAAGACTTTGGATTCTTGGTCGCGATCTTGATGTTCGTCGTACCCCTTACTATCCTTGCTATTACCGTCGATAAGATTTGGGGGGTAAAATCTTGAGCTAGGGTTGTTTTGAATTAAGTTCTTGTTATGTTTCTATGTACTTGTAATGAATAAGGAATAAAACTCGTTTTGTTTTTATGTTTAAGAATTTGTCTCATTATTGTTTTTAATATTTTGTTTATATTTATTTTTCAGCATAATTAAGGTGATTCATCCTGTGGTGGCTCTTGCTATTGTTTTGTTGGTGGGAGTCTTATTTGTCATAGCGGATCAACCTATTGAAGATTCCTTTGTTTGTATTGTAATAATTGTAACGATAGCACTTCCGATGCTAATTATTTGTTTATGTATTAATTTTTATGGATTTTATTAAAATTTTCTCTATTGGAGTCTTTTATCAGTTTTTTTTTTTTTGTGAATTATTTGTGTTCTCTTGCTTGTACTTTTGTTGATTTCTTATCATAATGGTGATGAGATAAGATAGGTATTTATTGTGGGTTGTTCAATATATTGTTTATGAACAGTTGATTTTAGCTCTATATCTTGCTTTGGAATGAAGATTGTTATTTAAAAATTTGATAATATCATTGTTCCTTTCATAACATAATTCTTCCTAAATTAGACATAGTTGATCAGGCTATGTATAATTGAGGACCAAATGATGTGATATTTGGTTCAATCATATATTTCTATAAATTGTTTTAGATGGTGTTCAACGTGTTGTTTTCATAATATAACACGTAATTTCTTTTTAAAATAAAGTGGAAAATTTTAGGGTTTATGTTATAAATCAGAAATTTTATGGAGTAAATATTGTATATTGTCATTTGATAAATGAGACAGAAATTGAAATTAACGTAGATTATTATTATTATGGAAATATTACAATGGAGATTTTTCGATAAGATAGAAAGATGATTGTTATTCCTAAGTTACATCCATCGTAACTTGAAGTGAAATACAGGAAAGAAATACAACATAGGAAATTTTTAAACTAGATTTTATTTATCTACAACAGGAATTTATTCATCTGTGTAAATCTAGTTGCCATTCCCTCGATACTATCAATGTCTTTAAAGATTCTTTATTTTCTTGTAAAGGTCTTGGCTTTCCAATTAACATTGTAGTTTGGGCATCGTCTCACATGATGACCTTGTCCACCACATCCGTGGCATATAACTGTTGTTGGTTGTACTTTCCTATCCTTAGTCCTGCAGCTAATTGCCTGGTGACCTGTTTTCTGACATTTTGTGCATTTAACCCTACAGATTCCGGTGTGATGCTGGTTGCATTTTTGACATCAGGGTAAAGTTCCACGATAACCACTTCCAGTAACAGGTGTGATGAGACAATTTCTATTAGCTTTCTGATTGAGTCCCAGTTGACGTTGATACTCCATACGGTCTTCTAGATGTTTGCGATAACGGTCTTGAGCATTGAAGATGTTGCAGTAGATGGGATTGATGGTTTCTATCTCGGGGAGTTTCCTCTTTTGATTATTTCCATTTGGTATAATTCCATGCCTAATTCCTTGATGATGGTTGATGGTAGGGTTGATCATTCCTTCTTGAATCTTTAAGTGAGGTGGCCTATACTTCATGAAACTTGTAGGGTGTTGATTACCAAGTATACCCGTCTCTCTTATCGGATAAACTACGGCTGTCCCTTCTAGTACCACCGACACTATGTCTTTTACCAATTTAAGTGAGGAGTCATGGTGATTTCTGATGATGATTGATATGCATTGTTCATGTTGTCCATTTTCTGTAAACATAAATGAAACTCAACATTAGAATCCATATAATATCAGAAAATTTTAAATAATGAAGTTAATTATTTCATTGATGATAGACTGAATTGACTCCCTACTGTAATCTAATTTCAAGATATGTCTTTGTTGTATCATTTATCAATGATCAACTCTTGATATGGGATTACTAAGGAACAAACCGACTTGTCTATTTAAATGAAGTTTAATTATCTTTTCTTCATCCTTTAAATTCCTTTTCAAAAATTGGTATTTAGACGATTCTTAAGGTTTTAGGTTAACTATGGTAAGTTTTAAGAAATCTTTACAATTTGTAAAAAATCTTACGGTAGATTTGAATAATATTACAGAGGTAAACAGAATATTAATAACTTGTATGATTGTTTTTGCAAGATAAACGATACAAGATCTTTTATTAATATTCCATTGATCTGAATAGAATCATTTGGTTATTAAAGAAATAACAAATGATGAGATTTTTGCATAAAAATATGAGGATTCATTACACGCATGATTGATACGGAAGAAAAGATTGATTCATAACATAAAGATATAACAGAAAGGATTTTATTATACAATATGTTTTGATTACACGTTCTGAAGTTTCAGAATTATTGAACATTACATGAAATATTAACCAAGTCTATTTGGTTTATTAGGAACAACATGGAAACTTGTAAACTTAAGATTAGTTACGCCTCTGACGTAAATATCTAATTTCTTTCTCAAGTTCAAGTTGTGCAGCTTCCATGTTTGAGAAACGTTCTTGACACATGTTCATTTGATTTGCCAACATATTTTCTAATGCGGCAATCTTTTGACCCTGATTTCTGGCTGCATCTCTGGCCATCCATAGGGTTCTCTCAATATCTCCAATTCTTACATGTGTATGACCGTGTTCTCTTCTTGCATAACGAACCCTGGAGTCCAAACTTCCAAGTTCCTGGTTGGTGTTGTCCTTTATTTCATTAATCTTTATTCCTAACTCGCACATTGTTCGCCTCTCAGCATCCGCCCTTTTGAATAATGCGTCAAGGTTACGGTCGTACCAT
The DNA here is from genome assembly GCA_030686995.1 of Artemisia argyi. Taxonomy (NCBI): domain Eukaryota; kingdom Viridiplantae; phylum Streptophyta; class Magnoliopsida; order Asterales; family Asteraceae; genus Artemisia; species Artemisia argyi. The sequence goes on along the minus strand of CM060709.1, from coordinate 260,404,955 downwards.
TCAAATTGAGTTAGTCGTAACCCTTTTAGCTGTTCAGTGTGAGCATCCAATATGCCGGCTTGTCGATAAATAAGATTCCATATTGTTTCAGGAGTGCTTATATCGTAGTCGGGAGAGTTAGGTGAGGATAAATTATTTGGAGAATCTGGTATTGTGGAATCTGAAGTATAAGGTAACGGAGAATTTGACTCAACATTCGTCCATGATATCTCTTGGCTTGAACCTTGTCTAACTTCAAATGTTGCCTGGCCACCAATCAAATCTTCATATGATTCGGTAGCTCTCCTGATTCTTTGACGTAAAGGTGAACGAATAGGTGACGATGGAGGTGATCTCGGAGTGAGTTCTATATTAGGTTGGGATTTTGATATTTGTACGTAAGGATCTTCAATATTCGGAGAATTTTTATTGATAGATGAGGTATTAGTATTATGGAGAGTAGTTTTGATATTCACGGGCGTTCCTGAAGACATGATACAGTAGTAACCGAGAATAATATTTTATGAGTATTTTGTATATTAAAGATATAACAGTACAAATGAAATAACAATTGTATAAGAGTAACTATTAAGCATGTAAGATAATCTCAACAGATAAAGTATTGAGCACGGCAGTCTGCAGACACGGAGGGCATAAAATGTTATGGTGTAAAATCATTATTTTGAAAATGTAGTTATAGTTTTAATGTTTGAAAACATTTAATTCTCTATAACTGTAGCTCTGATGCCAATCTGTAACACCCCCAAATTTAAGTTTGTCGCAGCGGAAAAGTAATTTGGGTGTTACGGGGAGGATCAAAATTTTAATCTCATAAAACGGCTTAAAAGAAGCGTTTTGAAAGTTATTTGTCATTCAAATAATTTTTTTGATAAAAATATAAACCATTTGATTTAAAATCTTATTAAAAGATATAAAGGCTTGTAAAAATGACAAATTTAATTTTTACACCATTTTAATTTATCAGAGTAATAAATGTTCACTCAGTGTCTTATCCTGCTCCGTTAAATTACATGAGATACACATGCTTAAAAGTGTCAACACAAAGGTTGGTGAGTTCATAGAGTTTTATGGAAAACCCTTTATTTTGTTAGATTTCAGGAATACTTGGTATTGATAAAATACAAACAATAATGAAACAAGTATTGAGTATATTGACTATAATCACAAATAAATCATATAATTATTCAATCAAAATCAAGTAAGGAATCAATAATCCTAACATGAGCTGGAAACTCATGATACTAATTTAATCAGATATACAATTCACGTATGGTCAAATTCCTATACAGCTGTATCTAAATATATGTTGAAAACATACATTTCCTTTATAGATATTGCACCAAGCCTCATGACACACAAGCTTAACCAAAAGAGGTGTTTTATCAAATCAATGATAAATTTTGCCCTCTAATAATAGGTGATTTGCCAATTCCTATTTGTCTACGAATATAGTGTATCACGACTAATACGACTAACCAATTGCAATTGGCATTCCGTCAAGTATTAGTGGGACAGGAGGTCAGTCCTTAACAGGTTTCGAATCTGCTCACTATATTCGCGCCCACTTTACATGTGATTAATGGCTCATGATTGAAGGACTTTATGGCGATAAGGTAACTTAGGCAATATCAAGGTAATAATGGGATCATTCAGAATAACATCATGTAATCAAGTATCATACCACAGTAATCAGTTTGGGAATATTATCGTTTGAGTATCAGTAATTCAGTTTAAGTATTTCGCTAGTAACACATATATATCACATACCACAATAATCGAATTGAAAACATTATCATATGAGTATCAGTATTTCAATCAAGTAATTCATCAGTAAAATATATATATCACATACCACAATAATCAAATTGGAAGTATTATCATACGAGTATCAGTATTTCAATTAAGTATTTTGTCAAATATTATATATATCACATTTTAAATCACGAACCATATTAATTTAATATCAATTAGGAAATTGATTTGAATCATGTATTTTATTCATATACTTATCAATTTATCAAAGTATATGTAAGCATGTATCTCCCCCAATGAGTTAAAAACGAGTATTGAAAATGGGGTTATGACTCACCTGGATTGATTTGGAAATGATGAAAAGTAAAGTAAGATGAGATTTATGGGAACAATTATGGAAACGTCTTTGATACGGAACCTGATAAATAAATTTATCTGAGAATATAACCAAATATTATTTGGTAAATACGAACGAATAACGAATAAATATTATTCGTTATGACGAATAGATGATGTGCAGTGTAATTTTTATGCCATGCATGATATGATAAAATACTTTATTTAAAATATCTATCGGAGTTTTACCTTTTTAAACATAAGTAAAAATATTAACTTTTGAAATATCGTTATATATATTATTAACGTAAAAAAAAATAAATAATATATAAATAAAAAGTAGTAAAAATGCATATGACGTGATGGTTGGCGTAAAATAGAAAATAAAATAAGAATGTCAAATAGATTATGTTTAGTCCTTGTCCTTTTCCAGTTTGTACACTTTTTATACTAATGGCGTTAGCGTCACACCGTTAGTCCTTTTCGTATCTAAATGACGAACCATACCAAATGACGAACCATGGCTGCTCACTGCACCTCCCGCTCTAAGGAGAGAGACGTCCTTACGTGGAGACAGAAGGGGCAAGGTTGGCATCTGCCCCATTGAAAAAAATTTGTAGGGTAAATTCTTTAAAATTTGTTGTTATTTTTATAAGTTACCCCCGACAAGATTTGTAGTAAAGCTTTTAAAAATTATCAAAGTTTGCTCACTCGACAAAATATTTCTGGCTTCATCCTTTCTCACTGTCATGTAATTAGAAAAGAAAAAATATATATATATATATATATATATATATATATATATATATATATATATATATATATATATATATATATATATATATATATATATATATATATATATATATATATACCAATGACACTCACCTACTACAATAATTTTATTACAATTTTCTTTAAATTTCTACCAATTAATAAGTTTTTTAGAAAAGTCAACATGACCAACATTCATTGCACACCAAAAGTACACAAGAGCCCACGAAAAAGTACACAAAGATCTACATAAAAGTACAGCAGATGTACTTTTATGTAGGTCCCAGTGTACTTTTTGTGTGCTTAACTTGTACTCAAACGCATAAGTTAGAAAAAACCCATAATAATAATTACTATATCTAATGCAAAATAAATTTCTACCAATTAACATTTGGGTGGTGACCCAGGTAACCTTGGGGTTAATTCTCTTAGAGGTCTCGGTTCGAAGCTTGTCAACAAGTTTTTCCTCCTACGTGAAGCGAAAAAAAGTGTGGGGTTTATTCCCTAAGCAAAAGTTCGAGAAAGTCATATTACCCACTAGAATATCACTACACGACTCAAACAACTAACTAGGGCTAAGCAAACGACCGGACCGGACCGGACCGACCACATTCGATCTGGTCCTCGGTCTTGGATTTTTGCTAATTCGGTCCTCGGTCCAGTCCGGACCACAAACTGAGTATTTGGCCTTGTTGGACCGGACCGACCGAGACCAGACCGGACCGGACACATTCGATCCGATCCTCGATCTTGGCTTTTTGACTAATTCAATCATTGATCTTGTCGGTCCGGTCCGGTCCTTAACCAATGCTCACCAGTCACCCCTACCACTAACTATTAACCAGCACTTCTAAAAAAAACATAACTTTTATAAATTTAAACCATAGAATAACAAGTAAAAAAACTAAGCAAAAGAAAATGGAAAATTAAAATAATAAGAGTGAAGGAAATCAAAAAGAGGCGGGTAAGGGTTTAACACGTAAGATTAGAAAAACAATAATGGTTACTACTACTACCGGTGACGATTCAACAACCAATCGCCGTCGTGCAAATTCCAATTCCAGATTCTTTAACGACGGTGAAAAAGTTCTCGCCTATCACGGTCCTCGTATTTACGAAGCTAAGGCACGTTACATTTTTTTATTCTTTTATCTTTATTATAATAATTCGATCTATTTATTATTCAGTCTTGTTTTGTTTGTAATTTATATGTGATTGATTTTCATATGATTTGATTGAATTGAATAAATTCGACGTAACGATCACGATAACTAGAATATAAGTACTAGTTAGTTATACGGATCAAACCTAATGTTAGGGCTTTCAATTTATAATTTGCTAGTGTGATTGATTATTTACGTACACTAGGCTTGTATTTGTTGAATCATGTATACTTTCCGGACTACTCAGAGGTGGAAGATCGCGATAACTAGAATATAACTCCTAGTTGGTTATACGGATCAAACCTATTTACGTTAAATTATTATGGACGAGACACTCCAATATTTAAAATTGCAAAAATAGCCATGTATTTCAAAAAGAGCATTGATAAGCATGTCTAATTGGTATGCCTAAATGTATACTTAAACTTTGTGGCAGCATATTGTTAGTGACAGCAGCGGGACCTATTTTTCCACACACCAATAAACCACTGCCATGTAAATTTAGGCACAAAATTAAGACACGTAATTAGGAGGCCTAAAAGAGGTGACTAAATTTATGCCTAAACTTATGTGACATCATCCAGTTAAGGGAACCACTTTTTCACAAACCAACAAAATCATATCACATAAGTTTAGGCATGAAATTAGGCTAGGTCTCCCCATCATTTTCCCAAAATTAATCACAATTTTAGGCATCCTAATCATTTCTCGTTCAAAAAAGTTATACGACAACTTCTTTTTTTTCTTGCTATGGCCGCAACTTCTCACACGGCCCCATGCTGTGTCCGCCTCTCAGACTACTCCTATATGTTATTGAAATGTTTATACTGTAGAGTTGACTAGTAAATGATTGAATCAGTTTAATGATTGCTGAACTTGCAACTTTTTGTAAAGCTGACTTAATTGTACTTTGTTTTTGAGAGTGAATTTGGTTTATATGATATTATTTTGTATGTGAAGCAGCAATAAGCTAGCTGTTTATGTGGTATTTCGCACTGATTTTATATAAATGTGTGAAGCAGAGCAAAGAAGATTCATCAATGAGAGAAGTGTTATCGTACGTGTAGTATGATTTAGAAACATGAATTCGGCTTAGATATGTTTTAGCGACTTGATGGTTTATATGGGAGGAAAAGTATACTAATACATATATTTGAACTAGTGTTATCATTTATGATCTGATTCAACCGGATTTTGGAATTAGAGTTTGAAATACATGTTTTATTACCAATTATCTCTCGTATGCTGGATTGGACTTTGTGTCTAGGGTGTAGTAAATTTCCTTAAATAGTTTGGTTTCTGTCTCGTGATTGTATTACCGAGGGTAAACTTGATGCTGATTATTTTGTTGTAGTGTATATAGATAGACAGAGTTAGTTATGACAGGGTCCTTTGTAAACCATGATCTGTAATAGCATTGAATATGCCTTTTGGAGAACATTGTGTATGATAAATTGATAATGAAACCAATTGCTGCTGATCAGCCGGCAATTGAAGACATACAAATGTTTTATGTTGTATACAATGATCTTAATGTTAATTCTGATTTGTGTTTTTGTACTAAATCGGTAATTTTTGTTAACGCCAAGACCACCTATCATGTTTTGCAGCATGTTTCATGATTCAGTTTAGTTAACAATTTCACAATTGTGGATGTAAACTGTTTTTTGTTCCTAATCAGTAAATTTGAAATCGATATATTTCAAAAAGTCAAACTGTGTGACTGTTATTTTTTAGTTTAAGTCTTTTATCAATTTACTGATACGATGTACCTTATCTGATATCGTTATACTTTTGTTTTTCTTTTTTTATCTTGAAGGTTCAAAAGTCTGAGATTCGGAAGAATGAGTGGAAGTACTTTGTTCATTACCTTGTAAGTTTGAGACTCGCCTTCTTTAATCAATGATGTAGCATGTTGTTAATTTCATGAATTCTTATATTGTTTTCTGTGTCTACTTGCAATTTGACCGACACTTTTTCATTTGTTTGCAGGGTTGGAGTAAAACGTGAGTATTTTCTATTATGTGTATGAGTTGTTATAGAAATTTAAGGTCTTGTCATGCTTTGAAATGACAACCACTCAACCCAACGAATAAATCACACAAAACTATATTATCCCCAAGCATGCCCAAGTTAATGCCTAAATCGGAGGTCTAAATCATGTATTAGTAGTGATAACAGTAACAAATATAGGTAACAAATCCAAAAAGTTGCATGGCTTCACTCAAACTCTACACCAAATGGTTAGTGATCTTATGTACTTCGATAGCATAGATATCCACTCTTAAGTACTCAGGGTTTAAAGGACTGGTTTTTATTCTCTCCTCTTAGTCCTGTTTCTTATACACTTATCTCTCGACTCCTCTCTTATTTGTTGACTGCTTTTTTCTTCTCCCTATCTGGTTGCTGCATTGTATGCCTCAGTTGGTAATGCTGCTTTAGTTTTGGTTCTTCTGTCTATTTAAGTTCATCTCTTAATCTGAAAAACTTACTCTGTGAACACCATTTTGTAATGACTATGTGATATCTTCCGGTGTCCTATTTCATTTGAGATATATATTTTAAATCAGTATAACTTATCTGTCAGTAACTTATTACTTTCTTCATTGTTTTACTTTTTTTTGGCAGTTCATTTTGTATCTTTATGTGTCTGTTACAAACAGTTTGTTGAATTTTGTGCTACCTATTCTAATAAAAATAGTTTTCGATATGGGCTGATGTTAATACAGAGAAACACTCATTCACAAATATACTTTCTTGCACTTGATATGCGCCAGATAACATGCATAATCAATCTCCATGTTTTCTAGCACTTAATCCCTTATGTGATTTATATGCACTAAACTTCCGGAATTTAGTTTTTGTAGAGTCCCAGTATTGAGGAACTTCAAAGACATGTAAATAATTGGTTCTCAAGCAACTTCGTTTATGTACTTTTTTACAAAAGTGCTTTTTTCATCAATCTCTTACTTCGTCTGGAAGACTGGAATGAGTCTAGTGCTGTTTACTGAACCTGATCATATACTGTTACAGAATTATGCGATTCAACACTTGCATAGGAAGGCAACATTTGTGTGTGTGTGTTCTGAAATTCGAGCCAGTCTCTTTAAGTTACATAAAAATGTATTCGATCCATTAGCCTAGTTTTTATTTATGTTCACTTTTTAGAATATTTAACAAAAATGGTTATTAATGATTTGTTATCGTGGTAACTGGTGACAGTTGGGATGAATGGGTGACTGCTGACCGGTTAATGAAAACCACTGAAGAAAATATACAAAAGCAAAAAGCACTTGACAAGAAACAGGGCGTAGATAAGAATCTGAAGTCTGGACGCTCTAACCAGACAAAGCCTAAAATATATAACGGTATTCCACCATTCTGTCAGCATATCACTTCTTGTTGGCCAAAAACAATCCCGTCATTACTTTTTTTCTCTGTTTACCATGACAAACGACTGTATGTTAAATAAGTCTATGACCTTTGATGGGGCATGCGAACTTTTTAGCTGTTCAATGACTATAACGGAAATTTTGTGTTTTTGAACCATCCAGATATCAAGGTGGAAAAGGAGGATGTCAAGAGTAACGGTATGTCCTATAACCATGGACAATAACATTGTTAAGCTAAATGCTTATTGCTCATTGACCAATTTGATAAACAATACGTAGTAATAGATATTAAGTTGCATTTCTTTTCAACTCTCCGGTTCTTAATCTCTTTATACCTCTGCTAATTATTCTCGGGTCATGTTACGTTCATTACTATGAAATACTGACTATGCTCTATTTCCTCTTAAGTGACTGTTGTTGTAGGGGCAAAAGGAAAGAAGCGAAAGAATGATTCGAGCACTGAGGTATATTACCCTATAATAATGTATCATTATCTTGTTCTATAATGTGTTTGATATTAATCTGTGTGTTCCAAATTTAGGGTCAACTCAAAAATTCACCAAACTTCCATAAAATGAACTCATCTCATTAAAATGTGTATTTGGTGTTTATTTTTTCCAGAAGGAGATTGCATCTGTTGAAAACGTTGTGGACATTCAAATCCCGTCGACTCTAAAGCAGCTACTTGTGGACGACTGGCAATTTATCAATGAGCAGGATAAGGTGTGTATTAGCCAGTAGCCACCCTTTCCATCAATAAATGTATATATTAAGTTTACCACTGTTCCACATACTAGAAAGGAAATGATGACTTTGAATGCTACATTCTTTTCGATATTTTCCCGGTACTTGTTAGGCATACAAATCCAAGACACAAATTCTAAAACATTGTTCCCTCTTTGGTAAATTTACCCCTTAATTCATTATTGTTGATGTCCTTTGTCTCCCACCCTCTTCCTTCTCTCGTTTTTTGCCTACTCATATGTGGTGTGTTATTGTGGATTTGTTGTATCTTGATGTAAAGACTAGTGCATGAGAATCAATTTCTTTTTGCAGTTTGTCAAACTTCCTCGTTCTCCAAATGTTGATGAGATATTGAAAGAGTACCTTGAATACAGGTCAAAGAAGGATGACATGTAAGTATACAGATAGCCTTCTTTTCAAGGTTAATATTCATCAGAATATTTCATTTATTTCTGACTTTTTTTGCTGTGGTCATGCGTGTTCCTTTTCCATTGAATATACATCTATCAGACTATTAAATAGGCCTTACATATGAACATTGTTCTTGAATAAGTATTTACTTGAGCTGTGAAATTTCACCTGTCCGTCTGTGACTGATTTGAGTTTGTTGCTTGTGTTAATGTGTTCTTCTCTTGTGTTAGAATCGGGGGATGTTATTAATCATTGTGACGTGAAACGTTTAGCAAGAAAAAATACTTTGATCCTCTGATATGTCTTCCACATATACGTGTGGAGCTGAGTACACTTTATTTTTTATATTCTAGTCATGGCTCTTAGACTCTAATAATATACAGATTCACGAGGTAATACTGGACTTCTCTAGATTCATATATGCATATAGTTGCTTTATTATTGATATTTTTAATCTATTCTAGTTACAGAAATACTGTGGTTGCCAAATTTATTTTGGTACATTGCTGATTTTACTTATTACACTTAAATAACACAAGTCTAACATAGTATTCACTGCTAGAAACGCATAAAGTAATTTGTTATGTTTGATTAACTAGCATTTTTTCTGTTTTGTTTATAGTGACGATTGTTGTTGCTGTATCAAATTTCCAAAATGTGTTTTTTTTAATCAGCATCAAATATTGGTGCAACAATTGCTTAGTTCACATTAAACTCTTGAATACAGGATGGCAGATTCAGATAAAGAGATTTTGAACGGATTAAGGTGTTACTTTGACAGAGCTTTGCCCATTATCCTCTTATACAACAAAGAGCGCAAACAATATTGTGAGTCTGTGAAAAATGATGTTTCCCCTTCATGCATATATGGTGCGGAACATCTACTCCGCTTCTTTGGTATGTTACTCTTATTAACATTATTCTTTCGTCGTCCCCCTTTTTTGTTTCTACAATCCATTTAGGTGGAACAACAATTGAAGCCGATTCATTAATTTATTAAATAATCAATGACTCAAACTAAAAATGCACACATACTGTACCACGTTGAATGGTTCATATACAAACAAGTTAGCTTGGCAAAATCAACATGAATCTTTGTCACAATTTGTACCTCATGACATACTAATGTACATGTGCTTGCGCCATAAAAGCTTGTAATGGATTTTATTTATGATGAACCACATACTTTTATGACAGTACTTGTGCAGTACCACAAAAATTATACAATTATACCTGTATTTGTACCATAAAATGCTATTAAACATAGCAACTCAGTGTTCTATCTTTTTCATAGTCAGTATAATTATAACACAACTGGTACTGCAACTACCAAGCTTTTGTTCTTTTTTAATGTTACAAGTTGTAGGGAGATCAAATTTAATAATATAAAGTCATAAGTGGTACCGTTGGATCACGATCCATTTAGTTGTATTAGTTGGGTCAGCTTTTGATCCATTTTCTTATGGATTAGACGATGGATGTACGGCTAGAGCTAATCATATTAATGCGATCCTTTGACAAATTTAAGTATACAGTATGCATGATTAGATGTGTTCATATTACATGCAGTTAAGTTACCTGAGTTATTGCGATACATACACATTGAAGAGGAGGTGCTGACTTGTTTGCAAGAAAAGTTTCATGACTTTCTCAAGTACAACTCTTAGTTCTGTTTATTTTTGTATATGATATTAGTGATGTGAAGCTTAATTAATCATTTTCATGGTTTTTTTTATCAGGGTCTTATGTTTGCCACTTTGTTTATGTAGGTTTTTGGAAAAGAAACATAGCTCTTTCTTCGTTTCTTCATATGATGGTTCAATAAAGTCGGAAGATTAAGTTATATGGGGCAAAAAAGAGACGGGGAATAGAGATGTCACTGCAACAATTTATTTAACATTAGTTCTCATCACAATCTACAAATACAGAGCAACCGATGAGCCAATTTTGTTTTGACTATAGCCCATAATTTTCCCTTTTTGTTACAATGAATGATTAACCCTGGCTAATAGCAAATGGTGTTGTAGAGCTGGTATGCATTGCCAATAGTACTCCCAATAAGCACAATTTTGATGTTCTAACAGGAGAATGTCATGTTAGTTTGGTGATTCATTGGCACTTTAGTCACTCAGTATTATTTAAAATATATTTCTTAATTCACAAGGCATGATAATTTTGCAGCTCATTTCATAATAGTAGCTTATTCTGGACGAGAAGTCTATTAGTTCTCTGGAATTTGGTGGTACGATGACTGTTAAGTAAAGTGACAATTTGGACTAAAATGTGTATATGTGGATTGTGTTTTATTGTCAAGTGGTACACATTTTTTGTTTTTATTTTGTGGCTAGATATCATTGCAATTTCTCATCATAAGTTTCTATTATGCCAGTTAGAGATGTGTCCACTCTTACCTAACCCGTCCATTTCGACCCAAACCTGTTTGGACCCGTTCTCAATTTTTTGAAGAGATTCAAAATCAGCTCATTGGCCCCACTTTTTGAACAATACATTACCCTAACAAACCAGCAAAGTAAATATTTCGACCTAAACTAACACATTACTGATCATACGGGTTAAGAGTTCCGGTCACATATGTACACTTTGGGCAACAATAAAATCTTTTGGTACAGAAATAGTATCAGGAACAGATTTGTCCATGCTACCATGATCTTTAAATGATCACATGATTCTTGCAATTACTCACCTCAATACCATGTGAACTAGTTTTAGTCAATGTAGTTTAGGTCAACAAGATGTTAGGTCAAACCCATGAAGAATCACAAGGTGTTAGATGACGAAAATGACCCATCTAGTGCAAAAAGCAAAAATAATAGTAATGGTCAAAGAAAAGGGGGCCCGGTTTCCTTTGCTTTGCAAAAGAAGATGAAATTAAAATCTATACACAAATGTGACTAACAACTTCAACTCTTCAAGCATGCAGATAAGACTTGTTTTTATGGTGGGTGATCGGTCACTATTAGGGTGATCATCACACGCCACTACCATAAAAATACCTCATTGTCACGCGCCATCAAAGAGAAAAAAGAAAGATATGGGTGATGGTGCTCACCGTTATTTTTTTTGTTTGTGAGTGTGTATGTTATTTTGTGAGCTATGTTCGTATAAAAAGTGTATTTTTAATGGTGATGACCATAAAAGCTGAAAGTTGATGTGCTGATATAAAAATGATGGTAATGATCGCTATAAAAACCAGCCTAACATTTTCTTTGACTAATTTAGGCTGTAATTTTTAGACAAATAGTGTTTATTAATCATACACTAGGTTTTTTATAATTCAATGACTTTATAGGTAAGGAGAAGATATACGATTATTTTAAAAATGTTTTTAGTGGGTTTGTGATGTTAACCGTTAGACGTAACTATCACACTTTATGATTGCCAACCTTGTCCTTGCATTCAATCATTCAAATATTTACAACCAACGTGTTTTTTTCTTTTAACAGTTTTAATGTCATTTACTTTAATAATTTCAGAACATGCTTAAACAAGCCATGATGATCTTAGTTACTCATTTAAGATTCGTCGACAAGCCATTCATTTACTGCTGGAAGGTATAATAGATGAGAGTAAAATTTGAAGAGAAGATGTTTATAGCTACAATTGATGTCGACACCAACATCATAACGTCAAGATAAGGGAGAAAAAGATAAATAAATTGTTGAGAGAAACTGGGCTAGCAAAAAAAATATTAGTAGATTGAATTATTCACCAAGAACATATAGTTCATGAGAAAAACGTGAGCCACGAATATTGTATTTTTTTTTATTAGCATAATTATGCTACCACGTAGGGTATTATGAAAACTTCAGTTTAACACTTTAAGAAAGATTCGCTTATGATCTTTTATCACATGATAATAAAGCTCCGTAACTTGATCCTTCATACGGAGTTATTTAGATGGAAAGCACTTGCGTATCATGTACGGAGTATAATGTTTTAGCTAATTTAAAAGACTTTTATCGATTGCCCCTTCTTTTTTTTTTGGTAAAGGGGTTAACCCCGGTAAATATTATCGATTGCCCCCTTCGAATTGCATATTGCCTGATTTTGAACGATATAAACTTCAAAAAGTTGTTGATTGACGGAATACCCTAACCTCGGGTGCCTTTTGACATCAGGCATTGTCGACCCAACAAAAATTTCGTCAACTCTCCTGCCCTAGAGAAGCACAACTGGAGTGAGTACGAGCCGAGACTCAAACCCATGACCTTTTATTCACAAAATCTCACCGGCTCTCATGTGAGACTATAAGTTTTTCAGAGATAAGTATCAACTGACCGAATGCCCTTTTGGTTATAAACTTCATAAATAATTGAGTTTGAGTTCGATGCGTCAAAATTATTTTCACATCATCATTTCTTATCAAATCCCACATTTCTTATCTAATCCATACATTAAATATTGTACATGAAAACAATATACTAGCATTAACTTTAACTGTTTACTAATGTGCAAATAAAAAAATTCAAATATACACATCATCTCCTTTCTTATATGTGTCGGCATAATTTCATTAGACGATCCAAGTTAGGTTTAAATTCATACATCATCATAGGTACATAGCTAAAAAAAATTATCAAGAATCTCATTTTGCGACCTTTTCAACGTTTGTTTGTAGTTAAAAAATAATTAATTGAATTAAAAAAAAAAAAAAAAAAAAAAAAAAAAAAAAAAAAAACGTTTGTTCAGTTGTAACAAACGAAAACTACCAAAGGTTCTAGACTTTTCCGTTTTGTTGATATGAACCAAAACAGAAAATCCGGTACAAACAAAAAAATCAACAACCAATTATACCATTGACTTTTGACAAGAGCAAATTAGTTACGTTACCACCACATTCCAACCAAAAAAACCAAAACGCCAAAAAAATAAAACAAAACATTTCCAACCAAAAAACATTTTTCATGTTTTTTTTTTTTTTCATTAAACCATAAACCAATTTTAAACCTACCCTCATCATATCCCATCTCTGTACAATTTTATTCCCCCTATTTTATTTTATTTTTAACCAGAGAGGATAATTTTTTATAAAAAAAACTAACACATCGACAAAAAAACCGTCCACTTTAACGGCTTTCCCATTTTTATAAAATAAAATAAAAAAACTAATCTATTTTACTAATCCCAGTCCTATTAACCACCGGACCACCACCGTTAAAACCGTTACACATTCCGTTACCACCACCACCACCGCCACGTTGCTCCGTCATATATTTCCTAACCTCCTTCCTTATCATCTCCTGCATCACACTCATAAACTCATTACTAAACGGCACAAACGGCTTCTCCGGCGCCGGCGGCTTCGACACCCTCAGCTCCTGCATCGCCGCCGGTATCGCCGTCATCATATCCGCCTGAACCTGTCTAATCGGCATCGGAGATATAGCCACACTCGCTGCAACCGTCACCGGAGACGGCGGCGGCGGCGGTGGAGGAGAGATCTCCGTCGCAGTAGAATCGACTCCTGGTAGTGATAGGCTTAAGCTAGTCGGAGGATCAGGAACAACAACGGTGGTTACGGGACGGAAAACATGTGATGACGTCAGCATATTAGAATCACTAATATCGGAACCAGTAGGGCTGTTTGGAGTGTTTGTAGGAGTATTGAATTGGTGAAAGTAACCCGAAGAAGAAGAAATGGGTACGCCCGAACCCGCACTAACAGATCTTTTCAACATGGGCTGTTGAACCTGCAGCTCATTAAACTCCTCATTAGTCATAGATGAGCTTTTTCTTTTCAAAGTGGAATTCCAATGGTTTTTAATAGCATTATCAGTCCTGCCTGATAACAGCCTAGCAATAGTAGCCCATTTGTTACCAAACCTCGCATGCGCCCGTAGTATCGTCTCGTCCTCTTCTGGTGTAAAAGCCCTATGCTCCACTTCTGGTGATAACTGGTTGCACCAACGCAACCTGCACGATTTACCCGATCTGCCTGGTATTGATTTGCTTATCAAAGACCAGTTTCTTGGACCGTGTTTTTCGACTAGGTTTGTTAGCATTTGGTCCTCGTCTGGACTCCATGGACCCTTGATCCGGTCCATTTCTTTTTTTGAAACACTAGACATCAAAATATATAACAGTTTTTGAAGTTGCAAATTTTTTTAGTTTGAAATCATGATGAATGGTTTTTTTGTTTGTTTGAAAGTTGTTGGAAATAAAATGAGAGGATTTTTTTTATATATATAGAAGTATATGGGTGGTTTTATTTATATGAGGGGGGGAGGGTTAAGGAGGAATATATAAGGGGTAGGGGAGTGACCGGTTGGACCGGTGAAATAATTAAAAAGGAGGAGAGGTGGGTGATGGACTGTCAGTGAGAATAGCAAGCGGTTGCATTTGGTATACAGCTGGCTAACGGACACGCGTCACATCACTGATACTAACTCTCATCTTCGTAATCTTTTCCTTCACCTCTCTTTTTCTTTTTTGATGGTGGTGCGTGTTGTCCACGTAATTTGTCGTTTATGTGGTTTTAGTTGAGCTAGGTTCAAAGATATTTTTTAAAGACAAAAGAGTTTACCTAAAGTAGTGTTTTGTGGAAAAGTCTCCTAAATTATGGATTTTCATTAAGTGAACATACTTATTTTTGTAAATAAAACTTTATTTAAAATTTTAAAAAACTTATTAATATTAGCGTACATATGCTAATTTCAGTTTATTTGATGCTTTAAAACTATTGTCACCAGAAAAAACTATAAAAATTATTCATTTTCTCGAATCATTATACAAAGAGCTAAAGGATAAGCAATATGCATCTAACTATTCTACTGAGGATATAGAGTACGTTTTACGCGAGAGGTTATGGAAAATTATAGAGACTAGATTATTTTTTTGAAAAATAATATTTAGTCAAAATATAATATTTGTTTGGCAAACTAATATTGTGAATTATTTTTAAAAAAAAATAGTTCTTAGAAAATAAGTTTCCAAATTCAGCTTTTAAAAAATTATAGAGATTATTTTTTAAAAATTAACTGATTTTAATCTTTTTCAGCAAAAGGACCATTGAAAAATAAATAAATAAATAAATAAACTATAATTTAAATCTTCTTCAGCAACATCTATTTTTGCCAAATATACCCATACTAATATTTTGATACATGTGAATATCAAATCTTTTTTCTTTTTCTTTTTCTTTTTTTTTATATATAAACAACAAGTTTAACTTTAATTGTTGTTACTGAAGTTTAGAAGAAATATTATACTCGTAATACTCATTAAAGGTATGGAGTACTTTGATGTGATCTAGCTAGTGTGAAATCACATATCGCGTTACCTTTTTTTGTTGTAAAATGCATAAGGTTAAATGTATGTGTCATTATAGCTAGTAAACTGATGCTATTAATGTGGTTTATTAACTTCTCATGTTTTCATTTATTAATGAGAATTTTGTAGACATTTATGAAATAATTAGCAAAAACTAAATATAGATACCTAATCAAACGTGTTCAAGTAACTTTAAAAAAACTTAAACTCGAGTCTAATACCTTAATGTTGTTTACTCAATGGTTACGTCTCACAACTTAATTAACTAAGTTATCTATAGTTACATTGATGTCTATAAGTAAGTACATGTGTCGCATATATGTCTTTTGAAATAGTTGCCCATGGCTCTATTATGTGGATGTAGCTTTCAAATTTTTCTAACATGTCATATGGGGTAGGTTATCATATTGTTATCGTCGTTTGACAATGAGCAGATAGAATTACTTCTTGTTAGACAAGAAAAAATGATTGATTTGCATTGACGTGAAATTATTGTTGTTGTATATAAATGATAATCAACCGCAACCGAGCAAGTTGAATGTACTTTTCTTTAACATAGCTTTCACAAAATGAATGTATATATATGATTAATGATTGATAACAAGATAATATTCACATGCTTAATTGATTAATTCATAGCAAGTGGTGATCGTGTTGAATACGTTGATTAACGTGAATGGTCAATGGGTTGTGTTAACCGGACCCTCCAGCCAGCATGGAAATAACTAATTTGTACTTGGAATAGTTTTGAGGGGATTTTGGAAGTGATTGAAAGAGCTACGATCAAATGAAAATTAAAATCAAGGGCGGAGCTGGTAGATGACTAATACTCCGTAGTGTTGAGTCACACCTAATCAACCCTCTTTATTCATTAGTTATATAACCAATAAACTAGTTTGTTGATAATATTTGCACTAAGCCCCCTTACTCCTACTAAAATTTCGACACATCAAAATTAATTTACTTGCCAAATTATTTTTTTCTAGTTTATCTTAGTTCTTAATAATTGTAGTGTTAAGTTGAATCATTGGTTAAAAGTAATGTAGATTCATTTTTTGAATAATATTTTTATAGCTATAATTTTTACGATTCGGCCCCCTTAACTTCAAATCTTGGCTCTGCTCCTGATTAAAATTAAAGTTAGAAGGATGAGAAAAAAGCGCAATCATATATACTTAGATTTCTTCCTATTAGAACATCCATTATAAGATGTTCATGAATATGTTTAAGAAAATTGAAAAAAAAAATCTTATTTATAAATGTTTTCTAACTATAATAAAAATGTGTTATGACTTTATAGACCTTTTCTCATTATAATAAAAATGTGTTATGACTTTATAAATGTTCATAAATATGCTTCATATTGAAAAGATGTGCATGTACAATATGAAGCATTTATAAAGTCATAACACATTTTTATTATAGTAAGAAAAGGTTTATAAATTCAAAATGAGTATAATACTATAATTTATTGATTTGTGATAACGTAAAACACTAATAAAACTTTATAAAATTTAATCATTATAAATGTTTTTATTTAAAATGTGTGTATACAAATCTTTCTTGTCTAATTTATTTTTTGTTTTCACTAAATTTGTTGTGATCAAATATGTATAGTTGCAGATAATAAAAAAAGAAAATTATTTGTTTTTGCTAGTGATGATTTATTATTGAGGGACTATTTCGTTTTAGTAGGCTTGTCTAGTCATCTATTATTCTATTACGTTTTGTGTTTATTTTAATGTAGTGTTTGATTCACGTGTGTTTCAAAAGGTTTTACCAAAATTCCTCTTGTGCAAGTAATTTTTTCTCTAAGGTATCGCAGTAATAAGTTTAAATCAAAGAACACTAACAAAACGCTAGAAAATAAAAGATTATGAACGAGAGTACAAGCATTTTTTTTATCAACTATCTAAATATTATAAACATAAGTTTTTACTCCTACTTGCTATACGTGATAAAGAGAGTGATTTGGTTTTCTCAACAATAATATATTTTTTCGAAGGTTTAGGATCACGCGAACCTTGTTTCTACAACACCATATTACCATGTTGTACTTTGTATAACCCTGTCGAGATTTTATTCAACGGATTTGCATACTCGAATGAACCCATTCAATTCCGTTAACCGTGGTAGTTGGTTGATCAATACGTCCCAGGGTCGTCCCATGAATTGGTGAAATTTTTGAGGGCATGTACGAAATTATATAATAAGGCCTTTCGATAAGCAATGTTATATATAAAGTGTCACCATTTATAAGATATAATGCAATTAGTTATCAAAACGTTCTAACATATTACCCATTTAAGATATTTTACCTTCTAAATACTCTTTTATTTATTAAAAATATGTCGACACATGCATATAATTATTAACGGGACAAATTTTGGGGGCCCTTAAAATTTTGAGGCCCTGAGCCGTCGCTCACCTTGCACACCCTCAAAGCCGGCCCTGATAAGTCCCCACAAAATCTTTACCATCGACCAAATTTACGAGCAATGACACAATCTATTTCATGATTATCAAGGGCACCACGGGTTGTAAGCGAAAGCTGAAAGGGTTAATGGTGCGTTTGGTATCTCGGAATGGGAATGAGGAAATGAATTTTTATTTCAATCATTTGTTTATTTAAGATGCAAATCTTTCAAATGTCGGAACGAATGATAAAAATGTTCCATACTTCATATACCTCAAAAGGATAAGGTATGGATCTTTCTTACCAAGAGGCCCACTACTACTATCAAAATCATTTTCATTGTGATTTGATGACGGCATACCAAACGCACCTTTAAGCAATGATATGTTCTAACTTCATCTATGAGGATGCATATAATAGTAAGGCATTGTTTACGAATTAAATTTCTATCGAAGCAAAGTTTAACGTTACTCCTCCCTCTATCCTAAATTAATAATTCACATTTCTTTTTAAGAATGTTTCGATATAATTGTTCACTGATAAGATAAATATAAAAATTTGATTGATCTTATCATATTATCATTGGTTGAAATTATAATTACAAGCTTTAATGAAATATTAATTAATTAGTTCAAGGTAAAATTATTATTCACTTAAAAAATAAGAAAAATAAAATTGGTATTAATTTTGTTTTTCTTAAATTTTTTTTTTTTTTTTCGTCGTCGTCAAAATACAATTATATTGAGATGAAAGAAGCACTTATTTAAAATGATTCATCAAAAGTCCGTGCATGTGGTTAATTGTAGGATTATAGATCATTGTGTCCTTTATATTATGGTTAAAGTAGTCATGGTGAATGCAAATTCTGCAAGAAAATTGTAGTCTCATCGTGCCACATGGAAGCAAAGCAAATGATCTATTGTCGATACATGTACAGTTGTACACTGTGCAAGTGCTATTCAAAGTTTGAAACACATGTTTAAAATGCAATTACTGTATAAATTTAGGCATTTAGCTGACATTGCTCACTCATGCATTTCATAAGATGGTTAGATGGATAGACGTTATTAGAAAGCTGGTAGGAGATATTGCATTAGATGAAGATGCATTTGAGGCAAGGCAGGTACGTCGTAAGCGACCGAGTAGTGAGGTGTACGTGTATGTCGTACGTACAAGCGGTTTCGGTATATCGTAGTCACGTACACCCACCCATTTATTATGTGATGATACAATATTAGTACGATGTATGTTCTATGCGATACTGATCATTTATTGATATTCAACTAATTGGAATATTAGTTAGTTAAGAAAAATAATCTTTATACGAGGAAAACAAGTTACAACTTACAAAATGTGTATTAAAGCAATCTATGAATGTGGAAATTAGGATTTTTAATAATAATAATAATAATAATAATAATAATAATAATAATAATAATAATAATAATAATTAATAAATAAATAAATAACTCTCCATTGTTGGAACAATCTAAAGCACAAAAGTATACTCATTTTAAAGCAGATGCATGTGTTCTTTTGTTCCTTGTTTCAGGAAAGTCATAATGTTTAAAACCTTAACCGACTAACTTTATAAGAGGGTTGTCAGTGGGTGCCTGAAGGCACGGGAAAGGATCTTGTGGCACGGAAACACCGCCGCCTTCCTCTGAATCATGCACGGGATCGGTCTTGTGGGTGAAAGTTTTACGCACGGGATCGAGAATAAAAGTGAACGTTGGAGGTTTTAATTTTGACCGTTTGTCTCTTTTTAAGTGAGTGATGGGTGAGTGATCGGATGCCAACAAAAATAAGGGTGAGTGATGGGTGAGTGATGTGGTATAAGAGGATTGGTTGAGCGTGAATGATGGTGATGCAGTGCCACAACCACTGCCAACCCCCTAAGTTAATTGTACTGTGTTATATCTTCTCTGCTATTTATAAAATAAGTTTGCTTATTTTCGAAAACTTAAAATCTCTTAAAAATACATAAAGTTGATTCCCCAAAATACCCTTTAAAATAATTAAATTAAGTAAGCTTAAATGTTTCTAATGAAAACTTTGGAGATTTTTTAATTCCTTTAAAATAAATAACTTAAATAAAACTTACACTTAACTAATAATGGCAACTTTGATAATGAAGTTAAAATTACAAACGCATAGCTGCCAACTTTTTGAACGACAAATAATTACATTTTACAAACATAATATGACAGCAAAATTAAGTCTTGCTCAATAATATTAACATCATATATTTCTTTATTAATAGGCTTACAAAATGTTGCTTGCTCGGGAATTTGTCTAGGGTCACACGGTGGCAACCGGTTCTATCAATTAAATAAAAATAAGCAAAAGAAAAATTAAACTGTTGCATCAATGGTTATACTTAGAATCACAACTTTGCAAGTATAATTATTTGTAGCTATACATACTCGTTTTGTGCCGCTATTCGTCTAGCGTTAATGAATAAATTCGAAATCTGATTTTTTTTCGTTTTCTTATTTGTATATTTAGACAATCTACATAAGTTATTTTCGAGATTAGAAGTTTGTATTCTTACTAGTTTCTTTAAATAGAAAAATATGGGGAAGATGAGAAAGATATTGTTACAATGACGTACGAAAAGAAGAGTTAAAAATAGAGTGAGTAAATAGGAACATAGGCAGGATACAGGCTGGCTTAAACAATTTGAATTGATTCGCTTGATCAATTTTGTCTTTATTCACTCTAAGTCTTTTTAATGATAAATTAGCATAGAGCTAAATCGCATAATTTAAGTACTCGTTTAAGCTAGACAAAAATACACTGTTGGTCTCTAAACTTGTTCAAAAACATCGCTATACCCTTTAAGTTTGCAAAATCGTCTATGTGCGTCCGTCCTCAAGTTTTTTTTAGGTCGATTGCGTCCCTTGACCTGTTTTCCGTCGGTCAATGCCCCGCAGTATCTGATCAAATACCGTTATTTATGCTAAATGACTATTTTGCCCATATATAATGTCATCCATCACTCTTTTTCATTTCACCCCACACAAAAAAACCACATCTCAAAACACATCTGCCAGCACCCAAACGGTGTTTTATAATGGTCCAGATCGTGTATTCGTGAACATTTTAAGGTCAGCTTCTTAGGGTTTAGATTGGATCATTGTTTATTCGTTGTTCGTTAGGGGTTTTCTTTGTTCCCAATTGGATGAATCACCAACAAGAAAGAAACCGTCGTCGACGTTGCCGTCACTCTTGCTAGAGTTGACAGTCTCATGTTACAAACTAGAAGATTCGCACAATTGTGCCTTTAGCTTTTGAGAATCTAGGTATGAATTATTTCAATTGACCTATGATGTTGCTACAATTTGTTTTTCTGCGTGTATTTTTACTAAATATATATGGATTACTTTTTATATATGTGAGAAATTATAGTTTTAAGATTTGAAATTTTTGGGGAAGCTTATTTCGCCTTAGATGCAGTTCTTGTGAGTCTTCAAAGGACTTAAGTACACAACAAATGTTCAATGATACTTAGCATTTATAACAAGTAAATAGACTTTAATGTTAATTTGGACATGTAGGTATATTTGGTGTTAAGGAAATGGTTACACCGGTGATTCGGGCTAGTTTGACTGAGCAGGTATATTTGTAGTTTGAGTTTGTTTGAATATGATATTGTTTTCTAAATGCTGTTAGAATCCTGTGATCTTTATTCGTTCTTGTGTACTATTCATATTCCTTTTACCACTTTGTGTGTGTGCGCGTGAGTTGTGATCATATGAGGTAGTGTGACTTTTCGATCAATGGTTTTATTGTAATAAAAAATGGTTGTTTCTATTGTGTGATTTGCAGGGTTATAAGATAATTGGTTCACACAGCAGTGTCAAAATTTGTAGGTGGTCAAAATCACAACTCAGAGGATGTGGAGGTTGCTATAAACACTCTTTTTATGGAAGGACGTAGAGGTTGCTATAACACTCTTTTTATGGAATTGAGAGTCATAGATGAGTATATCGTTTGTGTGAAAACGTAGGGGGGTGGATACGTTACCGTTTAAAAACTTTAAACTTGTTGTATCAAATATCCATTTTTAGCTTGTTCTAATATGAAAGATGTTATGTGTAGTTAGTGACTCGCATAACTTAAACCATGTTATCACCCAAGTACAATCAACAAGTCACAACACAAGCAATCACATAATGCAAACATTAAAGTAAAGTAATAAGTAAAAGAAAGTGCAAACCGAACACGAGGATTTATAGTGGTTCGGTCACGGATCTCCTCTCCGCCCTACTCCACTCCCCGAGTACCCAACTCGAGAGTTACTTCACTAGATCAACAAGTTCCCTTCTCGGCGGAGAAAACCTTACAATCTTCGCTCACACTTTATCCGGTACAAAGCTAAATACCAGGTTCTAGTTCGAGGTAAAACCAACCTAACGTCGCCTATACAATATTTCTGGCACTAAGCTAGATGTCGAATTCTTTTCCAAGGGTACAACTACTCCCGCTATTTTTTGTGGTCCAACATAGAAACCTTATGTTTTATGGCACAAACACATAAACCATCTATTCTAGATGAATCGATTGTTATGCAATGATGTTTTCAATGATCCATGACATAAATTTCTAATGGATAAGAATGACTAATCTAAATAAACATCTTGAATAAGAAGTCTTCAATCATTGAGGATGTCAAGTGCCCTTGAATCTTTATATGTTGGTATGCTTTAATGAATGATGACTACAAGATCTTCTAACCTTCTTGGTGGATCATGAAGTATGCATTAATGAATGGTGACTTCAAGATCTTCTAACCATCTTGGTGGATCATGAAGTATGCTTTAATGAATGATGACTTCAAGACCTTCTAACCATATTGGTGGATCATGAAGTATGCTTACATCATAATGAGAGTTAGCAACATTATGATCATTATGGAAAGGGTGATTCATTGATGTTTCTACATGATTTTCTACTTATCTATATGTGTGTTGATTTTCATCAAATTCGTGAGTAAACCATGGACTCCTATTTATAGGTAAACTAACAAAGACATAAACCATGTGTATAAACCATGAGCTACTTTTCAAAACTAACAAAGACATAAATCATGAGCTACTTTCCAAAACTAACAAAGATATCTTCCAAATATCTTTCTATATCTATCTCTAGTCTAATCAAGATTTTCTAAGTCAACTATAAGATTGTAGTGTGTAAGTCTAACAAAATTTGTTACATATCTTACAAGAACCTTTCTAAATATAGACATGTCAAATCAAGATTCTCAAAGTCGACTTTAAAATAGTTTGTGTAAGAATCTTTCCATATGTGTAAGAGATCTTCCAAAAGTCAACTTAGGAATTTCGGAAATCTTTCTAAAACTGCACATGATGCATACCAACATGTCACATATATATATTTCTATTTTTAGATTAAGATATATATGAAAGTAAACTTGTAAAATGTATATATTACCTAAGTAATGTTGTTTTAGTAAGTTAATGAGTTACTAAAAATGTTTGATTTATAATGTCATCACATTTTTATCATTTGTAAAACTTACTAATATTACTTTAACACCTAAAGTGGCACTTATTCTAATTTACACCTAAAGTGCACTTTGACACCTAAAATATTTTAGTCATTCTAAATGGTTGGTCAAGTGATTTGATCATAATGCCACATAACAAACATGTACGAACCTGTGTTGTAGCATACGAGGACTCGAGACGTTGAGAGGTGTTGAATGTATGTTGAGACAAAATAAGATTACAAGTAACTTGTACATTTTACGTTATGTATCAAGTTATATGTTTGTCATCAATCAAAACAAACGAGACTGTATAGATTAAATATCGTAATATTTGCACTAACAGTTTGCTCTTGTCTTGAATGGAACATCCTGATGTGTACTTGCCATGTTTGTGTGTTAAATGGTGGTTTAACATTGTGTGCCTGTCGTTTATCTACATCTAGTATTTTATTACAACTTTTATGGGAAGTGAAGCCGTGAATTCAGTAGGAGTATAGTAATATGACTTGCATAAGTAGCTCATTTTTTCACTGGTGAAACTTCAGAATTTTGTGGTTCCTTAAAACCTTTTTTCTTTTAGTTATGTAGAGTTTTTATTTTTATTTTATTTTATTTATTTTTTTACTACTGTGTTTGTTTCATTAATGGAATTCACTGTCACACATAATTTATTTTGGTTGATGTAATGAAATTTGTTGCTTTATTGTGTTCATTGATCATCACCTGATTATATGGTGCAGCTTGCATTATCTCTTAGTCCATGTTTCTACCTTAATGTCTTCAAATGCAAGCAGATATCAGAAACTTGAGCTCAACAAGTAACATCAATTTAACTTATTTATTTCTTACTTTCCTATCGGCACTCAGTGGAGTTAATCGATTATTGAAATACAATTTGGTTCTTTCAGATACTTTTAGATATGCAGACTGTAAAGACAATATTTTTAGATATTCCATCCCTTGGGAGACAAGTAACATAGCTCATTTGGCTTCTAGTTTGATATGTGGTGCTACCTTTGAGACACTATTGTTGGTGTTAGAGGTCAAAAAATGGTTGGGTCAGGGAGGGCAGTTATTTGGTACATGTAAGAAACAGGTTAAGTTGGGTTTGGTTGGGTTGACTGAAACAGTTTTTGTCCAAATCATCTTGTGATCATTAATAATACTTGTGTCAAATATGATCACAACATTTATGTTAAAATTAATAGTGATACTATCATGAAAATGATTTAGGAGGTGTTACACATGAAAGATACACTTTGGGCGATGTTCAACATTTTGACACATTGACCGGTTTCCTTTAAGCTATATAGGTTATATTGTCCCCCATTGATTATGTGGCATATGGAACACTAATACCGGGGAACACCTTCAGAGTTTCAGCGGATACTATTGCTCAAGGTTTGTGTCTATTATCAATAACTGCTACGTTCATTTTTACGGGTGGAAAATGGGTTGGTCGATCAGTTTAGGTAACGAGTAAACTTTCAACTTTGTGCATGTCCGTACATTTTTGTCGGTAGACAATCCTATATCTTTTATTCTCCATTTTTATTTTTTCGGTAGACACTCCTGTATTTTGGCTGCATATACCGTTGGGTTGATGACACGTGTCTAGGTATGGTTGATGCACGCTAATACTTAATAGTGATACAGAATTTGACAACTTGATTCTTTAAGAGCCATTTGTAAGTGCACTAACTTTCTTCAACATGTCATAATTAGAGATGTTCAGAAAAAAGCAGTGAATGAGTTAAAAACAGTTTCTGATGCTAATAGATCCAATCGTTCTATGAATGAAGGTAGCATCTGTTGATCTTGGGAATGCAACACTTTCTGCTGTTGAAGAATACTCGCTCCAAATTTTGGGCATGAAACAAAACGAGATACAAAACTTAAATTTTGCAACTGAATGTACCAATTATTAGGAATGTACAAGTGTATGCTATGTTGACTTGTCGTTTTTGCTTCTTGGAATGTTATTGTAAACATGTTGGATTATATGAAGCAAATAGGAAAATTATATTGACTTTGTTATCATGTTATCATGTGTTTTTAAAAAGCTTTTAAGCTCTTTTACTGTATTTTGTAACTTTCTTATCAACAAATGTAATATGATTAGTTTGTTTGAAATAGATCAAGCATTATGTGTTTGTTGCCGCATCCAAGGATCACTTCAAAAAAAATTTAGGTTTTGATATTGTGTGTGGGTATGAAGATGAAGAATGAAGATTGGTGTTTGATTGAGTTTATGTTTTTAGTGGAGTGGATAATGAGATTTGAGAATGGTAATGGTGTTAATTTTTGAGAGAGAAGCAGAAATTTAGAGGGAGAAGCAGGAAAAATAGATAAAGAGATGGTGGTGGTAGTGATGATATAACTTTTTTATTAAATACACCGTCCGTCCCTAAGGTTGTACCACCAACATAATTAACCAAAATGATAAAATGACCATTTTGCCCACATGTGCAAGGCACATAGGGGAAATAACAGATGTTGACCAACGAAAAATGGGTCAAGGGACACAATTGGCCTAAAAAAAACTTGAGGAGGGACGCCCGAAGAAGATTTTGCAAACTTAGGGGCATGACGATGTTTTTGGACAAGTTTAGAGACCAAAGGTATATTTTGTCTTTAAGCTATTTATATGGCTATCTTAGTTAGTTTCAAAAGGATAAAACTACAAAAACTGTCCCCGTGTTATGTTGAAATCGCAAGCACTATCCTTTATAAAATGTGTAAGCTATTTTTGAGAGAAATCTTTGATGTGAATATCGTTTATAACATAACTTAAAATGATTGAAATACCATTGATTTCAGTCGGACTTTTTCATTCTACTTTCGAGCGTTTTTAATGTTTCACCTTGGTCATGTATGATATCTGCAATTCTTCACTCAAAGTTTCTTACACGGACAACGCCTGCATATACAGAAAGGCAATAATTGCGCCTGTGATTTGAACACATCACACAGACGGTTTTTGCAATTTACTCTTTCAAAAATTGTCTTTTATAAGAAAAAACTAAAGTTTTTGTTTACAAACCTTTTTATTTTTTTCGTCTAATTGGATCTTAGAAGAAATCATTGTTGGTGCATCCTTTAGCATTTTTAGAATGAATAAAACAATTCCTAACGGACAAAAAAAATAAAAATAAAAACGAATAACAATATGATACTCCTTAGTTACATATTCTTTTGTCTTAACAAATTGCCTAAGAGGGTGTTTACTTTTTCTTTTGTGGAGAGAATTGTCGGCCTAAAACTCTTAATCTTACTATCTTATAAACCACTAAGGCCTACATAATATAGAAACTCTTAAAATTAAATAATACAAGTTATAAAACTAAAAGCACAAGTAACTAAAACACATTTTTTAACATTTACATGTTCGTAAGTTCAAAGTACAACTAATTAAAATATAAATAATAACATTAAATACAATAAATAAATCACTATGTACATTAAATACAATTAATTAACTGTTCAATAAATACAATTAATGCAGTTATTAAAACACCCCTTACATAAGAAATACAAATTTTCAAACATGTTCTATAACCAAGTTAAACACAATTTCTGCATTAAATGTCACTAATACAAATAACAAAGCACATTCTACAAATATTCAAGCTCGAACGAGCAATCGACCAAATGGGCTCAAGCCCGAACGGGCACGGGCCAAACGGGCTCGAGCCCGAACGGGCACGGGCCAAACGGACTCGAGCTCGAACAGACACGAGCCAACGGCCTCGAGCCCGAACGGGCACGAGCTAAACGAAATTCTTGATATCCGTAAATTTATTGTTAAAAAAAAACATAATAAACTAAAATACATGATTAACTGGAAAATTTTATTACATAGTACCTGCCGCCGCTAATAAATGGCTAATTAACACCTTCATATCTAACCATTTTAATTTAGAGGTGTTGATACTTTTTTTATTTTTTTGGAAGAATGGTGTTGATACTTACACCAAATAAATGTATGCCAACACCACAATATCACATCACTAATACATATATTACAACATGGTATATGCATAATTGTGGTCTATGCATTAATTTATGCGGTGTAAATATTAACACCCTTAATTTAGTAAACACCCCTAAAGGCATGTTTGTTTAGTGTTTTTTATTAAGTCATGTTAAATTAAAGTGTCTATCTAGATATATGATATCTGTTTGTATATGAATACATGATTGTTTGTTTTGTTTGCTGAATAAAGTGTATGAGTTAGAAAAAAAATATTGTTATACCCTTTTATTTGAATTAAGGTTAAGAAATAGCAGGGTAAATATATAAATTAGGATAAAATAGATGGACTTAGTTTTGTGACTGTCATTTCCCTGGCTTTTTCTAGAATGTCATATGTTAGTTTTAAGTACTAAACAAACATCTGACTCAATTAACTTACATATTTATTTAATTGAGACACTTTAAATTGTTATCAAACACTACCTAAGAGAAGTTGTAAAACTTGTAAGAACCCAAGTGATCCACATCTCATTTCAGTTTTCTCTTTTAAACTTCTTCAACAACCTACTTAATGAATAATGCGACCTACATCTTTATTTTTATTTTTTTCATTTTCTATTTTTTTAACAATAAAATTAAAACTTCATTAATAGTAGATAACATTACACCAACATAACATAATTATTTAAATAAATTTTGAAAAACATGCGAAAATTTAAAAAAAAAAATACACGAAAAGAAAAACGCATTTGTCCTATTTGTTTTTTACATGCTTCCAAACAATTTTAGCACTGATTTGATTTTGTAATTGTCCCACCATTTGAAACAAATCCGAATGAATATCGTAATCCTTCAAGGATTCTTCTTTTAGAAAATGCTCTTATAAAAGCAAAAATTGTGTTTATAAGTTCTTAAAAGTAGTTACTCTGTTTCAAAAAATTTGTACACTGAAAAAAGAAACATTTTATGAAAAAATAATTTTTTACTACTTTTATTTTTGTAAAATCCAGAAATACACGGTGTCCCCTTTGACAAGTAATCAACGGGAGATTTTGTGAATAATAATTTTGATCAAAAATAATATTGTAAACTTAAACAATTATAACTTTTATTTATAGAAGTGGACAATTAATTTTGGATAGCACGAAAAGAAACTTTGGACAATGATATAAAGACGGAGGGAATAGTATTTTATACAGTCTAAAATGAGAAATCGGCAACACACATGTACAAAGACACAAAAACAGGAGAATATATTTTAATTTTATTGGTTAAGGAATTGCTAGATTGAGTAGCCGCTAACACCATCTTCTTAATTGTCGTCACCAATTTTGTCGAAGATCCTACTCATTCATTGGTTAAACATGTAACGGTCATTTACTGACAATTAAGCGCCGTTATTCATGCTACTTTATTGACCCGTGATATAAGGTGTTCAGTTTTTCCGTATCTCGTATCTTTGGCTCACAGTTAAAGCCATCTTCTTAATGCGACCTACACCTTTATTTATTTTTCATTTTCTATTTTTTTAACAATAAAATTAAAACTTCATTAATAGTAGATAACATTACATAATTATTCAAATAAAATTTGAAAAACATGCAAAATTAAAAAAAAAAAAAATTACACGAAAAGAAAAACGCATTTGTCCTATTTGTTTTTTACATGTTTCCAAACAATTTTAGCGCTGATTTGATTTTGTAATTGTCCCGCCATTTGAAACAAATCCGAATGTATATCGTAATCCTTCGAGGATTCTTCTTTTAGAAAATGCTCTTATAAAAGTAAAAATTGGGTTTATAAGTTCTTAAAAGTACTTACTCTGTTTCAAAAATTTTGTACACCGAAAAAAGAAACATTTTATGAAAAAATCATTTTTTACTACTTTTATTTTTGTAAAATCCAGAAATACACGGTGTCCCCTTTGACAAGTAATCAACGGGAGATTTTGTGAATAATAATTTTGATAAAAAATAATATTGTAAACTTAAACAATTACAACTTTTATTTATAGAAGTGGACAATTAATTTTGGATAGCGCGAAAAGAAACTTTGGACAATGATATAAAGACGTAGGGAATAGTATTTTATACAGTCTAAAATGAGAAATCGGCAACACACATGTACAAAGAAAAAAAACAGGAGAATATATTTTAATTCTATTGGTCAAGGAATTAACAGCTCACGCCATCTTCTTAATTGTCATCACCAATTTTGTCGAATATCCTACTCATTCATTGGTTAAACATGTAACGGTCATTTACTGACAATTAAGTGCCGTTATTCATGCTACTTTATTGACCCGTGATATAAGGTGTTCAGTTATTCCGTATCTCGTGTCTTTAGGTCACAGTTTGTCAATGCATTCAGTTTTACCTAATTCTTATGTTGTGACGTGTCTTTGGTATTTTAGCGCCTGTTTTTCTTATGGATAATTTATGCTATGTTTGGCTAAAATCTTTATGCATTGGTGATTCAAAAGTCATCAAATATTTTATGTGATTTCAACTTACACCGCGCCATGTGGATTTCATAATAAGCTCTGTAATCGGTCAGGAGTTGCGAAGTGCATTTCTACAAGCTTATGTAATCTTTTTAAAAGAAATTTATTAAATTGTCTTGATAAGCAATAAAAAAAATGTTCATAAAGTCATGAAAATGTGCTTTGTATTCTGCATAATTAAATGAGCGTCTTAAAATAAAATAAATGAAATTAAGTTTCTCTTTTTGGGTAAAGGGGAGTAATCATACACCCTGGTAAATATATTAACCAAAACGTTTAAGTACAATGGATATGGGTGAAATCCCATATCTCAACCCGTTACATAGGCAAAAAGCTTACATAACAAGATACTTCCTATTTTTTAAACAAGAAAACAAACCACTACTCAAATGATAACATATGACATAACGAAATAAAATTACATCCTGAGACCTTGAAGTTTGGTGCCATACATGCCATTAAAAGCATCCAAATTCCCTGAAAGATCATAAACCTTGTTCGCATAGTCATCGTAGTCATAGTCATCATAATCATCTTCAAACTCTTGGCCACCACCGAATAGATTAGCAGACTCATCAAATGGGTTAGCAACCGCCTCATCTTCAGAATCAGAAACCACAATCTCTCCCACCTTAGAAAAAGGGTTAACTCTCTTAGTAGAAGAGGCGGGTGGAGTACAAGAATCACTAGTTTTAGGAGCCACAACCGACTCCTTCTCTTTCAAATCGCTCACAAAAGGTTCTTGTGATGCATTACCTGTCTTAGTAGACTCATCTTCATTAACTTCTATTGTACGACCAGAATCCACATCCTTATTGGTGTCATTAGTAGAATGCCTAAGGCATCCGTATCTTCCATATTAAGAGCATCAAACAGGTTAGATATAGAGATCTTCGTTCCACTCGAACTAGATACATCAGAAGCATTCTTCTTATTACCATCCACTTTCTTAGGTTCAGGAGGAGTCTTTTTGGGTCGATACTGAAACTGCTTACCCACAACAGGTTTAGGAACCCCTCCTTGACCCGGATTAGTAGAACCACCTTGTTTTCCTTTCTTCTTATTATTAACACTCTTGAAACCATCATTAACAGTCATAGTAGGCTGGACAGGAGGTAACACAACTTTAGGACAATCATTAAGAGTATGACCAAAATCTTACACTTATCACAACGTGGTGGTTTCCACTCGTATTCAACCTGAATCTTCTCAATAGTAGACCCCGAACCATCAAGTAAAAGTATCTCAACGGTAAGGCTAACCCTAAGCACCTCATCCGACTTCACTTCAATCATGCATCTAGCAAAACTACTACGGCCCCATGATTCCTTGCACATTTGGCTAGTATAAGCATCTAACCTTTTGGGCGTACCAATCTATGTGGCAAGAAGACTGAGACCATCATCAGAAAACATAGAAAGAGGCACATCATGGAATTTAACCCACACCGGGATGTGAGTCAAATCCTCTTTAAGTAGGTTAGTGTTCAAAGTCCATGGTTTGAGAATAATAGGAACATTTCTAATCAACCAAGGAACATTTTCAAGCACCTTATCAACACCTTTCTTCAAGTTGAATTTAAAAAAGAAGAACCTCTTAGCATTTATCATTACCTTATGTATACCAAACTTACCTTATGAAATTAAGTTTCTCCGCATTAAGTCATAGTAGTTATTTACAAATGATTTAATCAAAAAATAAAAACAATGCTTCAACCTAAGAAACAAAGAAAAACCTTTTTTTCATTCAATTTGTCGTAAAACAAAAACGAGTGTTAAGTGACATGCCTAACCGGTATGTCTAGTTGTTTGTAACAAGGAAAGATCTAGTTATTTATAATTCAATAATGCACTCACAAGTCGATTTAGTCACAATTTTAATACTTTCAATTATTTACCAACAAAAGCATCCACGAGACATACTAAATACCTAAAACCTATAAGTGATAAACTTTCAAGCTTCAGAGTGACAATGTATGGCCTAAGATTAAAGTTAATCTAAAATGAATAAGTATCCATAGTTAGACTGAATGCAATAGTTATTATACATATTGACGCTTTCAGCCTTCACTCCCTTCATTAAACCAACCACCAAAGAGCTGTAAACTCGTAACGATAGTGACCACAAAACTAAACACACCCCACTTAAATATAAACATACCCTACAATATGCTTCAAACACACAAACACAAAAAAGGTTTTGTGATCTGCACCACCAAACGGGTGTCAAAAGCGAGAAAGACGATGAGAAGTGGATGTAAATGACGATGAAATTTGGTGGTGGCGCCATATCACACAACCACGCGTGTAACTTGCAACCATTACACATGATCTTACATAAATTGTTTTATTTTATCTTTTTATTTTTATATATATTTTTTATCTAGGCATATCAGATCTAATACAAATGGGTACCACTCCCTCATATTCATCTCAGTGCCACATCATCACTCATCTCAACTTTCACCCCATAATGGTTACAACTACCCTCACTATTCATTCAAATACCCCTACAAACTTACAAATCAAATAAATAACAATAAAAACACTACTCATCATTTTGCACTCTACACGAGAGGTTATGCATCTCACCTTTCACCTATTTATTTCCTTGGTGGCTCGTGACCCCAAGACCCATTCAATTGGTGTGACGCGTGAGAGTGTTGGCCAAAGGTGAGGGGTCACCCCACTAAACACAGTCTAACGTGCTTTTGGAATGCTACATTTATTTCCCTTAATATTTGTTTTCAAAATTTATACTCAATATGTTTCAAATTAATAGATCACATTTCTTTTTTAAATGTTTCAATTTAATTGTACACTACTATAAGTAGAAAGGAAAGTTTGATCGAGTTCACCATATTACCTTTTGTTAAAGGTATATTACAAACTTTAAACAAGATATTAATTAACTATTAAGGGTAAAACTGTCATTTTACAAAAAGTAAAAGATAGTAAGTAGTAATAATTATGCTTTTTCTTAAATTGTGTAGTTTTTTTATTGGATGAGAATTATTTCGAGATGAAAGGAGTATTAGTTTTTCGTATTCATATCATATTTTTTATTGTTTCCCTTATCATCTTTCTTTAGCTTTGCTATAATACCTACAAATATATACAAACTATCCTTTTTTTATTATTATTTTTTATTTTTTATTTTTGAAAATCAAATTTTATTAGAACAAAATTAGCAAGGAGCTAAAAGAAAAAACATTACAAAATAGCAAAAGGAGGGTTTTGCATCCAAGTTAACCATTTGAACTTGAATTTACAGCTATTAGAAACCCAAGTATAAAAATAAGACACAATATCATCAAAACTTACCGCCCTTCTAGGATTGCTTGTGCCAAAAATCAGTTGGTACCGAAATTTCCAAATCATCCACAACATCACATAAAAAACGCCTTCTAGCACGTTCTTCACTTACATGCTCATACGAAAGACACTAAACCAATCATCAATGCAACCACTCTTCATAAGATTTAAAATCTTGAGAGGATACACCTCAACATCGTCTAACCTTAGATAACACTTCTAGAGTCGTGGAACACGAAAACAGAAAGTGGACCAACGACTCAACTTCCTCTTCACAAATAGGACTACATTTTTATGCCTAACCGAGATAAATTTAACCTGGTAGGCATTTTATCATTTTGAACTTTTCAAGCAAGCATGTCAATCTTATTCTTACTACTTAACTTCACATTTATATAATTTTAACTTTCAACTTCAATGAATTAATATATTTCCTACGCAACACAAAGGCAAGAAAACAACTTGTTTATATCAAACCGGATCTTTTTTTCCCATCTTTCACAATACTATTTGTATTCCCGAAAAGAACTAGTGTACTATAATCTCGTAATAATATTTGGGGTAGGATAACCGCACCCTCGCTAGGGAGGGTGTGTTGACTTTAACCAGCTGCCGTCGCCTGTGCTGTCTGCATTAAAACTTGTATATTTTGACGAAAGTAGGTGGACCCCCCATGATAGGGAGGGTTCGGTTATTACATCCCTAATATTTTAGAAGGGAACACCTAACCGAACCCTCCCTATACTAGGAAGGTGGTACTTTTTGTACCTTTGTCCCTCATTTTGTCATCTTTTTTTTCAGCACAGCACAGTTTTTTGTCAATTTATGTTCCGTATTTTTGACAGTTTGAAGCATTTGATATATTAAACTTTATATTTTTTGTTCTGCACTTTCAGATTTATAGTTTTTTTATATTAGCAAAATTATAAAAATAAAAAGAAATCCAAAAAATAATAATAAAATAAAAAAATAAGAGGATCCGGTTAGAAAAAATAAGGAGGGTCGATATATCCCATCCTTTCTAAAAATGAAGATCTAAAATGGTCAAGAATGTAGGTGACATTAATCATACTCCGTAGTATTTTAGTATTTTATAAGTCGTGTAATGGTAATAAAACCTTCACGTGATGCTAATGATAAAATTTGAATGTATTGAAAGAGTTAAAATACTCGGGCCAACGAGCGGTTTGCCGTTTTCACACGGTTGGACCGGTTACCTAAACCTTTTGTCTGTCCGGCTTTTTAAGTGTACGGATTCAACCCATCCCAACCGACCCACACGCACGGTTCCCGAAACATCTGATCCTCTTAGCTGTGAGTGTGGGTGGACCTTCTTCACACCTTGCCTTCCCACTTTATTTTTTATTTTTATTATTTTATTGAAACATCCCTTTTTGTTTTTTCTCGCTGACTACTGAATAAAAGTTATTTAAAAATATATAGTTAGTTGTCGTTCAATATATATATATATATATATATATATATATATATATATATATATATATATATATATATATATATATATATATATATATATATTTGGGCCACGAGCCCAAATGATAAACACTACTCATGCCCAAGTCCACTATGAGTGGGGCTACCATGACAATGATTTAGGTCATACTACTAACGGTTTGGACTCACGAAAGCCCAAACACAACCAAACTATTTATGGTCTAGATAAAGATCTTTCATTTATGGATAAAAGATCCATAGGCCGGATAAGCACTACGCGTGCGAAGAGTGAGGAACACGAAATCTACAAGGATTTCGTGCCTATATAAAGAATGACAAAATTCTCATTAAAGGTACGATTTACAAATCCTAACTCTTCAATATAACCCTAAACCGATTACTTACTCTCACGCCGGAGGATAATCGTGGGAGACAATCCCACGATAAGCCTAACGGTGTTTGTTTACTTTCTTAGTGCGCAGGTTTCAAGCATTAAGAGCTAATTGGTACGAGAGCAGGAACCCAAACTAGGAACGCCCAACTTTTGTATCAACAAGTGGCGCCATCCGTGGGACCCTACACTAAGAACTAGAATGACGAAGAACAAAAACTCAAGCCAGCGGACTCCGCAGTTGGAAACAACACGTGGTGACCCCTAGAGGAAGAACCTCAAGACTCGACCTCTAGGCAGGCCTCTGGAACAACTAGTGCGCCTGGTCACCAACAAACGGGAACAACTTTACCTCTCCCAGCGGTAGAATTGCCTACAAGGACTACTCAAACCACCACGGTGGTTCCAAGCGTTGAAGAACTTCAGCGCACCCTCTTCAATACTCCCCATCAAACGGCACCTATAGTGGACAACACTGTGCCACCTGGCGCACCTAACCGAGATAGGGCGCCTATTGTTGAGGCATAAATTCTTGCAGTAGAAGAGGACGCACCTGAGCTAACGTTAAATAATTTTGTATCCCAAAATTACGAAACCCTAGCTGCCCTCATGCAAGAAGAAGCGAGGAGAAGATCAAGCCAGAGCCTACAAGCCCGGCTTAACTTTAACCCAGAAACATCCCACCGCGCTACCAAAGAGGGGGGCGCAAAAATAATGAAAGACGTACCAATATCCATGATAGACTTGGTACAACATTTGACTCAAAATACTCGGAAGAATACGAAGATTGCGAGAGGCGCACCAATGTTCACTCCAGACTTGGTAGTCGAAGAATGCAAGATAGACTTGGACGTCAACATTCACCAAGCGAGGGTTCCTCCAGGTCTGGGAGGAGAGGAATTTACGACAGGTTGGGAAGGTAAACTTCCCCAAGTGAAAGCCCCTCAAGCTCTTCCTCTGAGGAAAACCGGCGCAAGCGCCGCAAAAGGGATAACCTCTCCTCCAGTGACTCCTCGGACAACGAGGACAAAGAGACAGGACACTGGAAGTCCCGAGGAATACGTCGCGTGGAAGAGGACGAAGACATATCTCTTCCTTGGCGTCGGCAGAAAGTTTATGCATTTACACAACGCATCAACGATTACTCCGATCATAAGAAAAGGCGCATGCCCACTAATGTTAAAACATATGATGGAACGGGTGATCCTGATGACCACCTAAAAATTTTCGAATCCGCTGCTACTATCGAAAATTGGCCACAACCTGTATGGTGTCGTATGTTTAACTCCACATTAGTGGGGAATGCGCGCACTTGGTTTAGCAAGCTTCCACGTAGGAGCATAGACGGGTTTGAAGAGTTGTGAAAAGCATTCCGCTTAAACTTCACCCAAAGAAAGAAGTGCGCTAAAAACCCTGTTGAATTAGCTAGAGTAAAACAGCGCCAAGGGGAATCAACCAGTGCTTACATGGAGCGCTTCAAAGATGAATGTATACATGTCAAGGCGTGTCCCGAAGTCCTAAAAATTTCAGGGTTCATGAATGAGATTAATAACCCATAACTCATTAGGAAATTAAATGACAAGGTTCCCCAAACCTTCGATGAACTAATGAAGCGTACAAGATCCTTCATCCAAGGAGAAGCAGCCGCTGCGGACAGTAAAAAAGGCTACTCAAATTATAGGCAGCAAGAACGGCCTAGGAGACAATCCAATGACCAGAGCAGCAATCGCAGCAAGAATTATCGCAGTCAGGGAAGTGGACGAGATAATGACAAATATACCCCCCTCACAAAGACTCCAAGGGAAATATTTGTAACAGAAGGCGCAAACATCCCAAAACCCCCACCAATGCACACCCCAGAGGACAAGTGTATAGGGAACGGGTACTGCGAATACCATGGACAAAAGGGCCATACCACCAACGAGTGTGTCCAGCTACGACAACTAATTGACAAATTATTAAAGGAGGGTAGAATGGATCACCTCGTTAAGAATATTAAAGAAGGGAAGGACAAACAAAAGAATGGAGGTAAAAAAGAACCTTCCAAAGATAAGGCGGACATTATCTACATGATACAGTCCTGGCAGCGCCAAAGGTCAGTCAAAAATTCTCTTCAGAGAATGAAGTATCCTTCCCCACTCTAGCTGCAGACAACGCAGTAGTAAAGCCACTAACCATTGAGATATATACTGGGGGACACGATATTCGCCGCATGTATATCGATGGAGGAGCATAAGCAGACATTTTGTATGAACACTGCTTCAAAAGGCTGCGACTTAAGTGTAACACCCCCAAAATACCGCAGCGGAAGACTGTGTCATAGGGGTGCTACTTCATAATACAAAGTACAAGGTATAGAAAACGAACTCTAAATGAGACGTTTTGAAAAGTTACTATTCGATTAATGAATTCAAAGTTACAAACATGAGATTCCAAAGTATGATACATAAATGTATACAAAATGTTTTGAATGGTAAATGATAAAAGCGTAAGTCTTCAGAATATGCAGCTTGACTCTAAGTTCCACGCACTAGCTATTGCCTTACTAACCTGAGATAAACATGCTAAAGTGTCAACACAATGGTTGGTGAGTTCATAGAGTTTGTCTTAAAATAGTTGAAAAGCCTTAAGGAATGATCACACAGCAAAGGCATTGAGAATCCACTCAGTTACAAGTCCCGCCATAAGAGACTTGTAACCTGTGTGTTCACAACCCACTGCTAACATATAGTATAATAAAGACATGTATAAGTTCATCAAGACAATTAAGCAATTAGTAGTGAGTCTCTACTTCATCTCCGAAGACCTCACTTTTATGATGTATCCAACATTCGCAAATGTTAGGATGTATCAAAGACAACTGGGAGTCAATTCCCAAAGACAACTGGGAGCCACTTCCCAAAGATAACTGGGAGTCAATTCCCAAAGACAACTACTAGTCAATAAATAGAATAACGCAATTAAGTATAACGCAGTCATGTATGTAAGCAATCAAGTATAACACAGTCAAGTATAGACGTTTTGAGTATTTGTACAAGTAAGCAAGTAGTTGAGCATGTATCCCCCCCAAGAGTTTAAAACAAGTACGAAAAGAGTAGGGGCTATGACTCACCTTAAGTCTATGTAATGAGAAATGAAAGTGGTAGTCGAATCGCGAAAGTCTCTAAGAGCAGCCTATAATAGAACGTTGCGACTTAGGTTTGGAGTAACGTCTAAGAATACGAAGAATTGCCCATATATGTCTTGCATAATGTTCATGATGTAGTACTTTAGTATATAGTGTAAGTCTTTGAATATAAATGGTCTATGAAACATGTATAGGTTGTAAATCTCTTACTACCGTTCGGGCCGAC
This sequence comes from Artemisia argyi, assembly GCA_030686995.1. Lineage (NCBI taxonomy): Eukaryota > Viridiplantae > Streptophyta > Magnoliopsida > Asterales > Asteraceae > Artemisia > Artemisia argyi. The sequence continues at coordinate 260,366,170 of CM060709.1, read as the reverse complement.
ATAATTCAGAAGTCATGGAGTAAACGTTCGAGGAGCCATGACACTTTAACTCGTAAATCCACAACTCATCTCGACGGCTTACTCAATGAACTCCTCACATGAGGCTCCCTACTATTGTAGTATTTGATAACATATATATATATATATATATATATATGTATAAGCTTTGATCTTTAAAAGTTATATGGTCTTTAGCCGTGGCTTTGTCGTGACCTTGGTCATTGTTACCATGGTCTTAAGACTCAACCTTGGCTTTAGCCATGGTTGTGGTCTTGGCTTTAGGTCATTAGACCTCTTGGTCTCATCTAAATATAATCATTATATAGTAACTTTGGTCTAAAAATGGGCTGTTAAGAATTTGAAGAAAATATCACTCGGAAAGCCTTTTTAGGGCTCGAGCTTCTTTGTTCCTGAACGAAAACGTCGTTCCGGACAACTTTCGTGTTTTAACTTTTTGATGAATTGGACCAGAAGTGGGACTTTCAAAATCATAATTTGATCAGAATGCTATTTAGGCAGATTTGCCGTTTTGGTTTCGCTAACTTCAAATGGTCATAACTTTTGACTCGTGTACTCGTTTTGGGTGATTCAAATTGCTATGTTTTCCTTGTTAAGTCCTCTTTAACAGTAAGTAAGTGTCAAATATCAAAGTTATACTATTGTGGTCGTGGTTTTTCATAAAAATCACTAGTTTGCTTGTTTACTTGTCATAAGTTAACATATGTATACCAATACTCGTTTTATCCATTTTTAAACATCATGAACACAATACAAAGACCATATATAGCATGAAAGAAACATAATAAGCATGAAATGATATTGAGCAAGAAAGTGTAATAGGGTTTGCTTACAACTTTTGGCTTTCTCTTAAGAAAGGTAAGTAACTAGTAAGGTACGGACTTTGATAGACTTAAGCTTCACCCTTGCTATCTATGATAAACCGAGGTCATTTGAAGATTATAACGACGCCTTCTTGAAGTCCAAAGCTATTTGAAGATTATAACGACGTCTTTTTGGAGACTTTAAAGTTATAACAACTTTTCTTAGAAAATTTCCAAGATTGAAGATCAAACACTAGTTTTCTTTCAAAAACTAGTTAACTTTCTTACAAAATATAAGAAAAGTGCCTTAGGTTTTAGGACTTGAAGGTTATAAGAAGGTGTGGTGCAAGTTTTCTATGTGTTTTAGCTTGGTATTTATAGGGTAGGAAAAATAGTTAACCATATATTGGGTTAGAATTTAACCATGGTTAGTTTAAGACACTTGTAAACATCCTAGAGATCAATGGTCAAGATCAAGCCACAAAATGGTGACTCCTACCCCCCTAAGTCGGTTTATACATGATAAGGGTGACTAGATGAGTAGTCATGGTCTTTGGATGATAATATCCTAAGTATGTAGCTAGTTTTGACTCCGTAAATTGCTAACCGTAAGTTTTTAGGCCACGAAACGTAAAACCGGGTATCCTAAAAATATGAAACTTATAAATATGGTTAAACATGTCAATATAGTCCATAATAAAATATAAAATGAGTGGTAGGTTCTATCGGGTGCGAAAACCCTGCTAAAAACTGGAAACACGGGTCTAAAACGCGCAATTCGCGTAAAACGCTGAACTGAAAAACGTAAAATTCCGAAACTTTTGGAATTGTCCTAAAATGAGAGAAAATCATATTTCTATTGTTTATAATATTTTATGGACATATCGGGATGCTAGAAGGACGTTTAAACCTAAAAGTAAATCTCGGACACGGCTTTGTGATTTTTGCAGAAATGATCCGACGAGGGTCAAACTCTCGGATTATCGTTAAAATAGTTTAACTTGCGAGAATATGAAATAAAAATTTCTGAGATGAATAGTGAAAAGTGAATAGTAAAAAGTGAATAGTAAAAGTGAATAGTGAAATTTTCGGGAATAAAAGTTAACCTGAAATTGCGAATTGTTACATTAAGATACAAAGTCAGTTAATACCGGCCACGACGTTGCTGATTGGCTTCACAGGAGAAAAGATATGGCCTATGGGGTAATTACGCTTACTTATAGTTGTGGGCGATGAACAACACTTTACAGCAACGTGGATAAACTTCATGATAATCAAGTCTCCTTCACCGTACAATGGCATCATTGGGAAACCTGGAATATCATCCATGCGCGCTGTACCATCCACAGAACACGAGATGCTAAAATTTCCAGTAGAAGGAGGGATTGTCACCCTCTACAATACCACGGCGCCGCCTAAATAATGCAACGTGGTAACCAATGAGGCGGAAAGTGGTCCAGAACAGCGCGCAGCTAAAATACCAAACCTAAAGGTTGCCATTCACCCTGATTACCCAGATCAACAAATATCGATTGGAGGGTCTCTATCTGACAAAGGTAAAGCTGCTGTGTGCACACCCTTGCAAAAGAACCTAGGTATCTTTGCGTGGGAACCAAAGCACATGACTGGCGTACCACGATCTATCACGGAGCACAAGCTACAAATCCGACAAGGATTTCCTCCAATACGACAGAAAAAGCGCGACCAAGCTCCGGATTGCGCTAAAGCCATCTTGGAAAAAGTGCACAAACTGGTAGACGCAGGCATCATGCGGGAAATCTACTACCACGATTGGCTTTCCAACCCAGTATTGGTAAAAAAGAGTGATAGCAGTTGGAGAATGTGCATAGACTTCACTGATCTTAACAAAGCATGTACACAAGACTGCTACCCGCTACCAGAAATTGACTGGAAGATAGAATCACTATGCGGATATCCCTTTAAATGCTTCATAGACGCATACAAAGGGACCATCAAATTCAGATGGCAGAGGGGGATGAAGAAAAAATAGCCTTCCACACAAGTCAAGGGGCATATTGCTACACAAAAATGCCCTTTGGTCTAAAGAACGCGGGCGCAACATACCAACGATTGGTGGACATAGCTTTTGAAAAACAAGTAGGTCGCAACTTGGAAGTTTATGTCGATGACCTTGTTATAAAGAGTCATACTGAGGAAGAATTGGTGCGCGACATCGAGGAGACATTCAAAACACTGGGAAGAATAAATATGAAGTTAAACCCCAAGAAGTGCACCTTTGGCACAACGGAAGGAATGTTCCTTGGATATTTAATAGAACCTAATGGCATCAAGCCGTGCCCAGAAAAGACAAGAGCTGTCATCGATCTCCCCTCACCGCGCACACTGAAAGAAGTCCAGTCATTAAACGGAAAGCTAGCTGGGCTAAACCGTTTTTTATCCAAGTCAGCAGACAAATCACTCCCTCTCTTTAAAACACTCACGAAGTGCACAAAAAAGGGAGACTTTCGTTGGACTGAGGAGGCAGAGGAAGCCTTCCAAAACTAAAACAACACCTTGCATCACTTCCCAAACTTGTCGCACCGCGACCAGGGGAAGAGTTGATCATGTACTTATCTGCAACCCATGGAGCAGTTAGCGCAGTACTATTGACAGATAGAAACTTCGTTCAAACACCCATATACTTTGTAAGCAAGGCACTGAAAAAGACAGAGACTAACTACATCGCTATGGAAAAACTGGTCCTAGCTCAAGTATTCGCAGCTAAAAGACTGCGCAGATACTTTCAGGCGCACCCAATAGCTGTAATCACGTACCAGCCCATCAAACAAGTTATCTCTAAACCTGACGCATCAGGACGGCTATAAAAGTGGAGTGTGTTGTTGTGTGAGTATAACATCTCGTATAGATAGACTACGCATTGCAATCAAGGGGCAGATAGCCGACTTTATTGTTGAGAAGCCAGATACCGATACTCCACCTTCAACAAGCAAGACAGAGTTACAAGAACCATGGGTTCTATTCACAGACGGATCCTCATGCGTGGATGGGTCAGGCGCATGCCTTATCCTCACTAATCCAGAAGGAGTGGAATTCACCTACGCACTGCGCTTCGAATTCACTGCCACAAACAATGAGGCAGAATACGAAGCTCTACTCGCTGGACTGCGCATTGAAATACAAATGGGTGTACGCAACCTAGATGCAAATGTCGATTCCAGGCTAGTAGCTAACCACGTGCTAGGCGAATATGAAGCCAAGGATGAACACATGGTCCAATACCTTGAAAAAACCAAGTCTTTAATTCAGAACTTTGATAGGTTTACAATCAAACACTCCAGCTCCCCCTCCTCACAATCCCATACCTAACACTCCAGCTCACCAATCCACTCAAAAACACTTTTGACGCCAAATTGAAACAAAGGGCTAGGATCACTTCTGGTATAATTAGATGGTGTGGATTCATTCACGAAGTCACAAGGGTTCATTTACAGCTGTTATCTCATACAAAAGAAGCACAAGAGAGAGTGGAACCCTAATCATATTTTAGTATAAATAGGAAGCAATGTAAGCCTTCAATGGCATCTATTTTTCTCATGTATCTTTCTGTTTTCAACTTAGTTTACATCTGTAATTTCAATTCTCAAGTTTATTTAAAGTTTTATTTAAGTTTATGCCAATTCGTATTTTTACTCAAAATTCAAGTTTCTTGTTCTTTCATTTAAATACTGTTTATTTGGTCTCAAAATCTCATTTAAGGGTTGTTTAAGTTTATTGGAACCAAAGAAAAACAAAAGTCCAGAAAAGAAAAGAGAAAAGAAAAATACTAAGAAAATTCAAAAACAAAAAATATATAAAACTGAAGAAGAGAGCTTGAAGCAGAAAAAAGAATGGTTGTGGATGCTGGTTTAGAATCCCATGGGGGATGTTAGGAATTGGTTTTGATTCCTGGTTCTCAGATTCCTGATATACTTGGATGTCAAGTAGGTTTTGAATTATGTTTTGATCATAATTTGTTCTAGTTGAAATTTGTCATCATTCATTGTTGCTTCCTGCTTACTTGAGTTTAATTTATCATTTTAGAAGTAAATTAGTTAGTATTAAATAGCGATTTAGTAGTTTGCTGTGAAAATCTTCAAAACAATCTAGAAAAGGGGTGTTTGGATCTTCTAGTTCAACTGAGGTCATGTGGTTTTTAGTGCATTAAGTTTGCTTAAATATCATTCTCAGGTTAGATATAGGTTAGTTCAAACATAAACTTGGTAGGTTTTTAGTAAAAAGTCAAAATCTCATCAAATTCCTCATGACAGTCTAACTGTTATGAGTTTTGAAGATCCAAACCTTTAAATCAGCTTAAAACTAGTTTAGGTAGGTAAATTAAGCCTTAATTAGGTCTTAGGTAACTTGGATAAGCAGTACAAATCTTTGGAAGTTCATCAACGTCAACTGTGGTTATAATTTTCAAAAGTCAAATTTGTAATTGAGTCAGAATCCCATTTTTTGGGAGAATTTTCTTGAATTTTGTAATAGGACTTGAGCCTTGAAATTTGTTGTGCTTAAAGCATGTCACCTAAACAACTAAAACCTGTAATCATCTTATTTTTGGGAATTTTCATGTGTAGTGTGCAAGGGTCTGTTTGAAGTTGCAGGGAAAGTCACCTCCCCTGTTTCAGGCCATTGGCCATTTTTCTCAGGCCTGTAACTTGCAACCCAGTGGACCCCACCTTTGGGATTTTGGCTTTTTAAGAAGCTCAACATCTCAGCTTTCCATAACTTAGCTTAATCTGGACCTCAGCTTATTAGGAGTAGCTTATTTAGGCCCATGGTTTGGACCTGACCTCAGGTTCCATATTGACCCTTCAGTTTTTGACCCAACTTGCCAAGGCTCATACAAAGCTCAAAAATAAGCCATAAGCCTGGCTTATTGGCTTATTTTCAAGCTTGCTAGCCCAACTTTGTAGTTCAATTCTAAAATTGGACTACCCTTGACCTCTGTGGACCCCACAGTACCTCAAAAGGCCTAGTTTCAACCTGTTTGGTTTTGAGTTTTCTTGGATTTGCTTAATCATATTCTTGGCTTATTCCTTGTTTCATTCTAGTCTCTATAGCTTATTTTAGGTTAGTCTCTATAGTTTATAGTTTCCTTAAACATTTGTATTCAGTTTGTAGCTTATTTTAGCTTGTTTAGTTTTAAAAATCAAATTTAGCTTATTCGTTCCACTGTTGAGCATATAAGCTTATTCTAAGCTTATTTGCAAGATCCAAAAAGTTTGTTTTTTTAAAGTTGCTTATATTTGTGGATAAAAAGTTTTTGTAAAAGAAAAATTGAAAAAAAAAATAATTACAAAAAACTGACATGGGTGGGACTTGAACCCACGCCACTCAGCTCACAACACAACACACTCACCACACGCCCTTGGGTCTTTTTTCAGTTATACCTTGCACAAAAAAGTACTAGACCCTTGATTGTTTGTGTGGCTGTAATAAGCCTTTCAGCCCTTATACTGCTTATTGTGTGCTTATTGTGTATTATACCTTGCTTTTTATATTTTTCTCAGGATCTTAATAACTTGTAGAAATTTTCTAAAAAAGTTTCAGATTTTTAGGAATTGTAATTTATTTATTAGAATTTAATTAATGTTAATTAGTAATTAACTCGTAATAAATAGAAGTTTATTTGAAAAAATAATTTTCTTTTTTTCAAAATTTTCTTTTGTCATTTAGTGCGTAAGAAAATTGTTTCGAAACCCGTAGGACTAGTGTAGCTCAAAATTCACGTTTTAATTTGCGCGTTGACGTTTATTTTTAATAAACATCACGTATTTGTTTTAAATTACTAGTACGTTTTAGGTTCCCCGTTTTCCCTAACATGTTTCCCGTAGTATTTTAGGTCATTTTAAATATTTGTTAGCATTCCTTAGTTTAATTTCCCATTTAGGTTACGTTTATCCCGTTTTCGTTCGTTAATTCGCAATTTTCGCATCACAAAACCAAACAACCTTTCACAACCAAACATACAAGGTTTTAATCTCGATCTTTCCTCGACACTTTCCATTCACACCTCGTTGGGGTACGACCCGGGAAATCACTTCCTGGTTCCACAATTTTAATATCACTTTCACGAGTTTTGCGAGGTAATCTTTTTCATAAAAGGTTTACTCGTATTACTTCACGTCTATTTGTCTCACGATAACATAGACTACACGTTTGTTGATATTTTTGATAAATTGTTTTTGCACACACCAAAACACAACGAATCAAATGGCGCCGCTGCCGGGGAGGCTGTGTGTCGAAAGTCTCGATAAGGTTTAGACGATTAGTCTTGTAGAACCTTCGCAAGAAGTTACGCTTTTATAAAACTTATAAAAAACCAAAAATATTTTTCTTTTGTTTCTATATATGTATTATATGTATATAAGATAAGAAAAAACACAAAAAGATTTTCCCGTTTCTTTGTTTAATAATAAAAACATTAAAATCTTACCACCGCAAACCAAGGCAGAACACCTACCAACTGGGGGTGTGACCATAATAAGTTCCCAAACCAAAGATCAAAATTCAAGTTTTGCGAGGTAATCTTTTTCCTAAAAGGTTTACTCGAATTACTTCGCGTCTATTTGTCTCACGATAACATAGACTACACGTTTGTTGATATTTTTGATAAATTGTTTTTGCACACACCAAAACACAACGAATCAATATATATATATATATATATATATATATATATATATATATATATATATATATATATATATATATATATATATTGAAAATAGGTTTGTTTATCATGATCCCAAGAGCTTATGTTTGGAGTGGCGTAAAGGTGCGTCAGGGACGGATATATGTAGTAAGTATGGTCCCCGTGCTCTCATAGATGGTCAAGAAAGTTGAAATTTTATTTTTAGTTTTTTTCACTTTTTTTATTTGAAAGTGCCCAATACAAAAAATTCGAATTGCCTTTCACATGCATACTAAAACACAATATTCGACAATTTAAAGTCTTATAAATCCTTCATCTCTAAGTAAAAAGTTAAAAACACTTGATGTATCATTACGATCTTAGTTTTTTCTATCGTATTTTGTTGTTATTGTTAAAAAAAAAAAAAAAAAAAAAAAAAAAAAAAAAAAAAAAAAAAACCCCACATCCTATTTTCCTGGTTCCATCACCTGGTGCGTTATATCTTTATGGAACCATCTTTTGACGTGAAATGATACCAGACCTAACATTACAGGGCTTGTCGTTGTCGGCACTAGTTGTCTGGTTTTTTTTGGGTTTCATATTTGTATTTATGTTCGTGTATGTGAGTGTGTTTTGTGGTTTTTAAATAAATGTTTTTATATGTGTGTTTTGTAGGTCATTCACGAAGAAGAAAAAATTATGTATTTTTTCTCACTTTTAATCCCCGTTAGTTAAGTTGTTGCAAAGTTAGTCTTTATTAGGTTTGCGTTGTTAGTCTTTTGAACTTTTTTTTCTTGACATAATTGGTCCCTTAAATGTAGTATAAATTTTGTAAGTTATTTTTTTTTTTAAATTATTTAATGTTTTAATTTTTTATGTTACTTTATTTAGAAAAAGAAAAAAATTACTCAATCCGTCCCAAAATATAAGTCTATTTTTACTTTTTGACTCTAACTTTGATCTTAAATATTTTTATTTGTATTATATAATATTTGATAAAAATTATACCAATAAAAGTACATTTAAAACCCAATCCATTTATATATTTTGCATCAAGTGTTATATAAAACAAAAGAAATTATTTAAGGTCAAAGTTAGGTAAAAAAGTCAAAATATACTTATATTTAAGGACGGAGGGAGTAAAATAACAAACTGTGAGACCATAGGGTGTCTTATAACTTGAGTGATAAACGAAACTCTTTTTGAGTTAAGTTATAAGTTCTAAGTTATATGATTAAAAGCTGACGTGATAATATATTTGGCATAAAACAGAAGCTTATGGCTACGTCGCACAATGTGCTCTAAAGTAAAAATCTAGGCATACATGTTTTCTCAGGTTAAAGAACAGCAAAGTGTACAACATCAAAAATATCATTTGAACTTTGAACCAAAATTTTTGGCCTAGTGTCATATGTCATTGTGTTCACAACCTTAATAACGTGAGTTCAAATAAACGTTGATGAAATTGTATGAGATGGTGTGTATGTGCGAACAAATAGTATTAAATAAAAATTATCACTTAGACTTTATTTATCAAAATGTAGTCTTACCATTATACGAATAAAAATTTTGTATTGATATTCGATGTTAGTTCTTCATAAGAATCTGAGTAAATTAAGAGAAAAGTGTAACATGCTTTCAACTTGTGTAAGCGGAAGGGTAAACTTAAACTAAACGGAGCGGGGATTTTTCCACCGTGAGTTACTCAGTCACGAGCGTGACTTCCACAACATCAAGCTCAACTCACGATTATTTTTTGTTAATTTGGTGAGTTACTCACCAAGTTAAATGGCTGACAATGTGTGTGGGCCCCTACTCCAAAAATATATATATATTTTTTTAATTTTTATTGTGAGTGTGTGTGGGTATTTAGTAGGGTGCATTTTTATAAAAGTAAGTTAATGTGACCAAAACGGATGTATGATAAGTGGGAGTGAGTGAAAGTAAGAGGAGAGAGAAAGCCGAAGTGACGCTGAGCTAAAGATGAGTGACACACCACAACTACTTTCAGCCTTATATGAACAATTACTTAAAAAGTCACATAATGACCATGTACTCTACTTTTAGATTTATCTATATATCGTTTCCAAATAACTACTTACTAGCATGGTACCCGCATAAAGCAGAAATATGCAGTTTTTGTTATATCTTAATCCTTTAACGATATGTAATGATAATCGGTATATGACGGTTTACCAGTTTGTAGTTCTAAAAAATAAATGTGTGTTTAAATTTCCGTAAAATATATTAATACAAATATGAATTTTCATAATTATATTCATTTGTATTCGGTAAAAATTGAATGTATATGATAAAATGTAAAACTTTAAATTTGTATTATTCTGGGTTTGTAACATCCATTTTAATACTAAAATTTAACGTGTCATTATAATGCAATTAATGTAGTGTTGTGTAGTATTTAATTATATGAATTACTAAATATAATAACATGTGCAAGCTTAAAAAAAAAAGATTTCTATTTATAAAAGTCTCAAATGCGTTATAAATAGTTATAGATAAAGTCTATTTCTAATCAATTTATATTGGTTCTTGTTCATGAACACACATTGCTCTAATTGCTGTGCACCATTGGCGTATTATAGGGCAATTTTTGCATCTATGGCATCGCTATGGCATGCCAAACTGCATCACCCCATCATATTATAGGTCTATCGTCATTCAGTTTTTTTTTTTTTTTTTTTCTTCTCAGTGAGTGGATATTTTTGGTAGTGCGTTATATATATATATATATATATATATATATATATATATATATATATATATATATATATATATATATATTTTTTTTTTTTTTTTTTTTTTTTTTTTTTAAGAATGATGTTTTAGTTATAGTAATATTATAGATCGTGTACTAAGGTAGCAACCTTATAACATGTTATAAAGTGATCGGTTAGTATTTTAGACCTTAAAATACATAGTGTGACGGGAGTTGCACTGCATCAATCACTTTAAGAAATGAATTTTTTCACCTGTATGCTTCGCTATGTCATTGGTTTTGACATGCCAAAAGTTATACTCATTTCGTTTCAAATTAATAGTTCATATTTTTTTCAGTGATGTCTTATTTTAATTGTCTACTACTAGATATATATGGAGTGTTTGATCGAGTCTAACATGTTATCATTGTCCAGAAAACGTTAATTAATTAAGGATTGAGTTATCCACACCCTCCCATAGGGAGGGTTTGCAATGATTGGACGCATCATCTGGTTGTACGGTATGCATCACGGTTTGCACGGTTTGACCAAAACCTCCTGATGTGACAATATAGGGAGGGTTGGTATAACATAACCCTTAATTAAGAGTAAAAATTGTCATTAAAAAATTTAGAAAAAATAGAAAGAAAAGAAAAAAAAAAAAAAAAAGAAAAAGCAATAATTGTGTTTTTGTTAAACAGTGTTTTGGTCGAGCGAGAGTTATTTTAAGACAGACGAGTAATATATTTGTATTTAGGAAAAACAAAACGCTATAGCCAAAGGCTAACCAATCAATTGATAATATGAAATGAAAAGAAAGAAAAAAAAGTAAAAGGTAGCTTTGTGACACTACACAACTTGGTCCAATGATATATTATAGAGGCTATACTTGCACTTTGCCTTTTTTTTTTCCATGGTTTGTTAAATGTCACTATTTTAAAAATATTTTTTTGCTTAAAAATACCCAATAGGTTTTACAAAAACAGATGCATGTAGTAAAGTTTTGTATGAATAATTACGGAGTATTCAAACTTCAATTGGTGGCTACAACAGTCTAGAAGCACATAGTAATTACTTTAGGTCTCGTTAGTTCATATTTATATCACTCAACTTGTATTATTTATACTAGATCTGAACCAAAAGTATAACTAAGAAATTAACAAAACAGAAGGAATCATATATTTTGTTTGTGATTAGTTTTTTTATATGCAGTGATGAACTAAATTCAAGGACCAGCCAAGACATATATTATACTCGAACATAACTCTTATTCGTGAGAAACTACCATAAAACATAACACGTCAAATAATAGTAACATGAATGAACAGATTCAAACCCATGTTTCACTATTGTTTATCGACGTTTATTATAAGGCGTTTATCGACAAAATCACGTTAAGGCTCACGTAACCTTAAGACAGCCCTGCAAATCAATACTTTTCAACTTTTCATCATGGTTGAAAGGCAATTGGATGCGATTGGAACATTTAAAGAAATGAATTTGAAGTAGTTAATTTGGAAATCTAAAAATGCATGAAAAAAAGCTGAGTTTTAAGATGTAGTTTCAAACATTTTAAAGGTTGTCAGTTCGGAACATAAGACATAACTACGCATGTTATCTAATAATAGGCGAGTATCCGTGTATAATAACAGGATTTTATAGCACCAAATAGTTATAGTTGCAATCTTGTGGTTATTGATTTTCATCAACTATGAATTAACGTAACAATGATAAAAGCTGTATTATGATGTCTTATACAGTAAAGTTTGAAGATAAATTTTTAAAAATTATTAATGTTGAGATTAAATACAAAAGAGTCATCTTTTTCTTTTTTCAAAACTCATTCCAACAAAGCTGTCAAAAGTTGTCATGTATTTTATAAAAAATTTGGGTGGGAACCTTGTTAAGGCAACAATTTAATTGAGGCAACATTGTTTAAATTTCTATGTGAAAATTAAATTTAAAGGGTATTTTGAATATTAAAGAGAGAGAATTGCAAAAATCGTCCCTAAAGTTTGGCCAAATTGCACGTTTCATTCCTGAAGTTTGGAAAGTGCAAGGATCGTCCCTGTGGGAAACTTATGGGGCAAAAATCGTCCCTGGCCTACCTCAAATGACTAAAATACCCCTGCCAAACTTTAGGGACGATTTTTGCAACTCTCTTTTTCAGATTCTTACTCAAATGGTCCCTGTGCTTCGCTAGGCATTACAAATTTAGTCCTAACATTTTTTTTTAATTTATTTATTTAACTATTAATATTAGTATTATTTTTTTTATACGATTTCGTCCGTTTTTCTTTCGTTTTTGTCCGTTTTTCTTACGTTTTTGTCCGTTTTTCTCACGTTTTTTTCGTTTTCATACGTTTTGTCCGTTTTTCTTACGTTTTTGTTCGTTTTTCTTACGTTTTTGTCCGTTTTTCTCACGTTTTTTTCGTTTTCAAACGTTTTTGTCCGTTTTTCTCACGTTTTTTCTGTTTTCATACGTTTTTGTTCGTTTTTCTTACGTTTTTGTCCGTTTTTCTCACGTTTTATCATTTTCATACGTTTTTGTCCGTTTTTCTTACGTTTTTTTCCGCTTTCATACGTTTTTGTTCGTTTTTCTTACGTTTTTGTCCGTTCTTGTTACATTTTTTTTCGTTTTCATACGTTTTTCTCAGGCTTTTGTCCGTTTTCATATGTTTTTGTCCATTTTTCTTACGTTTTTATCAGTTCTTCTTACGTTTTTTCCGCTTTCATACATTTTTGTTCGTTTTTCTTACGTTTTTGTCCGTTCTTGTTACATTTTTTTCGTTTTCATACATTTTTGTCCGTTTTTGTCCATTTTTCTTACGTTTTTTTCCGTTTTCATACGTTTTTCTCCGTTCTTTTTACGTTTTTTTTCCGTTTTGGATGAAGTCTAAAGATTTTTTCTTTTAAAAAATAAAATTCTTTTCGATTTTTTTTTTCAAAATTTTTTTTTCTTTTTTTTTTCAAAAAAAAAAAAATTCTACAACTTTTTAAAAAAAAAATTAGAAAAATTTTGGAATTATTTAAATTTTTTTTCGAAAACATGTTTTTTGAAATTTTAAAATTCAAAAACATTTTTTCAAATTTTTTTTCGGAAACCTTTTTTTATTTTATTTTTCTAATTTTTTTTTTGAAATTTTTTTTTGGAATTCTTTTGTTTGTGATGGACAGTGTAAACACAGACGAAAAAGTGGAAAAATGGAAGAAAAACGTATGAAAACGGAAAAAAACGTAAGAAAAATCGATAAAAACGTATGAAAACGAAAAAAACGTGAGAAAAACGGACAAAAACGTAAGAAAAATGAATAAAAATGTATGAAAACGAAAAAAAGTGAGAAAAACGGACAAAAACGTAAGAAAAATGGACAAAAACGTATGAAAACGAAAAAAACGTGAGAAAAACGGACAAAAACGTAAGAAAAACGGACAAAAACGAAAGAAAAACGGACAAAAACGGACGAAATTGTATAAAAAAAATAATACTAATATTAATAGTTAAATAAATTAATTAAAAAAAAAAGTTAGGACTAAATTTGTAATGCCCAGCGAAGCACAGGGACCATTTGAGTAAGAATATGAAAAAGAGAGAATTGCAAAAATCGTCCCTAAAGTTTGGCAGGGGTATTTTAGTCATTTGAAGTAGGCCAGGGACGATTTTTGCCCCAAAAGTTTCCCACAGGGACGATCCTTGCACTTTTGAAAGTTCAGGGACGAAACGTGCAATTTGGCCATACTTTAGGGAAGATTTTTGCAATTCCCTCTATTAAAGATTACTCATTTATAAGATTTTTCAAGTTTTAGGCAAAAATATTTTTACTTCATATGTAACAGAGATATTTATTTTATGTAAGTAGCTAGAAGATGTTTGGGTTTTTGTTTTAGTTTGGTAAATTTTTGTCAATCGATAAACCAAATGAGATATTATTTCAATTTCGGTTTGATTTTATTATGTTACAAACTTACTAATTTTTTGTTATTTGGTGTTAACCAAACACATAACGCCCATATTAATAATACCAAACTTTACATTGTTAGTACTGAGTAAAACTTTACATTGTTAGTAGTTAATAGTTGTGTAGGAAATGAGAAAATATATTAAGAAAAATGATTGAGAAACTTAAAATTTATGCCTAAAATATATGGAGTTATTTCATTGGATTGTAAAGCAGTGGACCTTGTTGTTATAACCGATGAATTATTGACATCTAGTTTTAGGCTTAAAATTAAGTTTTTCAATAATTACTACTGATATATTAAAATTAAAGGGAGAAGGTGAAAAGATGCTTACCCGATTCCTATCACTCAATGTGCATTGTACCGAGTACCGACTACCAACCAACATTAACATTATTTGTCGTTTTCATGATAGTATGTGGTTAACAATGCTTTGTTTGATCGTTTGTTCGTGCTCGTCTATTATTTAAGCTTCGGTGACCTGGAATAGTATGAAGATATTTGTTCTTTTTTATGGTTTTAAATGCGAGAATAATGCACATTGACATGAATGCTAACAACATACAACGTACGTTTTGCTCAAAATTAGCATTAAACACCACTTGATTTTTTTTGTTGATAAACCTGACAAGTTGCATTTTATTGTACACGTCCTTAACGATATTTTGTAACGGCTTTTTGGGTTCATTACATAAACTATATGTTTAAGCCCATAAAGGTATACACAATAGTCTATCATGGACGATTTTTATATGAAAGCCCGTTTAATTGCCATTCGTATGAAAGAATTAACAAACAACTAGCTCAAAATGAGAAAAAATAACAGTTTTTTTGGGTTTATTATATATTTCTATTTCGGTTTTTTATGTTATGTTAACATTTTTGACTTCTAACTTCTAGTCGGTGGTTTTTCTAAAACGGGTTAGAATCATTGGGTACATAAGAATATTAGATTGGATATTATTCCCACACGCTTTTGCCAGTTAATATTTCGACATTATTCATTTGTCTCCCTCATGTTAATCTAATTGTTGTAGTTGGTTCCTTTGTTTTTCATCTTCTAACAAACGACATAACACGTTTGAATATTTCTGTTACTAATGTATCATTGAAGCTAGAGTACTTCAAAGTTTGGCCGAGAATCGGCCAAACAGAAGCAAGGCATCTGGTTCGGGCCTTCGGGGTGAGTCACATAGGTCATTCTTCGCCGCTAGTTTAAAGATTCAAATTAGATCAATAAAGTTTATACTTTAAAGTACAAGGGCATCTAGTGTCATTTCATTAAGATGCATGGGCGGATACCCAAATCAGCTCTATCCGTCCTAACTTTGGTTCCTTTGGTCCACCCCTTTTTTGGTAACTCACCCCTTTTTTGTTGCTACGTTAAAAGTTAACTCACCTCTACGTTAACTTACTGAACGCTCTTATGGTGTTGAAAGCATAACTCGAAAACTTATTTTTCTTTTTAATGTAAGGGGAAAAATCACAAAGTGGCCAAAACATAAAAAACGAGAACCGAGCATGCTAGCTTTGAAAATCAAAAACAAACTCAGGCCCGTTGCCGCCTATGGTTACGTCACATCTGGTAAACGAATCATTTGTACAGTACTTTGGTATATTTAACAGCTGTCAGCAGTTACAACTTGCAATCTACCGTGTCACCATGTATCACCCAGTAAATATCAATTTTTAAAGTTTTGCAGGTACAATTTTTGTTAAAATATCTGAAAAAAGTTAGTTTGAATGACAAGTTTAACCCGGGTTTCTTTTTTATCCGCTGCCACCTCTCATCGAAGATTTCAATTCGTGCACAACTTGATCGACTTCTTTTACTTTTCTTTGTTTTCTTGTTTAAATGATATCTTTTGATTTTGAAGTTGGTGGTTAAAATTACACGTGTTTCTAGGTAAAGTGAAAAGTTGATAATCGTTTAGTTAATTAGAATTGATTTGTAAATTTTTTTAGCTAGACGGATATTTATGCATAGTAACGAGGTTTTGTAACGGTAGATAGTTTTAATGATAAAAAAGAGTTGATTGGTTATAAACAAAAATTAATAAATGCCGGATATTTGGAGATTAAACATAATGTTTTGAAACTCGGTTTGACCCGGGTGGTTCAACAGGTTGAACCGTTCCGGTCAAAAAGCCGGTCAATTTAAACCGAGTCAACTCAACGGGTTTGGTCGGAAAAAGGGTCAAATTAAACCGGGTCAACCCGCCGGGTTTGAAGCGTCCCTAGTCAACCCAGTTTTCGATATATATTAATAGTTTCTTTTTAAAATATATGTTTTCAACATTTTTTTTTTCATATATATATATATATATATATATATATATATATATATATATATATATATATATATATATATATATATATATATAGGGTAAAGTTAAAATAAAAAGACAAATATCCGTTAAAAGAATAGATTTTTTTTAAAGTTATCGAAAAATTTCAAAAAAATTCCACAAGATCGGGTATGTTGGTGCAAAAAACTTTTGTGAAAAAATTTTTTCTAATTTTGAGTTTTCGTACGTTTTTTTTAATGCACAAAAAACGAATTTTAATGCGCAAAAAAATTTTAATGCACAAAATTTTCAACTTGATTTAGTTAGGTTCACAATGTTATTTTGATGAAAAAAGTCAAAAGAAGTTGAGTCCAAAAACGAATTTTTGATGCATAAAAAAGCGATTTAATGCACAAAAAAGTGATTTAATGCACAAACGTATTTTTTTATAATTTTTTTCGGATAAAGTATCCACTTTCAGAAAAACTTCCTTCACAACTTTTTCATGCACCAACAAACCCGATCTTGTAAAATTTTTTTAGAATTTTTCGAGAACTTTTAA
This sequence comes from Artemisia argyi, assembly GCA_030686995.1. NCBI lineage: Eukaryota > Viridiplantae > Streptophyta > Magnoliopsida > Asterales > Asteraceae > Artemisia > Artemisia argyi. The sequence goes on along the minus strand of CM060709.1, from coordinate 260,349,161 downwards.
AATTTTTTTTTTCTTTTTATTCTTTTTACGAAAGTTTGTCTTTTTATTTGATCTTTACCCTATATATATAATATATATATATATATATATATATATATATATAGTATAGATTGATTAGGATATTCTTTTTATGCATTAAATACTTGTATGTTATCAAAAATAATATTTATATTTTACTAATTTTATAAATATTAGTATGAAGTGGTTCGGTTTTTCGGTTTGAGTTGCATAAAAAACAAAAAAATCGAACAAACACTTTCTGTTGATTCGGTTTTTTGGTTTTGTTGCTCTCCCCTAACCATTACAAGTATTTTAATTTTTAAGAGGTGAGTAACACCCAAACTCTATTTTCCGAAGTCTTCTTTCAAGCGTCCTTACAAAAACCTATACGCCGAGACCTGTGAGAATAAGCGTCCGAAGACTTACTCCAAAATTGGCGCATGTGATGTTTGAATTCGAAATCCCTTGAATAGATTAATATTCAAATTAATTAGATTGATGCATATTAAAATGTGAATTACTGAAATACTTTGTGGTAAAACGAAATAAGAAATAACAAGCGGAATATCCACAAAAAGGTGTAGATTGGCTGGGACACCTAGACCCTGGGTGTTTTTTGGCACCAGCCATTATCCATCCACAAGGAATAGCTCCGAGCAACTCTCCTGGTCTAGTGAGGCACCAACTGGAGTGAGCTGAGACTCTCAAAATCTTGAGTTTTTATCCACAAAGTCTCTCTAGTGAGCCTATAGATTTTGTGAAGGTGAGTACCAATCTGGGAGCAAAGTGACAGTGATGGGATTCGAACCCGAGTCTGTTAACTCAAGAATGAAAACCACACCCACTAGACCAATGCCCCAGTGGTAATTTACAAGCGGAGTATAATTTACAAATTTGAGCCAGGTAGTAATTATTCAAATTCTGGTTTGGTTGATGAATATAGGGACCATTGTTTGCTTTCCTACCTTAGAGTAAAAAGCCTTTGGGTTAAAATTTAGAGCTGGTGGAGATCCCCGTTGTTTAACCACTCGTTTCTTGACATTCTCATTAGATCCTTCGGGTTCCTTAAAGACAAATGGGTTAGTCAAGCTTTTAATGGAGTTTGTTTAACGACCGTTTGGTATATTTGGAATTGGAGAAATAAAATTAGTCACGCGACATCATTGGATGAGAGGATGGCTTAATGTAATGAAGATATTTTTCCCTTGATCCAAAGAATTACTTTGTTATGGGTTTCGAATCGGGCTTTAAAGTATCGGGTGTCATGGAATCAGTGGATTCTTTCTCCTTCTGAGGCGAGACCTCCATAGCCTTATAGACCTCTTTTTTGGTGTTTTGTTTTTTCTTTCTTGCTTCGTTTTTGTCGCTCTAGCTCGGAGCATTTGTTGTATTTCTTTAGCCCTTGTTGCTTTTTTTTTACAGTAGAAACTCTATAATACAATACACTTGGGACCACAAAAATTTATTAATTAAAAGAGTTATTAATTAATCGATAAATTAATAATTATTTATTTATATATTAATTAATATTTTATTAATTTATAGTAGAATACTTAGTTTACAAATACCTTTCAAGCTTGCACTTAATTATTGTATACAATGCATGTATATCAAATGAAAGGACCAATTTGAAAGAAACCTTCAATCTCCCACCTTATTATGCTTCTTGTGTTCAATGTATCACTTTATGTATCACTTTATTAGAGACGAGATTCAAGAGGAAATTAATTTCAACAAAAAACAAAAGACAATTGAGTCATTTTTCAAGAAACTTTCATAAATCATTCATATAATATGCTATATATAAATCATTCATGTAATATGATTTATCAGGATGTAAGGAAGACATTATTAGATTGATTAAAAAAATGGGTGAGAAGCATGGTGTTAAATGAATACATTGTCAATAAATTTATGTGGTATTAAGTGCCACAAGAAGAGGGGGTGGATAAAGAAACTATGTGTTGACCACTGTATAAATGTGTTAGGTGTTCAAGAAACTAAGATGACAAGGTTAGATTTAAGCCTTGTCAGATCGGTGTGGGGTAATAATTATTTTGAGGTGGCAAGTAGCTGGGCTAGAGGTAAATCGGGGGGTCTGATTACTATATGGGATCCAGATGTTTTCAAAAAATCAAGAATATGGTGTACAGACAATGTATTGATTGTGGAAGGAGAGGTGGTTGGTAACGACATTATTTGTTATCTTGTAAATGTATACGCTCCTCAAGAAAGGAACCGGAAAATAGAGTTGTGGGAATATATTTCAAGATTTATCAGAATTCACGATGGGGAGTTTTTACTGTTTGGGGATTTTAATGCGGTTAGATATGCTCATGAAAGATCTGGTACGGCATTTTGCAGACACACAGCGGAGGATTTTAACAATTTTATTATGAACTCGAATCTGATAGAAATGCAAATGGGTGGAAGGAGATTCACTAGGGTCGAGAAAAATTGTACTAGAATGGCAAAGTTGGACAGGTTTCTTTTATCGAATGGGTTAGTCGACAAATTTCCTAATTTGATAGGAATGGTGCTTCCGAGATTATGGTCCGATCATAGTCCTATTATGCTTACTCAAGAAACAAGAGATTACGGACTAGTTCCGTTTAAATTGTTTACCTCTTGGAGTTTATATGAAGGATATGAGCATGTGGTTCACGAAGCTTGGAATGAACATAATCATCAGGAGGCAAGGAATGCTTTTATTGGGTTTAAAAACAAAATGAAAAACGTCAAGATGCATTTGAAAAATTGGCACAGAAATATAGTAAGTAACCGGGGAAGGAAGCAAGACTATATTGATAGATTAGATATACTGGATGAGCATTTGGATCTTAATCCGGGAAACCAGGAGATGATCACAGAGACAATAGATCTCATTAAACAAGTAGCCGAGATGGAGAAGACGGAAGGAATGGATCTCGCTCAAAAACTCAAATTAAAATGGGGATTAGAGGGTGACGAAAACTCAAAATTTTTTCACTCTTTGCTCACGAAGAAACGTAGAAAGGCAGCAATTAATGGTATTTTGGAAGATGGAAATTGGATTTCAAATCCGAGTAATGTTAAGGAACGATTCTTTAACTTTTTTCACAACAAATTTAGATGTTTTGAGGGTATCAAAATGACAAACGTAAGTCCCAATCTTGAGAAGATTTTGGAGCAACAACTGCAGTCCATATCTGGCCCTTTTAGCTTGGAAGAAATAAAACAAGTGGTATGGTCATGTGGTAGTGATCGTGCACCCGGTCCGGATGGATTACATTTCGATTTATAAAACAATTCTGGGATCTAGTGAAAGCAGATATTCAGAGGTTCGTACAAGAATTTTTTGATAAAGGAGAGATTCCTACCGGATGTAATTCATGTTTTATTACCTTAATTCCAAAGGTTAGTAGCCCAGTCACATTTCAAGATTATCGTCCAATAAGTTTAATCGGGATTCAATACAAGATTATTGCCAAATTGTTAGCCAACCGTCTGGTCAATGTTATTGATGATTTGGTGCATCCGGTTCAATCGGCTTTTGTTAAAGGGAGACAAATATTGGATGGTCCGTTGGTGGTTAATGAAGTTATCGAGTGGTATAAGAAGACAAAGAAAAGATGAATGATATTCAAAGTTGATTTTGATAAGGCGTACGACTCAGTTAGTTGGGACTATTTAATTCAAATGATGGAGTTTATGGGATTTAATTATCAATGGGTTAAATGGATTCGGGCGTGTTTGATTTCTGCTCGAGCGTCGGTTTTGGTTAATGGTAGTCCAACTAATGAGTTTTCCCTTCAACTTGGGCTTCGGCAAGGGGATCCTTTATCCCCTTTTCTTTTCATTCTTGCCATGGAGGGGCTTCATGTTGCTATTGAAGATGCGGTAGCTCATGGTATTTTCAAGGATCTTCGGGTAGGAGATGGAGATGCTCGCATTTCACATCTTTTTTATGCCGATGATGCAATGTTTATGGGAGAATGGGATGATACAAATATTACTAACCTCATAATCATCCTCAATTGTTTTTATCTTGTCTCAGGTTTACGTCTGAATCTGCATAAATCCAAACTGTATGGAGTTGGAGTGGCTTTGGAAGATGTTGAGCAATGTTCAGGTGCTACTGGTTGTGCGGCTGCTTCTCTTCCTTTCACTTACTTGGGTTTGCCTGTTGGGAGCAACATGAATAGAAAAGCTAATTGGGATGAAATGATTTTGAAAGTGCAAAAGAAGCTAGCGATCTGGAAGATCAAGTTGTTGTCCGTTGGAGGAAGGCTAACTTTGCTGAAAACAGTTTTGGGGAGCCTTGGTATTTATTTCATGTCGATGTTCAAGATGCCTGAGATCGTAAATAGAAAATTGGAATCGATTCGTTCTCAATTCTTTTGGGGGGGGGGGGGGGGGGAGATGGTATAGATAAAAGAATCTCGTGGGTGCAATGGAAGCAAGTCCTTAATTCTAAAGAAAAAGGTGGCCTCGGTGTCGGAAGTTTGAAAGCATTGAATCTAGCTTTGATTCAAAAATGGAGGTGGCGATATTATATGGATACGAAAGGAATTTGGACCAAAATTATTGCAAGTATTCATGGCTAACATGGAGGTTTTGGTTCGTATGGTACAATTCAGAAAAGGAACGGTGTATGGAGTTCTATATTAAAAGTTATAGATCAAATGCACAACAAAGACATTATCCCAATATCTACAATGCGTAAGAGAATTGGCAATGGGGCTAGTACAAGATTTTGGACGGATATATGGGTTGGCAATTTAAATCTCAAAGATAGATTCCCGAGAGTTTTCGCTTTGGAGATGAACAAAGATTGCATGGTTTCTGATAGATGGCATGAAGAATAATGGAATTGGAGCTGGAATAGATCTATGCCAATTGGGGGTCGTACGAGTCAACAATTCATTGAGCTTCAAAACGTGCTTTAGAATTTGGAATGGTCTAGTAACGAAGACTCATGGTTGTGGGATCTTGATCAGAATGGATTTTTCTCGGTATCAAGTGCTCGAAAGCATATAGATAGTATCATGCTTCATTCTGGTGATCGGCCAACTAGATGGAACAATTGTGTTCCAATAAAGGTAAATATTCTTGGTTGGAGAATAAATCTGGATCGGTTGCCTACTCGGAAGAATCTGGTTGACAAAGGGATCGATTTGTCTTCTTTGCTTTGCCCGATGTGTGGTGACCATATTGAAGATGTATCTCATGTGTTTGTCCGATGTGAAGTTGCATGTCATACGTGGGAGATTATATTCAGATGGCTTGGTATTTCTACTCCTATTTTCGTCTTGATTGACGATATTATGGATTGGGTAGACTCGGTTCAATTAAGTCACAATCGGAGGAAGATTTTGGAAGCTGTCATGGTAACGACTATGTGGGTGATTTGGAAGTTTCGAAATAACAAAGTTTTCGGTGATCTAAAGATGAAGAGAAGTACGATTTTTGATCTTATAGTAGCCAATGCGTTTGAGTGGTGTTCGTTTAGAAGTAAAGTTTGTTCTAAAAATTGGACATTGTGGCTTCAAAACCCAATGCTTTGTATTATGTAATTTTGTTTCTAGCTGCTTGCTAGTTTTATAAAAGTTAGCCGTTCAAAAAAAAAATATGCTATATATAAAGAATTATTAATTTATATTTTATATGGGATCTAAAGAAATTATCAAAAATGTAATATTTTATAATTTTAGCGAATTATTAATTTAGCACCCTATCCACGAGTCGGGACCGGCAAAAAATATTATCTTAAAGAGTTTATTAAATAATCGAGTATTAATTTATCGAGTTTCTACTGTATTAATTTATCGAGTTTATTAAATTTTGATTAAAAAATTAAAAAAATAAAATTGAAGATTGATTCGAATCTCACTAAGCATTGCTCAAACTTGGTTACGTTGAGCTAGTGGTATTCTACACCATTACCATTGTGCGCGTGTACTACATATTTACATAAGTTTGCACTTTGCACTATACAACCAAAGCAAAACTCGAAGCATCGAGTAGAATATAACTACCGTCCATTGAAACTATGCCAAATGGTTTAATGCATATTATAGCTAGTTGAGGTCGAAAGTTTCCCGTACTTTAAGTATTTTCAAACTAAACCACTAAGGCACTAACGTTAAAGGTAGTCCGAAAATTTAAATTTGTTCAATATATGCCAAACTACCTTCATTCAACTAAGTGAATATGTTTTATTCAACTAAGTGAATATGTTTTATGAGTGTTGCCATAAGGAGTTGTGATTTGCACACTTTTATTTTTTATTTGCATATATTTCTGTACAAATAGTTAAAGCAGTATATAAATATGGTATAATTGTTTAATACAATTGGAGTGTTCAAATAAAAACTAAATGTGTGAAAATCAATTCTTTTATATATCTTTTGTCTACTTATCTTTATATTTATATAGAAATCTTACATCTGTGCTTCACTCATCATGTTTTTTCATCTAAACCATCAGTTTTTGACTTTTGGTAATTGCTAGAATTTTATAAGTAGAGGGATAAGCATAAATGTTTTGTGAAAAGAAATATCATTTCTAATGTTTTGTACGTGCAAGTAGGGGTGAGCATCGGGTCTAACCCGACCCGACCCAAAAACCGAATAAGGAAAAAATTCAAATCGAGAACCGAACCGAAGTTACTCGGTACGGCTCGGTTTTAGTCGGTTGTTCTCGATTTTCGTCCCGAAACGAAAACCGAAAATTTGTAAATCCTAAACAGTGAACCGAACCGAAGTTACTCAGTTCGGTTCGGTTTTTTTTCGATTTTGTCGGGTCAATTCAGTTCTTGGACGGTTTTGCTCGCCCCTACATGCAAGTATGAGTTTCATCTTCAATAATTTGACAACAACAAAAATCCACCAAATATTTTGAAAGTATATAAAACTATTTATGAATTAAATACAATTTAACAATCTTACGTTATAAAATCTTTTGTATAAACAAATGAAAAAAGTATTTGTTACGGTTCAAACCGTTACGAGAGCGCATGTGGAAGGAGAACATAATCACGTGAGGGGTCGAAACACACGTGCGGTTTGTATCCCATTGTGAGGCAGTCAAAAATAACCGCCAGCTTAAATATAAAAACCCCCTTTTGACCCTTATCTAGGTACCCACGTGTTCGTGAACCCCAAGGCCAAATTAGTAATTTTAACTGGAAGGAATCCCGATCTGCTTTGAGATTACACGGTTGTTTTGTACGGTGGATCTAACACTGGTTTGCACGTGGTATCAAGTATGAACCCTCCTTGTACTTTCCTTTTTTATTTTTTTAATAGTTTTCTGATCTATATTTAGTAACTTTTGAGATTGGAAGCATTGTTTTATGTTTGTTAATTGCTTATATATTATTTGAACTTGTAAGTTAGTTACTTTAACATTCGGCAAAGTAGTTCATTTTGACATGTTTATGTGACATTTTAGAATAAGTACTTGTTAAAATATTAATCCTTCACTCGATAATATGATAAATGTCTCCCATATTATTTTTTAGAAGTGGCAAAACGGGCGGGCCGGGCGGGTACGGGTCAAATGGGCTACGGGCTAAACGGAAATGGACAAAACGGACGCATGTTATACGAATCATTTTAGAAAATACTCAAAACGACAAAATAAATTCCTCAAACTTAACACCTCATTTTTATTTAAAAAATTAAATATATTATATCTATAAGATTTTCTTTAAAAACAATTGTAATGTTATCCAATTAAGAAAAAATATGTGCTCATTTTGTGCCCATTTAACTTTCAAATGGGCATTATATGCCAATTTAAAAAAAAAGGGACCAAATATGCTCAAATCTTTTAAAAGTTTGCCCATTTAGCTTATAAAAATGAGTGGTTTATTTTTAAATTTTAATTAATAAAAAGGTATTATCAATAAATACTAAGTGAGACATATCATCGGTTGCAGGTATAATAGTTACAGTTTTATAAAATTGTGTGTCATATTTATAGGGACACTTAATATGAGACGATCTTAATTTTTTCTCTTATATACAGGTTCTACTATCTTCTTCAAAAAAACAGGTTCTACTAAAACATGCTCAATTGAGACATCATAATACGGAGTATTAATTTATTAAACATTAATTCAATCTATGAAATGTGCAAAACTCCAAATATATGTACAATAAGTAATCTATTCACAAAGTTGTAAACAGTAGACAATAAGTTTGCCATTTAACTCTAGTGTTTGAGATATACTGTAACAGATTAACAGAGTATCTGGTGTTACTTAAGTTATACGTTGCCCATTCCGCATGTTATTGAGTCAAAAGATATTTGATACCTTCTAATCTTTTATTTATATAATAAAACAAAATCCCTATTAGAAATTTTGCATTTAAAAAAAATCAATTTATACCTGATTTAGTAATAATTTTATTTAAAAAAAGAGATTATTTTCTTATTAGGTAATATTTTATATGTATCCATAACACAAGTAGAAGATAAATACAAAAAATATAGATAAAATATTTAAAAAAAATTATTTATTTTATATTTATCCACAACAAAAATATAGATAACATGCAATTAACAGGATTAAAATTTTTAAATAATTATTTCAAAAAATTAAAAAAAAACCCGCGCGTGCACGGGTATTATAACTAGGAGCCTAATAGAGTAATAGCTCACATTATAGAGATGGGCTGAAAGTAATATGGGCCAATATTTATTAATAAAGACCCATCCAACCAAATTAAATAATCAACAATGCAGAAGCCCGTTTATACATAAACTAACCTTATGTCATGTAATATTGCAATATGAACAAACATCATGATGTTATTGTTTGCGTTTTTAGGTGATTACTTACCAAATGAAAATGATAATTAAATTATGTTTCTGTTAAAATAATGCATTATGCTATATCCTTCAAAAAAAGATGATTATAAGCGTACGTTGATACAAAAAAATTAAAGGTCGTACTATAAAGACGGGGGACAAAGGTGGCAGTCACTTTGTCTCCCCATTTGTCTCATATTTTTTTCCAGTGCAGCCCAGTTTTTGTCAGTTTCTGTTTCGTATTTTTGACAGTTTTAACCGTTGACTTATTAAACTTTATATTTTCGGTTCCGCACTTTCAGGTTTATAGCTTTTTGATATAAACAAAATTATAAAAAAAAAAATAAAAAAAAAGTAGCCCCCGTCTTTATAACTGCTGCCAAAATTAAATATGAGCATAAAACAACTTTAAAGATTTAATTTCTGATTTATTTAAGTAACGAACAAGACTGTTATAAATGATTAATTTCTGACTTATCTAAGTAACGAACAAGACTGTTATAAATGAGCGTGACTTCGCAAAACCGGTTTATCCACAGTAGATTTCATATAGCATAAAGTAACACGTATAGTCGACATATTAACATGTGTAAATGGGTACCAAAGTGATTGTGTCCCAATAGTACCTCATGATGTGTGAGAAGCTCACCAACTAATGTTGTGGGTTCAAGTCCTGTTTAGGATATGTGAAAAAAATTTGTAGTTTAAATATTGTGAGATAGTTAAAATTACCATTTATAATAATAATAATAATAATAATAATAATAATAATAATAATAATATTGTAAATGGTGGATACACGAATAGCGCTTTCCCTTTCCAGGTTACCTGAGTACGAACTTTTTTTTAATCAGATGTACGACCTTATTGCGTTAATCCAGACACCGTTTCTGACCCTTCACTAGCCTTCCTCAAATGTACACACCTAGCGAGGTTAGAACACTTTGACCTATTATGAGGATACCAAAAAACTTACCGCCGGATCATTTGATGGTGGTTACCACATTAACATATGTGATTAAGCAAAAATACTCCTATTCATATCTAATAAACCTTATGGCCACGTTAAATGACGTTTCAGTCACTCAAATGATTGTTTAAATCTATTCTTTAATCACTTCATCACGTTTTACACACAATATGTTGATACAATGTGTTCCTATCCTATAATTTGGTTCCAAGGGTTACCGATCCTCCCACGTTTAAGTCAAGATTCTATAATATAAAAACAAATCAATGTGCAACTTTTCTATTATATAAGCTAGCTTTGGTTTAATCTTATATACGTACATTTCCATTGCAACCATATTTCTACAATCACTTTTTGTAGTTCTTACTAATCATTTTCATCTAATGGACGACGGCTCAAGTCAACAACAGCCACCAAAGCGTGTAGTGGTGTGCGGTGGAGGAATTATTGGAGTGTGTACTGCTTACTATTTAGCCAAGAAAGGCGCGATAGTAACACTCATTGAGCGATCATCCATAGCAGGCGCCGCAACAGGAAAAGCTGGCGCATTCCTTGCACTTCATATGTGTGATGATGGGCCTCTCTCATCGTTAGCGCGTGCTAGTTTCAATCTCCATCGTTCACTTGCTGAAGAACTAAATGGATCACTATCCTACGGTTACCGTCCACTCACCACCCTCAAGGTCACTGTTGATGAATCGAAACCAGCGTCTGAGAGTCATATTCTTCCACCATGGGTAGATGGCAGAGTCAAATCCGAGGAAATAATTGGTATGTTTGATATGAAAAGGTTAATATTGTATATAGCATATGTATGTTGGGCAATATTATTACTAGATGAGTTTTATTTGCTGGATGTCTCATTTTACTTAATGATTTCAGAAAATGATAGTGTCTAAAGCATATAACATGTAACCTGTGGAATATGCATTTTTTATCTCCTCGTGATAACATTTCATTATGACATGCGTCATGATCTTCTTGTTAGACATAAAATTAGGCATGCAAGTTAGTCAAGTCAATCACTGCTCTATGATTTTATTTTATTTTTTGTATTTTGTGAATAATACTTTGAAGTATCCGGGGATTTTATCAACAGGTACAACCGATACAACGGCCCAAACCCACCCACAACTATTCACACGTGCTTTATTAGCTAAGGCAGTGGAAGAGTATGGGGTGGAGGTTGTTATGGGGAAAGTGGAGAGCGTAGCGATGGAGGGAGATGGTGTGGTGGTGATGGTGGATGGTTACGGTGCTATCCGCGGAGATGCAGTGGTTTTGGCCCTCGGACCATGGACTAGTAAGCTACCCGAAGTGTCATCTAAATTTAAGGTGCACGGTAAAAAGGTGCATAGCATAGTATTGGAACCAAAAGATGGTGATATAATAACACCTCACGGGATATTTGCTACTTACTATCCTGGCCAAGGAATAGGCCCAATAGATCCGGATTTTTTCCCACGTCCTACAAGTACTCATTTAAACTTTGAATAATTGCGTGTTGGAATTGTCTTTTTTAATTTTATGTTTTATCAATTGTCATAGTCAAATAATTGATGAATTGATACAGGTGATGTTTATATATGTGGACCATCTGTCAAAGTCGAGGTCCCTGATGGACCAGACTTGGTTTTTCCTGATCACGAATCGATTCAAGTGCTTAAGAAAGTGGCAGGTATTGTCTCAAGCTATCTTAAAGAGGAGAATGTGAAGGTGCAAAGTGAGCAAGCGGGCTTAATGCCCTGCACGGATGATGAACTGCCGATTATGGGTGAAGTTCCTGGGATGAAGAATTGTTATGTGACTAGTGGACATGGTTATTGGGGCATTTTATTTGGTCCGGCTAGTGGCGTTGCTATGGCGGAGCTTGTGTTGGATGGTCACGCTAGCATTGTTGATCTTGGTTCCTTTAGTCCTACTAGATTTGTTGGAACCAAAATATAAGTTCTAATCTTTATGATCCAAATATGTTACTACGTATGATTAATAAGTGTACGCATGCAATTTTAAAACATATTCAAAAGGCAATCGAAAACTTATATAGTCATTATGTCTTAAACTATATGTCCACTTATTAATTACATGTAGTTTAAGAAAAATGAAACCATTATACTATGCACCTAATAAGTATTTTTAAAGTGAACAATTATTTTGTAACAAACCTAATTAAAAAGATGGACATATAATTTTGTAACAAACCTAACCAACTGGGCTGGCTCAGTTGTCCATCAATGGTAACCTTGAGAATGTTACTTTGAAGAGGTCTCAGGTTCGAGTCTCACCATTGACCTTCAGGGGCCCGAAATGAATAGTAGCAAGAGTAAGGTTTATCCCCTAAGGAGAAAAGATCGAGGCTTGCATACTGTCCAATTGGATGTCACTGTGACTCGGATCACTAACTACTAATCCGCCGTTCAAAAAAATTTTTTTTTTTAACAAACCTAATTTTGACACCGATGGGATGGAGTAATAAAATAAAATGAGGCCATAACATTCTAAATCCAAATTAGGGATGAGCATGGTTCCGGAACCGGTTGGAACCGGAACCGATGGATCCGAGAACCGATTTTTCTGAAAAGTGAGAACCGAGAACCGAACTGAATATAGTTTTTGGTTACGGTTCCGGTTCTTTTGAATCTATCCGTATAGGAACCGCTTTCTATTAAGCTAATAAAAAAACACAAAAAGTTAAACTTTTTAAGAATTTGTAACCATTTACATTTAAGCAAATAACAATTAACAACTCAACCATAGACTCAAATAATCAATTATTCTATTGTTACTTTCACTTGTTCATATTTTTAACAAAACAATAATGCATAACAATCCGGAAAACAAAATAAATCCATCAATGGTAACCTTGGAAGCTTACTTTGGAGAGGTCTCAGGTTCGAGTCTCACCATTGACCTTCAGGGCCCGAAATGAATAGAAGCAAGAGTGAGGTTTATCCCATAAGGAGAAAAGATCGAGGCTTGCATACTGCCCAATTGGATGTCACTGTGGCTCGGATCACTAACTACTAACCCGCCGTTCAAATTTTTTTTTAACAAACCTAATTTTGACACCGATGGGATGGAGTAATAAAATAAAATGAGGCCATAACATTCTAAATCTAAATTAGGGATGAGCATGGTTCCGGAACCGGTTGGAACCGGAACCGGAACCGATGGATCCGAGAACCGATTTTTTGAAAAGTGGGAACCGAGAACCGAACCGAATATAGTTTTTGGTTACGGTTCTGGTTCCAGTTCTGGTTCTGGTTCTTTTGAATCTATCCGTATAGGAACCGCTTTCTATTAAGCTAATAAAAAAACACAAAAAGTTAAACTTTTTAAGAACTTGCAACCATTTACATTTAAGTAAATAACAATTAACAACTAAACCATAGACTCAAATAATCAATCATTCTATTGTTACTTTCACTTGTTCATATTTTTAACAAAACAATAATGCATAACAATCCGGAAAACAAAATAAAATAACTTAAAACTTTGTCCATCAAAATAACTAAGACCGTTTAGAGTTCCGCATTTTGTTTCTCTTTGTCTTTTCTCGTTAGTTTCTCTAATTGTTCTTCCATATCCTTGACAATCTCATCGTCTTTAATAAGATCTTCAACATCATCCCAACAAATTTGCGTTCTCGACTTTCTCACCCAATTTTGGGTGCAAATCAAAGCATCAACAATCGGTGTTGACAAGCAAGTCTATAAGGGTCAAGTAAATTAAAGATTATGATGAATGATCTTGGAATGTCATTAGGTTTAGATTAATTATTGATTTGTGGATGTTTTAGTACATTAAAGATTAGGGTTTAGAGTGTTTGGCTTGATGGCTAGTAAGGGTTTTTATTTTTATTTTTATTTTTTCTTTTGATACGTGGGATTTGATTAATATTTTGCTAAGAAAAAAATTACATATTTTTATAATTATTAGATATTTGGTTCCAGAACCGAGAACCAGTGAAACCGATCCAAACCGACCAAAGAACCAAAAAATCTCAAATCAATAACCGGAACTGAAACCATTGGTTCTGGTTCCGGTTCGGTTCTTCATGGTTCCGGTCCGGTTCTCGGTCTGGTTCTGTTCTTTGGTTCTTTTGCTCATCCCTAAATTCTAAATCACAATGCTATAGAACTAAACAGCTTCATCATATGATTTCGAGGTTTAGTATTTATTATAAGTTCAGTAGTTACTCAATTTAGTTACATTTATAAAGTGGTTTTCCAGTGAGTTATAAAATATGTATTTTGATGTTGTCGCTCGCAAATTTAGTCATCTGCAATTATTCGACAGATTTATTGTTAATTATTTGCAAGTTAAACTTTACCGAAAGAAATTTTGTATTCTCAAGATTTTTAGCCCTTCGCGGGTCTCTCCTAGTGGTTCGGGTCCCGAGGCTTGCCTGTTTTGATGGTTTAACTCGGGGGTCGGATTTCAAGTGTAATGTCGTTCTAAAAAACAAATGTGATGCAGTACAATCTACAGGGCCGTCCCATGAATTTATAAAATTTTTGAAGGCCCTGGACAAAATTAAATAAGGAGGTCTTTCGCTAAGAAATTCTATATATAAGGTGTCACTATGCATAAGATATAATATAATTAGTTAGCTAAACGTTCTAACATATTACTTATTTAAGATACTTTCTCATCTATATACTTTTTTCTTTGTGAAAATATGCGTACAAATGCATATAATTATTAATGGGGCAAATTTTGAGGCTCTGTGTGGTCGCTCACCTACCACACCCCGGCACTGACAATCTATATATAGTAAACCATTTACGTGTTAGATTTGTTTTTTTCTTTCCTCAACATTTTCTATATATACAAGTAGTCAAGTAGAGCAGATGTTGACAACGTTTTTATCAGTAATTTAATATTATGGACGATAATCTGAGTCAGCATCAGCCACCAAAGCGAGTGGTGGTTTGTGGTGGTGGAATAATGGGTGTTTGTACCGCGTACTTTTTATCCAAGAAAGGTGCAGCGGTAACTCTCATTGAGAGATCATCCATAGCTTGCGCAGCATCAGGCAAAGCTGGCGGCTTCCTTGCACTTCACATGTGTGATGATGGACCTCTCTCGTCTTTAGCACGTACCAGCTTTGATCTCCATCGTTCACTAGCTGAAGAACTTGATGGATCACAATCTTATGGTTACCGTCCACTAACTGCTGTCACGGTCAACATTGATGAATCTGAACAAATGTCTAATAATAGTAATATTCTTCCGCCTTGGGTAGACGGTGGAGTTAAACCCGGGGAAATAATTGGTATGATTAGACAATTATGCATTTAGTACATTTTGGTCGAGTCTTTTAATATCTTATCAATGATAAATATACGGTATACTGAAATTTTATTATTCTACAGGTACAACAGAGACAACAGCGCAAATTCACCCGCAGTTATTCACACGTGCTTTATTGGCGAAGGCAGTGGCGGAGTATGGTGTAAAAGTTGAAATTGGAAAAGTCGAGAATGTGGCCGTGGAGGGAGATGGTGTGGCGGTGAATGTGGACAGCGTTGGTGTTATCAGTGGTGATGCGGTGGTTTTGGCTCTTGGACCGTGGACTAGTAAGCTGTCGGAGGTGTTAGATAAATTTAGGGTGTATGGTAAGAAGGTGCACAGCGTAATATTGGAACCTAAAGATGCTGATGCGATTACTGCTCATGCGCTCTTTGGTACATACTATCCCGTCCAAGGAGCGGATCCAATTGACCCTGAAGTATATCCGCGTCCTACAGGTAATCCACTATCAACACACTAATTTTGCAATCATTTATCAAAGAGAATGATTTAAACCATAACAAATAGTTATATTCATTAACGTAGTGTGTTACTACATAAGTTATAACTTAGCGGAAAAAATATATATATACTTGTATAAGTTAGCATATCCAAATTATGTTTTAGTGATAATAGTGCATATCATTTCTTACTAACAATGCATATGTGACTGCAGGGGAGGTTTATATATGCGGACCATCTGTTGAAGCCGAGATCCCAGATGGACCAGAGCTGGTCTACCCTGATCCAGAATCCACACAAGTACTTAAGAAAGTAGCAGGCATCGTATCAAGCCATCTCAAAGAAGCCAACGCGAGGGTGACAACAGAGCAGGCTTGCTACATGCCTTGCACCGATGATGGATTACCAATCATTGGGGAAGTTCCTGGAATGAACAAATGTTATGTGGCTAGTGGACATGGTTGTTGGGGCATCTTATTTGGTCCAGCAACAGGTGCTGCTATGGCTGAACTTGTGTTGGATGGTCATGCTAGCGTTGTCGACCTTAATTGTTTCACTCCTACTAGATTTGCTACAAAT